>CM035417.1:183519866-183862366 GCA_020310875.1 Ceratopteris richardii | reverse complement strand
TGTGTGCCTATATGCATGTATGCACATGTGTATGTATATCTTTGCATGTGTGTGTATGTATGCACATATGCATCTATCTTCATGTGTGTGCGATGTGTATGCACATATGCATGTGTGCTCATGTGTGAGTGATGTGTATGTAGGTATGTGCATGTGTGTGATATATACATGTGTGTGCATGCATGCATGCATGTATGTATGTATGCATGTGTATGTATGTATGCATGTGTGTGTGTATGCATGCATGTGTCTTACCTCTTTGTTTCTCTCTCTCTCTCTCTCTTTGTATGTGTCTGTGTGTGCACTCCTTGCTCTTTGCTCTCAAACTAACTCCAGGCACAAATGTGTCTAGAGAAATTGTTTTTGTAAATAGATCTATGAGTGTGGCTTATGCAATGCATTTGCATCGCACATTAGTTTCTAGCATCACAAAAAGCATCTCTAGCATGTGACACTTTTGAGAAGGTTGCATTTAACATCATAGAAGAGATGCTTCGCATCGCTTATGCGCTGACCTTTCTTTTTTTTTCAATGTGATTTGTTTATGGGACACTCCATTTAGGAGCATCACATAAGTGACACTTCCCTTTCTTTTTAAATGAGGCACTGCTATGGCCCCCATTATCTTGTGGTGCCTCCTCAAGCTCTCTTCCTCTTAGCTGGCAAGACATGAGTAATTCTTCCAAGAATTTTATCTCCATTCTTATTTTGCATATGCAAAGATCACATTCCACCAACAAGTGGTGGAACGAGACAAGTATTCTTTTTCCCATTTCCATGTGATGTGCGCATGAGTTGATAGCCCCTCAATACAGTCTATCCAAGCAAACAATCTGATCAAAGACAATTTTTGACTACGTGAATTGGTCACTCAACAAGTATACATCTTTTTGAAGATTACCAAATGCAAGATGGTTGCATGCATGGAAGAGGATCCGTGTGTGGTTTGTGGCTAGAGGTGCACACAAGAGAGGCATATATCCCGCATATGCAGTTGGTTTTTATATATATATATATATATATATATATATATATATATATATATATATATATATATATATATATATATATATATATGTGTGTGTGTGTGTGTGTGTGTGTGTGTGTGTGTATATATATATGTATATATATACATATATATATAAATAAATATATATATATATATATATATATATATATATATATATATATATATATATATACATACACACACACACACACACACACACACACATATATATATATATATATATATATATATATATATATATATATATATATATGTATATGTATATATATATATATATATATATATATATATATATATACATATATATACATATATATATATATATATATATATATATATATATATATATATATATATATATATATATATATATATATATATGTATATGTATATATATATATATATATATATATATATATATATATATATATACATATATATACATATATATATATATATATATATATATATATATATATATATATATATATATATATATATATATATATATATATATATATATATATATATATAGAGTGGTTGGTGTTGGAACATCAAGCTTACACTATGCTTGAGGTAGATTTGATCTACATAAAAAAAGCAATAGTTTGGAGTATGACAAAATATCCATTGAAGTGTTCTTTTACTTCTATTCATTTATTGCATTTTTTAAATGATTTTTATGGATCATTTATCATTGTAAAAGCCTAGAGCTTTACACATGTAAAAAGAGACAAAGAGAGCTAAAGCTCCATGAATTTGAGGTGGTTGAGTTGCAATCAATGAATCAATCAATCACTTAAAAGTAGATCAAACTAGAACTTCACTCTTCATTTGAATTCAAAATACACTTGTAGAATTCGTGGATCACTTCAAGAGTCTATATAAAGACTTCAAATCACTTGTACATTACATGAAAGCAATATGCATACACTTATAGCCATCATTGTATTGCTCCTTCATTTTTTTGCATCATGCTCTTCAACAATAGTAAGCTTGCAGAGGTTGTTTCTCTCACTAGATAGCTTCAAATTCAATGTGTGAGCACTCATTGGAAAGATATTAGTGTCTTAATTATATGTATAAAGTTTCAAAGCATTTGGTTAAGTAGGTTGGGAGACGTCACAATTTTTCTATCTCTGGGTCTATCTCTATGCATTCCTGAAAAATAGGAGGTACCATTGTTAAGTGTCAGGTTCATTCGAAAAGCATATTTTCCTTATTTCTTGTAATCTTGTGCATTCTATACACGAAACCCTATGTGTGTCACTCCTCCAAAAGGATTTTTTCCATCCATAAATAGTAAGTTTTTTGAGCTAGTCGATGCGCAAACCTATCTGTTTTGTATCGACTCTTTCTCCTTGATGCTCCAAAGTACATGGTGGATTTTATTTTACTTGTCACATGCCAATAAGGTGTATTTTAGTCTCCATAAGCTCAAGGGCTGGTCTTGCGCTGGTTGGCTGGACCGAACTTTGTTGCTTCCCAACTCACTTGTCTACCTCCTATAAGCTTCTCCAAGTTCTATCAATGGTATCAGATCTAGATCAAGATGGGTGGTGGCCTTCCCTTAATGATTGAGTTGCTTTATTGACACAAGTATGCAGCTTGGAAAATCAGAATGGAGGCCTATTTGCAAGGTATAAATCTTTATGGAATTGTAGTAGGTGATGAAGCTATGCCTATTCCAAGATCCAAAGGAGGACCTACACAAGAGGAGACAGATAAAATCACACTTTGGTGCGCAAGGGATGCTCAAGCAATGTCGTACATACTAAACTCTATCTCTCACTTTCTATTAGCACATATTAGAGGATGCAAGACATCTCAAGAGGCTTGGGATGCCCTAGAGACTTTATTTTTTGCTAGTACCAAAACAAGAAAGAATCATCTTTGGAACAAGTTCAACCAAATAAAGAAAACACGTAGACAAACCATCACAGAGTTTGTTACCAAGGTCAAGGAGGTTGTGGATCAGTTAACATCCACTGGAGAGCTGATTGAAGAGAAGGCTATCATGAGGCAAATTCTCAATGGGATTCAAAGTGATAAGCAATCAAAATCCTTCATCACGGCTTATGATCTCCTCATGGATGTGCGAATTATAAACTTCAATATCTTTCTTGGACAAATCTTGAATCAAGAGACCAACAATAGCATAAAGGAAGGTAACTCCTATCATGGTAATTCAACTAATGCTCTATGTGCAGATAAGAAGGACAAGAAGTTGAAAGGCAGGAAGAAGGAAGAAGATGAAGAGGAGACTTCCCAAGCCAACTTTGCAGGCAAGAACAAGTGGAAAGGGAAGAAGAAAGGACCAAAGCATGAAAAAGTCAAAGGTTAGAATGTTCAACCTTGTGCCATCTGTGACAAAACCAACCACACCACTCAAAATTGTAGGTTCAATAGGAAAACCTAGAAAGAAAGTAGAAGAGGTGGATATGGTAGGAATAGAGGCAGAGGTGGACACAAGTTTAACAATAACAATAGAGGCCATATCAGAAGGGAGTACAAGAATTATTTAGAAGATCAAACACATGAAGACTCATTGCTTCTAATGAATTTAATACGCAAAGAAGGTAAAGAGGATGATCATGTGTTCTACATCAATTTAGGATGTTCAAATCATGTTGCAAGCAACATTGCTCTTCTATCTGATTTGGAAAGTTTAAAGCATAAACATGAAGTTCAAACCTAGGATGACACAAAGCACAATGTGAAGAAGATTGATAATGTCAAATTATTCAATGGAACAACAAACATTTTGAGTAAGGTTCTTTATGTACCCACTATCACTAAAAACCTAATAACTGTAGGGAAAATAGTTGAAAAAGGCTTGCAAGTTAGGTTCACCCAACATGTAGATTTTGTGGGAGATCCATGTCAAGGCTTCATGAAGATAACTAAAGGTGAGAAGCATGGTAGGCTCTTTACTTTTGAAGTAGGAAAAACAAAGAGCATAGCTCTATTCACTTTTGGGTCTCAAACCCTAAGTGAGCTTGAAGTGTGGCATAGGAGATGTGATCATGTGAATGACAGAACCTTGAAGGATATATGCATGGATCAAAGTGTTCTAGGACTTCCAAACATATCAAAACAACACATGATCAATAGATGTGATGCATGTCAGATTGGAAAGGCACAAAGACAACCATTCAACCACAAAGGTTACATCCACAAAAAATTATTGGACTTAGTACATACAGATATATGGGGACCAAGTCAAGAACCTTGATTAGCAAGATCAAGGTATTATGTCTCAAGAGTTAGAATGAAGTGTTTGATTTCTTCAAAAAGTATCTAGCACATGTGGAGAATCATATTGGTAAATCACTTAAAAGAAGCTCACATGTGATGAAGGGGGAGAATACTTCTCCAAAGAGTTATATGAGTTCTTGCAGGATAAAGGTATCAAAAGGGAAGTGACTACTAGGTACTCTCCTCAACTAAATGGAATTGTAGAGAGAAGAAACAAGGCATTGGTTGGATCAGCCAGAACAATGCTTGAAGAGAAGAGGTTGCCACATTATCTATGAGTAGAGGCTATTTCAACTGTTGTGTACCTCATCAATAGACTACCATCTAAATCACTTAAGGTATGACTCCTTATGAAGAATGGCATGGAAGAAAACCTAGTCTTGTACATGGCAAGGTGTTTGGTTGTTTGGCTTATGTTAAAGTACCATCACAAATAAGAGGTAAGCTAGATGAAAGGGCAACAAAGTTAGTGTTTATTGGGTATAAATCAACTCAGATGGGTTACAGGCTCTATAATCCTTCAACCAAGCAATTCACTACAAGTAGAGATTTTGTGTTTGAACACAGGTCTTGGTATGTTGAAGACAAACAAAAAGTAATTGTACCATATGATCTTGATTCTGGTTCTCATCAATTAGGAAGCAAGCATGATACACACGTCTAGGATCCAAGAAGTGATACAAATGATGACCAAGATGAAAGGGATAAGGATTACAAACTATGGAAGTCAAGAGGCAAAGAAAAGATGCAAGAGTGTGGAGAATGCTCCAAGCAAGCACCTAAAAGGTTAACAAAGGAGCAGAAACAACTAGAAAGGTATGGATATGATTCCATATTTGTTACAAAGCATTCAATCTACTTGACAAAGGAATCAATTTAGAGGAACCCTCAACCTATGAAGAGTCAAAGGGAAACCCTAATTAGGAAAAGGCCATGAAAAAAGAAATAGATGCATTGAAGGAGATGGACACTTCAGATTTGGTTCCAATGTCATCCAATCAAAAGGTAATTGGTTGCAGATGGGTATATAAGGTTAAAATAAACTGAGATGGATGAATTTGTAGGTACAAGGCAAGATTAGTTTCCAAATGATGCTCACAAGCGCATGGTATACACTATGAGGAAACATTCTCACTAGTTGCAAAGATGACTACAATCAGAACATTGATAAGTGTAGCTGCTGCAAGAAATGGGAGACTCCTCCAACTTGATGTAAAAAATGCATTTCTAAATGGTTGGATAAGTAAAGAGGTATACATGTCATAACCTCCAAGTTTTGAAAACCCTAATCATGCATCTTATGTTTGCAAACTTAAGAAAGCATTGTATGGATTGAAACAAGCTCCTAGAGCTTGGAAGTACAGGTTGATTACATACCTTCAAGATCAAGGGTTCAAAACTAGCAATTCAGATCCTTCTCTATTCATCAAAAGGGATCACAATGAGGTTATCTATCTATGTGTATATGTAGATGATATTATTGTGATAGTTCATGATTTGAATGGCATTCAAAGGATCAAGAAACACATGCAAGAGGATTTCAAAATCATTGACTTAGGTGAGCTCACATATTTCCTAGGTATGCAAGTGATTTATACAAATGAAGGGGTGTATCTAACTCAGAGAAGATAGTCAATGTGCAAACCTATCTGTTTTGTATTGACTCTTTCTCTGTGATGCTAAAAAGTACAAAGTGCACTTTATTGCACTTATCACATGCTTATAAGGTCTATTTTGTGTCTCCATAAGCTCAAGGGCTGGTCTTGTCCTAGTTGGCTAGATCAAACTTCAATGCTTCGCAACTCACTTTTCTACCTCCTACAAGCTTCTCCAAGTTCTTTCAGTTGGTTGTTCCATTCCCATAAAGTAGTGGAAGAGAGTGGTAAGATCTATCTCCCTCGTTCTCATGTAAGAATATAAAGGGGAAGTTAGAGAGACTTTTCATCCTATTCTCTCTCTTCCCATGGTAGAAATAGTTTGACCTATAGTACCTTCTTTGTACGAATAGGCTATTCCTAGGCTCATAATCTTCCGTATGACACCAATTTTTCCAACACTAAATATTGACAATTAGAGACCAGAAACAAGAAACCAAATGCATGTGAGATGAAAGATACACATAAGATGATCTTTGAGCCATTCCACCCCACCATAGCAACCACATATAAATCTTCATTGAGGTTGTTGAGGAATAAAGCCCTCCACACTTGCTGTCAACCCTCTCCTACTAAAGGGATGGCTACTTAGCTAGAGCTCTCTAGCCACACACTCTTGAGTCACAGGTTGCGGCCTAAGTATTATGTAACATTTGTATATATTAGGTGTAGCAAAGATTATATGGGAGAGAAGAAATTTAGATGAATTTTAATTTTATTGTTCCAAGTTTCACCTTAGGCATCCATTGAGTTGATTACTTTGTGTGATGGGAAACAAGGAAACTCTGTAGGCAAGGGTCCTAAGAATAGAAAGGTAAGGTTTCCACATAAGAATTTGAGATATGAGGAAGTAGATTAAAGAGCACTTCTAAAAAGATGTACTTCATTTGACATACTTTAGATAAGGAAATTTTCTAGACAATATTTTCATGGATAAATTAAATGTTTAGCCTAGTTGGCTATAGTTTTGCACCTATCCACTCATCTTAGTTTGTGTATGTCAGACAAAATCACACTGAGAGACTATATCCTCTTTAGGAGCACTTGAGTATTTGTGAGAGGTTATATGGATTTGGTTTGCTAGAGACATTTCATTGGTAGTTTGGAATTATTCCATCATATTGATGGTAAGACATAAACACAAGTTTAGGTGAGTATAAACAACGTGAGTTTTCTCATGTAGAAGGCAATTTTAGTTTCATTAGTTGTTGTATTTTGCCAACATGGTGAAGTTCGAGGACTGTACAAGCACACAAACAACATGGTGAAGAAGAAAAAGAAGGAGCTTGGAAAATAGCATTGGGTGTATTAATAAGTGAATGTACAAAAGGTAAGTAATCCATTAGGGTTATAGGTGTATATACAAATCAAGGGTATAAAACCTCCAAAAGAGGGGAAAAGCACTCCATTATTCCTAAGTGTTTTGACACACACCACTACTGAAATATTTTAACAAATCCCCTTGGGAGTGATGTGGTGAACAAGGGGTTGATACTCATGTATAAGGAAGTGATAATCAATGTGGACTAAGGTCAATCCACAAAGGGAGTAAGATCAATGATTTGAGAAAAGCTTTGAAATTCTCAAAAGGTGAAGCCTTAGTAAAAAGGTCTAGAACATTGTCTTGTGTAGGCACATACTGTTAGAGTTTGAGGTCTGTGGAAGCATGTCAACAACACAAGGAAGAAGAAGAAGCTTGGAGCACATCACACAATTGAATGTGTTACCAAGAGAATGTACAATGATAAGTAACCCATTAGGGTTAAAATCATATATACAAGTCGGGGGAAAAAACCTCCCAAAGAGGGAAAAAAGTGCTTTAGTGGTCGTATTGTGTTCACACTTATCACTACCAAAATATATCAACAAATCCCCCCTGGGAGTGATGCGGTGAACAAGAAGCTGGCACTCATGTGTAAGGAAGTGCCAAGATATGTGGTATCAATCCATAAAAGGAAGTAAGCTCAAAGCTTTTGGGAAAGCTTCAAACTTCTCCCTAAGAGGAGCCTTTGTGAAAAGGTCTACAACATTCCTGTGTGGGCACATATGCCAAACTGATCTCTCTAGTAGAGAACCTCTCCCTGACATAATGATAGTGCACCTCAATGTGCTTAGTGCGAGCATGGTGTTGCAGAGCTAAAGAAAGTACAAAGCAGAGAAAAAGACGGGCCCCAAAATTTTTCCGATTTGGACATCATATTTTTGTATCATACTCATTCTTGTAATATATTTCCATTGTAAATGCACTAGAGGAGTCCTCTAGATGCATCCCCACAGAAGATTAGGGATTTACCCATGTAAAATAGTAGGAAATTAGTCTTTTAGTGAATAAAGTGCCGGTCTCTTGTGTGAAAGGACCATTTTTAGGGCACTAGTATATAAGTCAAATGTGACTCTTTGTAAAGAACTTTTTGCCATTGTGAGAATAGAGAGCACAGAAATTCGAATTTGTGTCTTCTTCACTCTGTATCTTCTTCTTTGTGAGCTTGTGTGCATGTGTATTGCTTGGAAAGAGTGCTTGTGAGTGTTGTCTATCCATGAAAGTGTTTATTTGCTGTAGGTAAGGTGTGTGCGAAGTGTAGGAAGTGCTGAAGTGTAGGAAGGTATTTCCTACGACTCAGTATTTTGCTAATAACTTGAAGTAGAAGCGTCAGAATTGAGTGAAACCACTGCCATTGGATGCGTCTTCTCGAGAGCTTCGAAACGCATATGCTATTTGCTATATTTGGAGCTCGGAGCTGGGAGAAAAGTCCAAAATACTGACGGCTGCTGCACCAAGTATCGTTTCACCATGGCCAACAGTTGAAGCTTGTTTGGATAAGTCTTTGCCTCATTTACATTCTTTGAGTAGTTCACTTGCATTGACCATTACATGATTGCATGTCCTCATACACTCGGCTATGTTTGTATACTCTTTGGATTGATATTTAAAAGCGTGTATCCCCACTGTATGCACTTGTGAGGGGATTGAGGTATAGTCTCTTTCTCCGCAAGTCCCTAAGTTGATACTTAGGTCAACACACTTTTTGGCGCCGTTGCCGGGGAGTGACGAATCAAACCGAGGCATTCGCGTGATGGTAAGTAGCTTTTTGCATTGAAGTAAGTGGAGGAGTGGAAATTTTCTCTTCTTTGGTAAGTCATTTTCAGCCGCACTTGCTACTTCTCATTCTTGGAGTGTGTGTAGTGAGTTGTTAGTTTAGGGAAGTGAGTGGAAGGAGTAGAGTAGGAGTAGTTAGAGAGTAGACCAAGTCATTAGGGTAGAGTTTAGTTTTGTTCAAAAAAGTTTCCTTTTTGTAAGCAAGAAAATCCCAACTATAAAAGCCTAAAAATTCATTTTGCAAGTTACTTGTGTTTCTGAGCAAGTATCGTGAGAGAGACTGTCGAGTATCGTGAGTGCTGTGGCAGAGATCGCGGACAAGGAACTGAGCAATCTGGGGTTGCACAGAGCAAGGGGTAGTGAGAAAGAAGTGGGATCAACTATCAAGGTGAGCAGACCCATCTTACTTTTGATTTCTCAGTAAATCTAGACTGTAGAGAAAGACGATCTGTGCCAGGTATCGGTTGAGACTTTCAGAGGGTAAAAAGGAGTGAGTTAAGTGGTACAGAGAGTGAGGAGAGAGGAGAGGGACTAGTAAAACAAGTGCATTGAACCAAAACTTAAAAAATCTTTCCCAAAATTTGTCTAAGGGTCAAGTATCGTTTTACTCCCGCGGTCGAGTATCGCGATACTTCGCAAGTATCGTTTTGCTCCTGTGGTCGAGTATCGCGATATTTCCCGTCGATCGTGTATCATTTCATACCGATCGCGATACTTGGTCAGAGATCGTTTTGCCAGCGATCGTCTATCGTGTATCGTTGATTGAGTATCGTTTCGTGCCGGTCGCGATACTTGAGAAGTATCGTTTGGTCAAAGATCGTGATACCTAATAAGTATCGTGTATCGTTTTGACAGCGATCGTTTGCGAGAGATCGAGTATCGTCTGTGCCGAAGTATCGTGTATCACTTGCTAGTCCAAGTATCGTGTATCGTTTTGTTCAAGATCGCGATACTTGTTGCCGATCCTGTATCGTTTCGTTTGAAGATCGTGTATCGCATGTGCCAAGTATCGTCTGTCTGAAGTATCGTCTCGTCCAAGTATCGGCAATCGTTGGTCGCGTATCGTTTGGGTCAAGTATCGTGTATCGCTTCTCAGAGATCGCAATACTTACCAAATCTCGCGTATCGTGGATCATTCCAATTCAGCGATCGAGTATCGCCTGCTGCAAGTATCGAATATCGTCGGGATTGAAGTATCGTGTATCGTTTCCCCCAAGTAACAAGTATCGTTTTCCTTCGTATATCGTGTATCATTGTGACTCAAGTATCAGGTATCGTTTCAGCCCAAGAGATCGTGTATCGCGGAAATTGGAGACCAAGTATCGTGATCTGTAGAAAATTCTTCTTCAGTCATTTTTTTTTCCAGCCAAAGGCTTCTAGAAATTTTTGACCTGTAGTGAAGAGTACCAAAGGCCCAAGGGTAGCACAGACTGATCAGAGTTTAGAAGTGGATGAACCTGAGATCCAGAAGAACTCTAGGAAGCCGAAGAAGTGTAATCTCTTCCGTAGGTAGTGTAGCAGAGCCAAGTAACCGTTCACATTATTCCGAGACCTCTAGTGAGTCAGAGGAAGAAATTCCCATGGCTTCAGAGGATATGCAGAACACAGTACCCATGATTGGCATGATGTCAATCATTGAGGGAGAGTACAGAACCTCTTTGGAGTATGTGAACACCAACCACAATGAGGTCCCCATTTATCTGGATGGTCTAAACAGATCTGTGGCCAGGTTAAAGAAAGCGTCAGAGGCTTACATAGTGCCTAGGCCAGCAGTCAAGTACGTAGGAGGACTGTACATGGACAAAAGAGATATCCAATATGTTGTCACAGAACACCTAGAGAACATTAACGAAATTGGTGAAGAAAATAATGCTGCAAACTTAAATGGAGGAGGGAGTGAAGAGCAAGTAAATACACCGAGAGGGAGATCTACAGTTGCGAGGATATGGAGAGGAGATCTAATCCCCCAAGATGACACCTTAATGGATGTATATTTAATCAATGGGATGGAGCATCTCCTTAGAGCACATTCCTCAATTTGGGAAGCTGCTCCTAATCCAGTCACCATTTATGAGTTGCAGGATCCTGATTTTTCCACCATTATCACATATCTGGATAAAAATCAGAGAAGATATTGGCCCATGACAGAAGCGGAAAGAGCTGAATTGAAATATCAGAATATCCCAATGTTCCCCCCTAGGGACCAAGCCACTACATCAAGAAACCCACTGGGAACTTCCCATAATGATTCATACCAACAGTCAGGCCAAACTCAACAAACACAACAGACCCAACAAACTCAAATCCCCTTCAGACCTCCTGTACAGTTCGCAATGCCTGCAAATAACCCTAACTACCGACCTCAACCAACTATTGACCCCAGACATGGAGTTCATGCTCCAGTCAGACCGCCGATAGTAAGAGGACCAGGCATACCTATAGGAAGACCTATTTTCCCAGTAATGCCTAGACAACCTGAAGCAGGAAGACGACTAAGGCCAATCCAAGTTGCCAAATGTATGAGAAATCACTATGATGGCTCTAGTGAACCTTATAATCATATAACGGAATTTAAACAAGTAATCAGAGCCGAATAGGTAGAAGACTTTCTGATTCAATATGAGTCTTTTGGCCTTACCTTGTCAGACACGGCGTTGGCATGGTTTCAGCCATTGGACCCTAATACCTTTCAGAACATGGAGCAAGTATATCAAGAAATGATTGAGGAATTTACTAAATCAGGAATTAAAAACAATTCTTCATCATTGATCCATAGCTTCAAGCAAGTCCCTACCGAGTCAGTGAGATTGGCTGCCAGAAGATTCAAGCAATATGTAGACAGATGCCCAGTAGAAGAGAGGCTGACACAAAATAAAATGGTGTCATTATTTTTGGAAGGGTTATTGAACGGATCCTTGAGATCATTGGTGTATGTAAAAAGGGTTGAGACCTTGCAAGAATGCATGAAGGAATGCATAGATTTAGAAGATAACTTAGCTGAGGATCTGAAAATACCACAAGGAAGCTTGAAAAGTGAAGATTCGGCCAGTAACTCATCAATTCCTAAAAATAATGTAGAGGAAATAGCCGAATTGTTAGCGAAAAAGTTGAATGTTCAAGGGCAAAGGAACTACCCCAATAACCCAATGAGAGTACCTATGCTCAGAAGGTGTATGCATTGCGGAGGTGATCATCCTTCTCACTTGTGTACTAGGGGAGTAGTTCCACCACCAGCTTATGGTTATAATAGACCCACTGTCCCAGGACCTCTACAGTATTGCAGTGTGGAACAAAAATACACAAATCACAGCACGGAAAATTGTCCCTACAATAGGCAAGCGAGACCTGCACAACAATACATGAGACCGTACGGGTACCCTCATAATCATCAGGGAGGTGAAGCTTTTAGGTATCCTTCTTATCAGCCGCAGGCACCAGCACCGCGACCATATGCATATCAGGGATACACCCCACCACAGCCAGTACTAGGACAACAACCACCCCATCCTCAGAACGTTGTCCCAATCAAGATTGCCCAACCTGAAGAAAACCTAGAGAGAGCTATAGTGCCAGCCACACCTTTGACTAGTAATGAACCATATGACTCATTTTATGATCCTAGTCAAGGAACATACCCTAATTATGAAAGCTCAATGATGGAATATGGACAATTGTATGAACCATATGCCTATGGCATGGAAACATCAGATAGTTCATACGGTTATGAGCAGGATTATGTGTCATTGATGTACACAGCACCTAGAGCAACCATACCACCCCGACCCATGAACAGACCGCCTGTACCCAGAGGACCATGTTATAGGTGTGGGGGTGATCATTATATCAGGGAATGCACATTGCCAAACCCACCACCACCACAACGAGTCTGGGAAGGCTACTGTAGTGATTGTGGTAAGGAACATCTCTTTAGAGACTGCCCCAAGAATCCCAACAAGGTTACATCTAATGTACAAATCAACGTAATAGAAGTAATAGAATCATCAGGGAGTGATAAAGAGTACACAGTACCATTGAAAGCAATAACGAGAGCCAAAGCCAGAGAGACCCCTGATAAAACGGATGAGAACAATCAAAGTGACAAGGAGAGGGACACACCCAACCCTCAAAGAGTTGAAGATTCAGAAGAGCCGGAGAAAAGTATTGCAAGTAAAAGGACCCAAAGATGGAAGCACCGAAGAGAGAGGCTAAAAGAAAAGAAGTTATTACAGAAGAAGGAAAAGGAGGAAAACAAACAAAAACCAAAAGAAGAACCGAAGAAGGAAGAAGGGAACAAAAATGAAAAGTATCAGAAAGAGGAGGTAGGGTCAGTCTTAGCAGATCCTATGCCTGAAGAATTAGCCATGTGGATTCAGGCATACAAGGCAAGAATAAGAGCAGGACCTACCATAGAACAACACGAGAGAGAATATCCAAGAGGCGACTTAGAAAAGGAAAGACTGGAGATCTGCAAGAAACTGACAGAAGTTGCACAACAAACCTTAGAAAAACCTGCATCGCCTTTACCCAATACCCGAATCTCTGAAGGAGAATTCCAAGAGTGTGTAAACACTCATGAAAAACCCGAAGTAAATAGACCACAGAATGACGAACGTGGTGTTGAGAGAAAGGAAGGATCCATAGTTCCTGAAGTAGAAGGAGAATGGACTAAGGATCTATGGGCACGAGTTCAAGAGGACAAATGGAAGAAAGTGGAAAGAATCGAACCGCCCTTTGAAGAATTAGCAGCAGAGAATGAAATAGAGGGTTCAATACCTGAACTAAATTCAGAAGAATTTTTTCCAATGGATGCAAGTGACAAGGGAGAGGAAGATGTAAAGGAACTGCCCAACTACACCGGGGAGTACGAGCACAATTCAGAATTGTATCGCATTCCATCAATAAGGAGACGGGAAACGAACCCATCAGTCCAAACATCGGAGATCATACAACGCCTTAGAGAGGTAAAAATCCCATGTACCCTAACATTTGAAGAACTGTTAAGGGTAAAACCACATTTAAAAGAGAAATTAATCAATCAATGGGAAGTCAAGGAGGAAAAGAAAGAGATAGCTGACGAAGTAAACAGAGTGAGAATTCCAGTGGATAAAGTAGGAGACTTTAGTGAGGGAGATGAAGGAAATACCTGCCTTCCAATTACTTACAGGGGTTACACTACCAAAGCCATACTAGATTCAGGAGCAGGTGTTGGCATTGCTACCAAAGAAATTTGGGAGAAATGGGGAAAACCAGCATTAAGACCAACACGCATGCAAATACAAATGGTAGATGGTCATACGGAGAGACCCTTAGGATTGTTGGAACGAGTAATCTTCACTACGTGTGGAGTGGAATTCGAACATACTTTAGCAATTTGTCACTTCGAAAGGCCAAGCAATTATGAAATGATCCTCGGAAGGCCTTTCATGAGACAGCTAAAGGTCGTACAAGATTGGGGAAAAGACGCAGTATACTTACAACACTCAGGAACCACCACTAGAATAAACCTACATACGTACACTTATCAAGATGTTCCACCTCTACAATGGAATCAAATCCATAAAGAGGAAGACGATCAATCGATTCATAGTGCAGGTTCTAGTGATCAATCCTGGATGAACGAGGACACTCGTCTGTGGATATGTCAAGCTGCAAAAAAGGAAGAGGAGAGAAGAAAAGGATGGTAGCAAAAACAAGGAATAGCGAGATCTGTACAAGATCCAGCTTATATGCCCCAAGTGTTTCCGGATGAAGAATTTGAACCTCACGGTTGGATGGAAATTTTAGCTACCCTCGATGTCTGTGTAAACAAAGAAGTAGTGACCATGAACGAATGTATCGATGAGGAGGGTTATGATGTTAGCCTGTATATGGTAGTCCTTCAGGAGGCTGAAGAAGGAGAAGTGATCGAGAAAGACTGGAAGGAGGACTACGAGAGCATTGAAATGGAGCCCGAACCAAGGGATCTAGGAAATGGTACCACCAACATAAATATCACTACCAATGAAAAACACTAGGAACTCACACAGAAGGAGGAGTTAGAATTTGAAAGAGAATCAGAAGATGAAGAAAACAAACCCCAAGACCAATTTGAGGTACCAGCTCATTTTAAAAAATATGAGGTGGAGGAGAGAAAAATCGCTATTCAAATGCCGAAAAGAGAAGCACAGCCTGGAATAGCATATGATAATAAGGAGCAAACCAAGAAGATAGTTGTAACTTTAGAAGGAGGAGAGGAACGATGTACTTTCATAGGACAGGATGTCTCATTCGAGGAAGAATAGGAGTTAATTCGTCTCATAAGAGAATATCGGGATGTCTTTGCTTGGACTTATAAGGACTTGAAAGGAGTAGATCCATCTATATGTGCGCATAGAATCCCCATGACATCCGAAGCCAAACCTTCTAAACAAAGACCATACACTTACAATGATGTGTATTCAGCCAAAATAAAAGAGGAAATAGATAAGTTACTAGATGCTGGATTCATCTATGAGATTGAGCACACGGAATGGGTGTCACCTTTGGTGGTTGTACCTAAAAAGAATGGAAAGTTAAGAGTGTGCATCAATTTGAAGAAAGTAAACGCTGCGACCATAAGGGATAGTTATCCCTTACCAATTACGGATCATCTCTTGGAAAGGGTAGCAGGGAAGGAAGTCTATAGCTTTCTGGATGGCTTTTCAGGGTATAATCAGGTAGCCATTGCTCCTGAGGACCAACATAAGACATCATTCGCAGCTGAATGGGGAGTATACGCCTTTAGAGTCATGCCTTTTGGTTTAACGAATGCCCCAGCTACCTTCCAAAGATTGATGTGTCATGTGTTCAAGGAATTTCTGAGAAAAAGTATGGAGGTATACGTGGATGATCTTTGTACATATTCAGCTATACGATCAGAGCACATCCCTGAACTAGAAAAGATTTTTGCCAAATGTCGACAATATCGAGTATGTCTCAATCCTGAAAAATGTGTCTTCATGGTTAGACAAGGAAAAATCTTAGGACATATTGTCTCTAAGAACGGAATCTCAACAGATGAAGACAAAATTAAAGTAATTCTGGATTTACCAAGACCTAAGACTGCTAAAGAAATTCAAGCATTTATGGGACATTGTGGATACTATCGAAGATTCATACATATGTACGCCATAATTGCTAGGCCTCTTTATGCATTATTGACTCTATTTAATTGGACCGAAGAATGTGAAAAAGCTTTTAATGAGTTAAAGAATCGATTGAGTTCAGCACCAATCCTTCGAGTCCCCAACTGGAATAAACCGTTTCACATTCATGTGGATGCTTCCAAGTTTGCCATTGGTTGCATCTTAGCTCAACCTGCTGACACAGGAAAATTAGACCACCCTATAGCCTATGCTAGTAGATAGTTAAATCAAGCGGAACGCAATTATACTACCACGGAGAGAGAAGGCCTAGGGATGGTATACGCAGTCAAAAAGTTCAGACATTACCTACTGGCAAACAAATTCAAATTCTTCATTGATCATCAAGCCCTATTGTACCTAGTCAACAAGCCTTGTAATACAGGACGACTAGTACGATGGTTTTTATTGCTAATGGAATTTGATTTTGAGGTAATAGTCAAGAAAGGAAAACCCACATAAGAGCAGACCACTTATCTCGAATGACCCATGGAGAACCACCCATAGGAGTACCAGATGAGCTGCCAGATACTTACCTTTTTAACCTGGAAGTATGTCCTCAATGGGCAGAAAAGTTGATCCATATACTTACACATGGACCTAAAGATGGGATCACACCAAACCAAACCCAAGATCTCTGGAGGACTAAAAACCTTCACATCATTGCGGGAAGTTTGTACCACCAGGATTCAAGTGGATTATTGATGAGATGTGTGGAAGAAGAGGAACAAGAAATGTGGCTTCGGAAAGCACACATAAACCAATGGAAAACTCATTTGAATGCTAATGGAACGTGGCAAACACTCAAGAGATTTGGCATATACTGGCCAACCATGCAAAGAGATGCACATAACTATGTGTCAACCTGTCAAGAACAAATCCCAGATGAGAACTCCACCTTATGCTATTCTACAATAGCACCAAGATGGAGCATGCCTCTAGTAAAGTTCTTGAAAACTCAAGAATACCCTGACGGAGCTACTTTAGCAAGGAAACGTGTGCTTGAAGAACAAAGTAAGGATTATGCCATCATAGGAAAACAACTCTTTAAACGAGGGAAAGAATAACCAATTACGAATGTGCACTCACGAAAATGAATATCTTTCTGTTTTAGAGATGGCTCATACAGGAGCTGCAGGAGGACACTTCTCTGCAGATAAAACAGTAAAAATGATCCTCTTTGCTGGAATGTGGTGGCCAACTCTACACCAAGATGCCATAACATATGTGCAACGGTGTGATACTTGTCAACGAACGAAATATCCAATTAGAAGAGATGAGATGCCACTTAGACCCATGATGAGTGCTAGAGCCTTCACAAAATGGGGAATAGACTTCATAGGACCTATTAGCCCACCAGCAAAAGGATCCCATGCTGAATATATAATCGTAGCCACAGATTACCTGACCAAATGGGTTGAAGCAAAAGCGACAAAGAAAAATGACGCAAGAACCACAGCCAAGTTTCTCTTCGAGAACGTTTTCACTAGATTTGGACTACCTATAGAAATTGTGAGTGATAGAGGCACACACTTTGTTAATGAAGTGATAGAAGCCTTATTGAATGAATTCTTAGTAATTCATAAGAAATCAGCCCCTTATCACCCACAAGCAAATGGACAAGCAGAAAGTTCAAATAAAATCTTGTGTACAGTTCTCACCAAAATTGTTAACAATGGTAGATCAGATTGGGATAAGCAGTTGCATCATGCTTTATGGGCATTTCGAGTAGCCTATAAAACCGCCATAGGCACTACTCCTTTTAACTTAGTGTATGGACAAGATGCTATTTTACCAATTGATTTCTTGATTCCCACTCTGAGAGTAGCAAATACTTACGAGTGGACAGGACATGAACTATCAGCTCAATTGGATCAAATAGAGAAGCTTCATGAAACTAGGTTACAAGCAGTAGCAGGCATCTATGCTGCTAAAAGGCGACAGAAAGCCTACTTTGATGCGCACATAAAGGACAAAAATTTGAAGGAAGGAGATTTAGTTTTGGTATACACCTTGAAACAGCATGCTAAGAAGTTGTAGAAGAGAGGATATGGTCCATTAATTATTAATCGCATATCTACAAGCGGAGCCATTAGCTTAGCAACCTTAGATGGAGATGTGTTACCAAACTCCATCAGTGGGTGTAGAGTGAAAAAATATCTAGAACCATTAACTGAAGAAACTATGTCTCGATTAATCAAAGGCAAGAATAGACGCATAGAAGAGGAAAGAATACGAGAGGAAGCGAGACAGGAAGCATTGGAAAGAATAAAGAAACGGAAAGAGTGGATGAGAGAGCGAGATGAAAGATATCGACTAGGAGAAGAACTCATCCCAATGGCTAATTTTAGAGCCACTCAAAGCTTGGGATCGCAGAGAACACAACCTTATTTAAATTTGGGAGCAGGAAAAACGGAGTACCACTTGGTGGATGCTCTCATTGACACAGGAGCAGCTGTGAGCTGTATCAAGCTTTCTTTGACCCAAAAACTCAAGGAGGTAGTACGCCCATCGATGGCACAATTGATAGGAATAGGAGGAACAATTACTCAATGCATAGGTGAGATCACCTTACCTTTACATCTTGGCAACAACACATATGGAACAAAAGCTATTAGTGTGTCATGACCAATATTTACTTGAAGAGGTAGTGTTAGGTCAAGACTGGATTTACGAATACGAAGTGACCATTCAATTGGCATTAGGATACATCTCAACCAGGATAGGACATCGTGAAGTATTCAGTTTGCTAGACGAACGACCAGTCAAATCTGTGAGCATGGAGCAAACAGTTCATTCTAATGAACAAAGCTCTGAATGTATGATCACTAGCACTATAGAGACACCTTCATCGAGTACTATATGTGCGGACACATCGAATTCTGCTTGCACACCATGTTCTAGTCTAGCAAGTCTTGAGAGTGTCAATCTATCTGAAACCCACCTCACCGAAGCACCATGCATAAGAGAGACTAGTCCTCTGTGTAATTCAAAATCTGTACCCATTAAAATATACCCTCTTCCTTACTCTAATCAAGCGTGGATAAAGAAAGATCAAGTGGAGGAGTATCTTCGACGACAGAAGCGCAACCGACATCAGAACAAGCAATCAAAGGAGAAACCAACTCAGTCTGAACAACGAAGTCATCGACAAATTGCTACAATATGGATTCCAAAGAAAGTAGTAGCTGCTCAACAGGATCGTTTGCAAATCTGGATTCCTAATTCATGCACTACAAAGAAACCAAACCTAAAGGATGATCCCCAAAACAAGAAGAACCAATGTGGTCCACAGGCAAAACAGCCACAGAAAAAGAGTTACTGGAGAAAGAAAGAGTCTGCAAGGACAACCCGAGTCATTCCGAGATTCACAAATCAGATAAGGCAGACCTACAACAAGAAGAAAAGAGCCACTTTCAGTGGAAGGGGGCAACACATGGCGAAGCCCAGCACAATGAAGCAGATTTGGATACCGAAAGACATAACAGCCAGCTTGCATCAACCAAATACTTCCAATTGCACACATATGGAGTTTTCAAGACCCAAAGTATGCATGATAGGGCCACATTACAAGGCCAAGAATTCGGCACATCCTTCTTCTATTTCAGGATAGTCAAGCACATTTTCCTCTTGGGAAATAGGAGAGCACTTGTACATATATTAAGAAAAATATTCCAAAAAATTTAATAACCGCTTTGGCTATAAACTAACTTTTCTGTTTTCCTTTTCAGATGAAAATATCAAAATACATAAAAATGTGGAAAATCTAGGTATTACCTTTCTCACACACACGGGAAAGGGACGACATCGTTCACTCGGAGCAATATCGAGCTTATGACAAACAAATAAAGGAGGATTTCTGATAATATATGGCCACTAATTCATGCTCTATATTGAGTGTAGATGGTGTCTACTGATTCAGAATCTACGCAGCAGGAAGAGGTGCAGCTTCTTCCATTGGAATCAGTAACAAAAGCAAGAGGTCACTGGTTCCGGGATGATCAACCAGTGGCGGAGCTAATCTTCATGGCAACAATCAAAATTATGGATACAGATCATTACTTTCCAATCATGTCACAGGATTTCAAGACAATAATACAAGGATTACCTCATATTGAAGATGTATGGACACAAGCCGGCATAGAGGCATTTCTCAAACTGCCTATATATGTTCCAGACTTTCAAAGATGTGCACAAGTCATGAACACCATGCAACCGGCTGCAACAAAAATATCAGTTCCCGAAGCACGCGTCTTGGATAAAGTCGGAGTTTGGAAGACAATCCAATTCACACATGAGTTAATCAATAAAGCTTTTGGATGGAATCAAGCAGGTATTACTAGTGTCAAAGACGAGTGCCATGATCCCAAGAAGAGATCATTCCTGGAGATAAACAGAATAGACATTGAAGATGCTGTCCGTCTAGTGCATCAACACTTTTGTTTCCCCAGCATGCACAGATACACAGCTCCACAAAAGATAATCGTACAATTATTATCGCATGCCATGCGACAAATAGGAAACAAAATCAATTTGACACGGTATGTCCAAGAAAGGTTATTTGAAGCCCAGAAAAAATGGGGCCAGAAAAAGTTCTTGAATGGCAGTTCTGCATTAACGTTATTGATATATGAAGCTCTCGAGATGAAAAACTGCTTACGGGAGATGCCGAACTTAGAGGGACTAGCAAAATACGCAAAATCAGCTACAGTCCCGAAGAAAAAGAAAGCGGTGGTTATGGTTGAAGAAGCTGGAACCAGCACACAAAAACCCATGAGGGGTACAAAGCGTTTACGGGAGGAGGAAGCCCAAGCTACACCACAATCAAAGAGAACTCATCTCTTACCGAAGATCACGACGGCTCAAATGCCGATTACAAAGAGAGATCTTTCCGCTGCCCTCGAAGAAACACATCAATATATGCAAGGGCAGGTAAATTTAAATATTCAAGGTCATCATTATAGACAGGCAAGTCAAGAGAAACCACAACTGAGTCTAGAGAAAACACCAAAACAAACTGGAAGGTACAAAGAACTAGGGATCGATGATTCCAGTACAAATACGGACTCCAGCCCTGAAAAAGATACCTTGGACACTGATATACGGACAGAAACACAAGAAGATGAATGGAATGAGATCGATCAAGTGGAAGTGACGCCAAGAAGTCATAAAGAAAAGGAACAGAATGCAGAAGATCCTGTGGAACAGGAGCATGTCATTCAATTGAATGACACTACAAAAATAAGCATCAAGGAAGATACAACCAGTGTTACACACGTAAAACAACCTATTAAAGAGGAAGAACAAACTCCAGTAGGTAAGGAAACAGAAGAATTACAAATCAAAGAACAAATTGTGATTGAGGTACCGGATGATACGCCTCAAGGAAACAAAGAAGACATGGAGGCTGAGCCAAGGATCCAGCTTCAGATTAGGCAGCCCCATGACACTACATTACATATTGCACAGGGAAAAGATATCAATACCGGAGAAGAACCAAATATACCAAAAACATGGCTTAATGTGGATGTTACTCAACTGAAACCGGTAGTCAAGCAGATGATTCAAACAGCCATGGACACTCAACAGCAGTTGATGGATATAGATGCCGACTATGATCAGGCAAGAAGAGAAAAGAATCAGTTTCAACTCATGAGTGAGCAACTATCAGCACAGTTGATTGAAGCACAAAAAGAATTAGCAATCAAAAGTACTGAGGTGCTGGCAATCAAGACACAACATGAAGCATCCATCGCTCAGAATCAACAGATGCATACACAATTAACGGAGTTGCAAAGATTACACGATGTGAGCGAGGCTGAGAAAGAAAAAATGAAAATGAGAAGCATGTTATTAGAACAACAGCTCAAGTTGTATATGGAAGAGAACGACAGCCTGCGCAACAGAAATAAAGAATTAATGAAGTCTTTATTACATGATCAACCAATCATACAACAGGAATCCACAAAAACCAAAGACCAAGAATTACGGGATCAGATCTCAAAATATGAAGAGCTGCTAAAGCGAGAACAAGCCCAGATAGAGGAATGGAAGAGCAGATATGCCAATGAAACCAGTGAACTGAAGCGTCAATTACAAAAGGTGAATGCCAAACTGGTCCAAAGCTACAGTGAAAACATGGATCATGTAGCTGACATAGGTAAAGAATTGCTGGCCACTAAAGAAACACTCAGAGAAGCCATGCAAGAGGTAAAAGAAAAAGATGAATGCATAGAACAGCTCAAGACTCAAATAAAAGAGAAAGCACCGATCGGGACACCAGTAGTGCAAGATAAGGAAAATCCTACTGACGAGGTAGAGGTAAGTCCTCTATCTCACCCGATCTATAATTCTCCAATCCGTGAGCAGATGGCGGATATACATGATGATCATCCTATGCCATATACTGCAGAAATAAGTCAGAAGGAAGGGGCACTAGTGGTGTCCCGATTGACAGAAAATTTTGAAAACGAAGTGGTCAAAGTTATGAAAGAGGCCAAGATCAAAGGTAAAGACCTAGACAAAATTATGAAACCATTCAATATTCCATACGGACTCTTGAAGGAGAAAACACGATGTTATATAACGAAGATTACACAGAAGAGTCCATGAGCAGCTGAATTTCAAACATGACACATTCACATACACACAAGCAGAGTTTGAAGCTGCACAACCAGTGTGGCGACGGAAATTTTTGGAGAAGCATCCCACACTACGGGTGCATTGGCAAGCAGCACCATATGCATTCCAGGTAAACCCTTCATTTTGTCCAATACCACGCAGAAGGGATACTAGGGAATTTTTGGATTTGCAAAGAAGCGGCACTATCAATAAGCAGTGGCTCAATTATCCCATGCTTCCGAGCCCGCCACATAACTATTTGCCAACGGAAGACTATATGGTCAAAACCATAGAATTTTGGCTACAGAATTATGCGACAGTACCTGATTTAACTGTAAAAATGCCCAACAAAATACTTAGCATGATCCTCACCGTTTTGAAGGTATTCAAGCACGCGGCTTACACCTTTTTGAACTTCATCGGTATTAATCAGAGCACGGAGATCCTCATTTTTGATCTCTCAGTTATGCCTAGCCGCCCAACAATAATGGCATATTATTCTAGAATTATGTTCTTGCCAAGTGTATATATGCAGACTTTCGAAGAAGCTTTCTTTACAGGATTTTTTGAGATGGATTCGGAGATTTTTTTGAAAATGTCATCCAATTTAAATGCTAGATTAGTGGCATATGAACTCAGCTTCTTCGCAGATCACAGACAGCCACCCAATGACGGTGTGAAGGCAGAACAATGGAAACAACTCATGATCCGTGAAGCAAATCTGCTAAATGATACAGAGCAAAGAGTTTATCAAACATATGCCCATCGCTTATCAAAGCCTGTCGGGGACGACAGAGTCCAGGAGGGGGGCAGTGTTGAGGGAGAATCAAGTAAGAAGAAGAAAAGAAGAAGACAACGAAAGAAGCAGCTTCACTAAAAAGCAAGATCTGAAGATACATCTCTGCAAGAAGCCCCGCAGGGGCGCAACACCCATCTCTGCACAGAGCCCCGCAGGGGCACGCATCAGGCGAAAAGGCAAAACATCTAGGTCCTGCACGGTAGAAGAAAGCAAACAGGCTCAAAGCAATACAACAGGGTCAGATGTGTGCAACCAGGACAAATCAGAGGATCAAAAGTTAGAAAGGGGTAGAGGCTGAAAAGTTTAAGAGGGTGACTAAGAACAGCACATTCCTAGTCACTAGTGGCGTGCGTGGCAACCCAAGTCAACACGCAAGACAAATGCAGCAGGCTCTCGAGTAGTAGAGCTTGAATCAAGAAGGCCATCAAATCTGCATGTCTGTTTAACTACAGACAAAACTGACCAAGGGATGCGTGCGGAGAAAAGAAGTAATCAGCCGACGAAAAGCTACAGCCTGTCAAGGGACGACAGAGACGAAGAGGGGGAGAGTGTTGCAGAGCTAAAGAAAGTACAAAGCAGAGAAAAAGACGGGCTCCAAAATTTTTCCGATTTGGACATCATATTTTTGTATCATACTCATTCTTGTAATATATTTCCATTGTAAATGCACTAGAGGAGTCCTCTAGATGCATCCCCACAGAAGATTAGGGATTTACCCATGTAAAATAGTAGGAAATTAGTCTTTTAGTGAATAAAGTGCCGGTCTCTTGTGTGAAAGGACCATTTTTAGGGCACTAGTATATAAGTCAAATGTGACTCTTTGTAAAGAACTTTTTGCCATTGTGAGAATAGAGAGCACAGAAATTCGAATTTGTGTTTTCTTCACTCTGTATCTTCTTCTTTGCGAGCTTGTGTGCATGTGTATTGCTTGGAAAGAGTGCTTGTGAGTGTTGTCTATCCATGAAAGTGTTTATTTGCTGTAGGTAAGGTGTGTGCGAAGTGTAGGAAGTGCTGAAGTGTAGGAAGGTATTTCCCGCGACTCAGTATTTTGCTCATAACTTGAAGTAAGAGCGTCAGAATTGAGTGAAATTACTGCCATTGGATGCGCCTTCTCGAGAGCTTCGAAACGCATATGCTATTCGCTATATTTGGAGCTCGGAGCTGGGAGAAAAGTCCAAAATACTGACGGCTGCTGCACCAAGTATCGTTTCGCCATGGCCAACAGTTGAAGCTTGTTTGGATAAGTCTTTGTCTCATTTACATTCTTTGAGTAGTTCACTTGCATTGACCATTACATGATTGCATGTCCTCATACACTCGGCTAGGTTTGTATACTCTTTGGATTGATATTTAAAAGCGTGTATCCCCACTGTATGCACTTGTGAGGGGATTGAGGTATAGTCTCTTTCTTCGCAAGTCCCTAAGTTGATACTTAGGTCAACACATGGAACACAAGGTTTCTTATTGCCAATGCACTCTGACTCTTAGTGAAGATGGTGGTGGCAAAAGATTGATCAACATGCAAAGCATCCATAAGATGCTTGAGCCACACACACTCAACAACTGATATAAAAGTTGTCCTATGCTCAGCCTCACAACTAGAAGTGGCCACAATAGGCTACATCTTTCTCAACTAAGATATGCATGAGCTACCAAGCATGAAGCAAAAACCACTAGAAGACACACATGTGATAGCAACCAGCCCAGTGAGAGTAAAAAAAAGCATGTAAATCTGGTGGTAGTGATCCCTCCTTGGGATAAAACAATCCAAGTAGCAAAAGGTGTACTTAACTGACTACCAATGCTTGACACCTAGGCAACACATAAACTTTTTCATATGTGAGACAACAAACTAAATATCTGGCCGAGTAGTGCATAATTAAATCAAGACTCCAATAGCTTGTTGATAGAGAACAACTTCAAATGAATCTCCAACATCATGAAGACTCAACCGTAAACCTGTTTCCATAGGAGTGGCAATAGGTTTGCAATCTTCAAGAGAATGTCAACAAGAAGAAGAAGAAGAAGAAGAAGGACAATGATGAGTTTTAAAATGTTACCCTTTTCACATTCTAGTCTCTACCCTAGTCAAAAATAGATCATTAACCCTCATTTTGGTGTCTGATTTGAGCTTAGTAAAACCCTATAAAATTCTAGAGGGTTAAGGAATCATCCCAAAAGCTAAAAGAATCTTTGGCTTGCTCAAAGGTGGAGGATTTTACAAGAAATGGCTTCTAGAGATATTTTTGAGAAGTTAGGTTTTACGACATACTTGAACGTGTCCCAAATTGGCACTTCCTTTTCCATCTCCACCTTTATCCTAGGCTTTTGTTTGACACAATTTTGACCATCTTCTCTCTCTTGACTTAGGAAAATAGGTTCCGTGAGTCTTTATGTACAACACTTGGGCATGCATGAATTTTTCTCATGTAAGAGAACAAATTATACCCTAGTAAAATATATTTTACAACCTTATCATTCAGTTTTTTACATTGTTACAAAGTCATTAATGTACATGTTAGAAGAAAACATGAAAATGAGGAACAAATTCCTTTTGACCATGCCAAGCCTCATAAGATGATAAGAGTGCAATGCTTTAGTAGTTGCACATACAATAGCCTCAAGCAAGTAGCTATGCCATAAACCTTGACGATATATCTCTCCATTTCCAAGAAAGATCTATTTTTCCTCTCAACAACTTGATTGTGTTGAGGTGAATATGGAACTGTAGAGTGGTGTTTTATCCCATGCTCAACCAAAAAACGAATTAGAATCATAAGACATCTACTCTCCCCTTGATCAAAATGAAGGGTGGCTATTTAATATTCTCATAGATTTTCATCCATAATTGGGAATTGTTTGAAGCACATAAACACTTTGGACTTTGCTATCAGTAGATGGACCCATGTATGCTTGGAAAGTTCTCTTTGAAATCCAAAAAGTAAAGGCGATCCCCAAAAGAAGGTGTCTATATAGGAACAAAGACATCACTATGAAGAAGCTATAATTTTTCTTAGCTCTTACTATCCCATCTTTGAGAAATGAAGAATGATGCATTTTACCAAAAGTATAGCCCTCACCAACATGCTTAGAAGGCTCCTCTTTGCATAATGGCAAAACCATTCAAAATGTTTGAAGGTGAGGCAATCCAATAAAACTTTGATGGCTGAAATTTGCATGCCAAAGTTTTTGCATTTCAAATAGCTTGAGAATCTTCAAACACACATGCAAAATCACTGACATATTTTCCATAATTTGTGAGATTATATGACCATGAAATAACACTCCAGATGCAATGATTTTGTCGCTATCAGAGATATCTTGAAATGTACATCTATCATCAACAAATTTCAATACTAACACAATTTTCACTAACGCAGATATTGATAGCAAATTCTTTTTTGTCCCTATTATGTATAAAGCATCCAATGAAGTGAATAAGCTTCCATTTGTAATAGAAAGAATAAATTTCCCAACTCCCGTAACACGATAAGAGAAGTTGTTAGGACATGTGATAGTATTTCCAATAGGAGTTGTCTTAATACAAGTGACACAAGTTGTTAGCACATGTGATAGTATTCTCTATAAGAGTATGATCAAGTGAACTGAAGAAACAATGTTGCAAGGTAATCTGTTTGGTTGCACCACTATTAGAATATCAAACATCTAAGTCCACTACATACATACACCATTCATGAAAATATGGATCATAAATGCAATGAGTAGTAGACATCTATTCTTCATTCTAGACAAGATTAGCAAACTCAATTTTAGGAGTAGAGGCCTCGGCTACAACAATTGCAGCCTCTGTCTTCTTTCCTCTTTTTCTTAGAGCCCATTTCAAATTATAAAAAAAGGAAAAAATATAACATAGTTAGATAGAATTAAAAAGAAATTCTATAACATTTTTGTACCCTTTGTGGATGACCAACTTCTTTGTTGTGGGTGCAATAGGAACCGCAATAGAACAAAGAACATGAACATCATAATCTTCAGCACCACCTATGTCACCTATTGTCATCGTATTTGTAGCTTGTTAGTAGCCGGAATGGATGAGCACAAATCTTTGTAATTTACTTTGTAATAGGAGGAAGGGTTATTTTACCGAGATTCAAAGAGTTTTTGGAAGATCGGAAAACTAGTGTTTATTTCCAAAATACAAAATGGTGTGTAGAAGATTATAGAGAGGAAGGAAGGAGAACGGTGCGGTATTACGAGGTGTCTCTGTGTGGAGCTGTGATTTCAGAAGGTCTATAAAATGAAGCCCTCTATTACAAATTGATGTACTACTAAGCAATATTATGACGTAAAGATTGGAAGTGTAAGTAGAGTCTATATATAATAAACAAGTATTCAGTATTTCGCATATGTGTTTCTCTGAAAGCTATCTTTATTCAAAAAATTCTCTTTGTTCTACGCACTAAAAATGCTCCGAACGTCATAATTCGTAAGTATAAATTAAGGAACATAAATGCATGTTATATTGTCATTTGAGATGTCTAATTTGGGGCATTTGCATCATTATTTGGGCATTCAGTTTATGCAAGTTGATGGTGGAATGGCTTTTTGTCAAACGAAATATATTGACACATTATTGCATTGTTTTGGCCTTGAAGACTCTAAACCTATTGCCACCCCTATGGAGATGCATTTGATGTTGATTTCTATCAGCGGGCTATTGGATGATTGATTCACTTATGCATTACTCAATCAAATATTCAGTTTTCTATCTCAGTGATGAGCAAATGTATGCATTGGCAAGTGGTTAAGCGCATCTTTCACTACTTGAGTGGTACCCGAATACTTGGATTGTTTTATCACAAGGGTGGATCACTACCACTAGATTTACATGCTTTTTCTAACTCTGAATGGGCTAGTTGCAATGAAACTCGTGTGTCCACTAGTGGCTTTTTCTTCATGCTTGGCAGCTCATGTATATCTTGGTTGCAAGAAGCAACCTACTATGGACACTTACAATTGTGTGGTTGAGTATAGGGCAACTTTCACAATGATTGTTGTACGTGTGTGTGTGGCTCAGAAGCCTTATGGCTTATTTGGGTGTTGCTCAGTCTTCTGCCATCACCATCTTCACTGACAGTCAGAGCACATTGGGAGTTGCAAGGAACCCTGTGTTTCATGCTCGCACTAAGAACATTGAGGTGCATTACCATTATGTCAAGGAAAGGTTCTCTACTGGAGAAATTAGATTGCCATATGTGCGCACGCAAGAGAACATTGTAGACCTTTTCATGAAGGCTCCACCTAGGGAGAAGTTTGAAGATTTCTACAAATCTTTGAGCTTACTTCCTTTTGTGGATTGATTCCACATAGCTTGGCACTTCCTTATGCATGAGTGCCAGCTCCTTGTTCATCACATCACTCTCAGGGGGGATTTGTTGATTTATTTAGGTAGTGATGTGCATGAACACTCTAGGATCATCCGGACACTTTTTTCCACCTTTACGAGGTTTTCCCCCCTTGGCTTGTATATACACCTATTGCCCTAATGGGTTACTTATCTTTGTACATTCTAATGGTAATACATTCAGTATTGTATGTTGTGCGCCAAGCTTCTTCTTCTTCCTTGTGGTGTTTGTGTGCTTCCGTAGACCTCGAACCCCAACAAGTTATTCCTTCGAGTAGTCCTAAAGGTCTCTCTATGTGACCATCAGCCATATGTAATTTCATTCTCATTGGCCTGAGTGCTGGTTTGCCCCAATGCTTGCATAGGGAAGTGGTAGCAATTGCAACTTCTACACGTGAGTCCAAAATAGCCTTGGTTGTGTAACCCTGATGAATGATAGGAAGATAGGTGTTTCCTTCTTCTCCTTCACTCATGTCTCTTATCTTATCCAAGGGTATCTCTAGCACTCTTGTATGAGATCCCCCTTGAGAATGGGCTTTAGCTACTTTTGGCACTTCGTTGGCCACATGTTTCCATAATTCTGGCTTAACCTTGAGTAGCTCCTCTAAAGTGATATTACATTGCACTTTAGTGTTCTTTACTACCTCTATATTCCTAGGTATGACTGAGTTTTCATTTCTTACCGTCACTATTAATGCTCTCATATAGGTATACTTTGCTTCCCATGGACATGTGAAATGAGACAATTCTTATAGGGAATTAGACTCTAAGTATAATTGCTCATTAGACTAGATATCCTCTTGTTCTTCATAAATAGAAGGAATAGCTTGCGGGAATTGATCATGTAAGTCATCCACAAGTTCAATGGGAGAAGTATTTTCACTTTCTTTTTCCCATTTCTCTTCTTGAATCTCTCTCAAAAATTCTTGTGAGTATTGATTTACATAAGTAGAGGCTCCTGACTCGGTGGAGTTGGTAACATAAGCATCATTGGGAGGAAGGCTTATCCTTTCACTTCTGATGTTACTCACATGTGATGTAGCTTGCTTCCCCAATTCAGCTATCATATTTTCCAATCTTTCTAATAACTTGTCAAAGTGTAATTGTGTTTTGGTCGAGTTGGTACAATTGAATAGATGACTAGCCTCAAACATGGTTTGAGCCAATTCTACCATTTTTGCACAAAGTTTGGTTCGTTCAATCTCCAAGTTAGCTCTTGGGTAACACTTTTCATGGACAATCATATTTGGCCCTTCTTGGATTCTAGCTTGATATGCTTTAAGCATCATGTCTAAGTCTTCAGGAGTGGGATTTGCTAAGCTTGATCCCACTCTAAGTGGTGGTGGGGTTACATGAGGGGGATTACAAGGTGATGGGGATGGTGGTGGTGGTATTGTGTGAGAGTGCATTTGAGATGTGAGTTCAACTATCTTGGCCTTTGTTTCTCTTAGGCTTTCCTCTAGTTCGCTCATCTTCTTTGACTATTGTCTCTTCATTCGTTCACGGCTATCCTTCAAAGCTCTTGTCCTTTTCTTGGTTAGGCTCTCGGCCTCACTAACTTCTAAACTCTTTTCCTAGACTAAGTCTTGGTCTTGTTGTGATGCGAGAGCTCTAGTGACCACTTGTACTAGGGCAATAGAAGTTACACTTCCAATACAATCTACTACTAAACCAATGACGTTGATAGGAGTGATCTTCAGCCCATTGTTTGGGTTCTTAGGAAAATCGCGTAAGAGGTGCTCCATGCCATAATCCTGACAAAAACCTTGAACGGTCACTGATTGGTATTGCATAGGTGCAAATATAGGGCAATCATGAATGAAGTGATATCCCTTAACATCTGTAGCATGGTCTTCTAGGTGTAGGGGATCTTATCTGTCTAGGTTGGGGCCTAGAGTTAGGATTTGCATACATTACATTAGCATATTCTGGCTCCCAACTAGGTTCACTATAATTTTCGTAGGGGTAAATCTCATTGTGTTCTGGTGAATCCATATAGTAGGCCAGTGGACTATCCATTTAAGTTGAGTCAAAATTGTGATCATTCGGGTCACTTTTTGAGATTAATGGTGATGTTAACACTAAGGCTCTATTCAAATTTTCTTCAGTGGCCGCATACTTTACTGACATTACATTGGCTGGAGGTGGAGGTTGTTAAACTAACATTGGTTGAGGCCTTTGTTGAGCTTGATAGGGTGGCTGGTAGGATTATTGGGGCCTAACATACTGATGTGATGGGTATTGGTTCTGGTATCTCCCCTATTATGGATCTGGCTATGGATAATTTTGCCTAACCAATTGCTTATTGTATGGGAAATCCTATGTGGTATTGTTAATGTATCTCCTTTCTATGGTGCAGTATTGATTGTAAGGATTAACTTGGGCTTGATCCATGATTGGGCATACATTAGCCATATGGTCTCCTCCACAAGTATATCATTGTTTCAGTGGCCCAAATCTGGGCATTTGTTTGCTAGAGAATCCTAACTTCTGAGCTACCTTTTATGCCAATTCATGAATAGAAGTAGGGGGTTTGGATGTGAGGCTATTGGAACTATCTAAGTCTTTGTAATTCTTAGAGAACTCTTGTTGCTCACCTAGGTTGCCCTCAATATCTATGCACATGTGTACACATTGCTCTATGGTTCTCTGTTCCTTTAGATACATGTAGGATCCATCTAGGAATAGTGCCGCTTGTTTGGTTGGCATGGGTATCTCTAGAATTGGGCATCTCTCCAAGTATTTCCTAAATCTTCTTCCTACGAGTCTCACAGTCTCTTGAGGTGTTTGTTTAAAACTATGGATCAGTGATGAAGTGTTGTGCCTTATGCCACTCTTAGAAATCTCCATGATGAAGGCTTCTAGCAATTGGTCTATATTTCTGAATTGCCTCTGGTGTAGTGGTTGAAACCAAGTCAAGGCAGTGTTCATGAGAGTTAAGCCAAAACTGTTGTATTGCATGAACAATTCATCAACTTACTCAGCTCTCAAGATTCACCTAAATTCGACCACATGATCGTACGAGTCTCTTGTACCATCAAAATAGTACTTCATGGACTTAACCAGTTGTGTAGTTCTGGAGATCCTAGGGTGCTCTCTAGGCCTTGGCAAGGGAAACTCATCCATGCCCCTTTGATGCCTTGTATTTTTGTGTCTCTCTAGATTTGTTCTATCTGCATCTAATCCAGACTACTCTCTTCCTAAGGGGTTTTCAAAGCTTACCTCAGGTCTATCCCTACTCCTGTCCCTTTGAGTTCCATGAGCTTGGTATGTTCTAGCTCCTTGATGACCATGAGAGACATTGGACCTTGGTTGGGGAAAAACAAATTCCCACTTCCAAGTGTAGGCATGCCTACCAAGTTCAATTACCATGAACACTCTCCGAAGTGTTGTCTAAGTAGACCACTTTCCTTGGGGTGTCAAGATCTTTAAATTCATATATGGTAAGCATTCCCACTTAATTAGGCTAGTCAAGTTAATACCTCCAGAATGCCTTGTCACTTTCTCTGTTTAAGAGAAAATCTATGCTCTTATTGTCCTGGAGGATCCATTTTGATGTGAATATCCTAGTTAAGACCGACTTACCTCTAGGGATTCTTGGCTCTCTTCCTAAATTCCCTTGCTCTATGTCACTTATTTCTGTCTCAAGGATTCCATTACCAAATTCTTCTATCCAATCTGGATGGTTGCTGACTACATACATGGTCCCTTCTTTATCAATGTATGAACCACCTTCAAATTTGACTACCGGGTGTTCTAGTCCGATAGGTTGATCTGGGTTTTTAATTTGGACAACAGATCTTCTCAAATTGACCTCATAGATGCGAGCAGCTAATCCGTTGGTCTTGATGTATTTAAGTTGGGTGTTGTATGGATCTTCTTGTTTTTCTAGGTATGCCATTCCTAAGCTACCTATAGGTCTCTCCATTCTATACAACATCTCAAAATCACTCGTTTTTGAACTTAGAACGTATGGGTAGTCACTCAATTGTTAGGCCCATGATCTAGTTGTGTGATTGACACTCGCATCAGATTATCTGATGCTTTGTCTATCACAACTTAGATGTCTACTCGATCTAAGGTTCATATGGCTTTACTATCATCCCAATTTTCCCAAGTACAACCTCATTGCCAAGTTCTTTTGTCTTAGTCCCTTGTTCTTTTTGTTTTATTTAGGCTATCACTTCTTGTCTAATAGTTTCCATTGTGAGGAATACTTGAGTTTCAACACACTTGAAGCTTGATCACTCGATTTGTGTCCTTTTACTTTAGATTTTATCACAAAACTAACCTATTTATGCTTGCACTTGAGTAATTAGGGTTCTTGTACTTGTATTGGGCCTAACATAGCCTGAATTAATCAATACCACTAATAGTACTTAGCCTATGCTAGTAATTGATTGAGGGGGTTGAGAATGCTCCAACCTCAAGTCACTTATGCCTTGTATCACCCTTGAGTGATCAAGTCACTTGTTCTCAAGCTTGTGGCTCACCCTCGCTCTGAATGTCCTTCAATGCTCTCAATGGACTTGTAAAAGTCCCACAGTTAGATCAGGAGTTAAATTTAAGTGACTTATCAAACGATTTTCATTCATGTAATTCAAAGAACAAATTTTCCCTTATCTTTATGAAAGACTTCCTTAGAGATACCTTAGCTTCCTCAGCCCTATGGAAGGTCAACTTCAAAATACCATATCAATAAAAATGGATTTTAGATAAGAAAGTATGTCTATTCAGGGTTGAGGGGTCAAAATAGACAAACAAGAATTCTTGATTTATTTTCTTGGGGGCCTCATTATGTTCCAATCACTTGAAATTTATGATGAAAATTAGCCAAAATTTGAAAATTGAAAAACCCTAAAAAATTGGTCAAAATTTTTTGTCAATCACAATGGACAGGCTGTCAATCACGATGGACAGAGTTGTCCATTGTGGCCTATCAATTGCAATGGGTAGGGTTGTCAATCATGATGGATAGAGCTGTCCGTCGTGGTCTATCAATCATGATAGGATGTCAATCACGATTGATGGGGTCAATCGTGATGGATGTGTCAATTGCGATTGATGTGGGTGTCCATCATAGTTTGTCAATGGTGACATGCAGTCTATCACAATAGACTTTGTCAATCACGATATATGATGTTAATTGTGATGGACTAATTTTCTCACTTTTTTGCATAGCTTTGTGTCAACCCTAACCCTATGTGTCACAATGTATATCTTTTTTGCCATGTTTAGGTGTCTATCATGATATTTGTGTCGATCACGATAGACAAGGATGTCCATCGTGATGGATGCTATCTTTCTGATGGATAGCGGTGTCCATCATGGTCTGTCGATCATCATGTATAGGCTGTCTGTCATGATGGATAATGTCAATCGTGATTGATGGTGTCAATCCTCATGAACATAAAAACTTTTGTTTTTTGAAATTTTTATGGATTTGTGATGTGCAAGGCCTCTACTCTATGGTTTTCCACTTAGTTTTACCAAAGAACCAATTTTTCTATCTATCGTGATTGATAGAGCTCAATGCTCTGGGACCTATGCAAAGATTTTATGTACCTATTGGAGTTGCTATAGCTGCTGTGGATGCTTGTACTTGCAAGAATGCTCACAAAACATGTAAAAACAAAGCACACAAAATTGCTCTCTCTCTCTCTCTCTCATGCACACTAGTGAAATGAGGAAATGGAGATGGAGTGTGGGGATATGACCAAAATGATGAATAAGATTATGGAAGGAAATGGAGAGTAGAGATGATGGTGATGATGATGAAGTAGGTAGAAGAGTAAAAAGTAAGAGATTACCTATGATTCCAATGTCATATCTCTACATCTTACCATCACACGTTTGTCCTCAAAGCTCGATCCCCGGCAACAGTGCCAAATTTGGTGTCACTCTAGCACAATGGTAAGTACCAATGTGAGGAGATCTGTTGATATATTTAGGTAGTGATGTGTGTGAACACTCTAGGACTGTCGGGGCACTTTTTTCCCTCTTTAGGAGGTTTTTTTCCCTTGGCTTGTATATACGCCTATTGCCCTAAAGGGCTACTTATCTTTGTACATTCTCTAGTAATACATTCAGTATTGTGTGTAATGCTCCAAGATTCTTCTTCTTCCTTGTGCTCTTCACGTGCTTCCGCACACATCTAACTCCAACAATTGGTATTAGAGTAGGTTGTCGCTTCATCTAGGGCACCGTCAACACTCCTCCGGTTGCACTCTCAAAATTGCATGAATTTTGGTGAGCATACTCAGCGTGTTTTCGAGATCAAAACAGCTTTGTTTTGTGGTGCCGAAATCACGATTTGAGCTCGTTTCAGCCTCTGAATGCACTATCACAGTGCTTATGCAGGCTATTTTGTCTTTTTGTGCCAAAGGTATATGCCAGTTTCTGCTCACCAGTATAAGCGTCTCAAAGTCTGCTACAAGTTTAGCAGAATTTCTCTAGGCAGTTTTGTTCAACTTTTTGAGATATAGTCAATTTTCTGAATCAAGGTATTTTAGTCATCAGCCATGGCTGAAAGTAGTGATGTATTCCGTATGTTGGCTGTTGAGGATACGTTGGATGGTACCAACTACCCATTATGGGCTTATATGATGCGACATGTGTTGGTTGCAAAAGGACTGTGGAACATTGTGTAGGGTGTCAAAAAATGTCCTATCACACCTGCAACTGTTACAAGTGCAGATACTGAAGTTGATGCAGAAGGTGTCGAAGACGATGATATTCTGCATATTCGTGTTCGTGTTGTGATTTCTGGTGCACCTACTGCAGAGCAAATTCAATGGGATGGTAGAGATGCCCAGGCACATGCATTGATAGCTTTGTCTGTCAAACGTGCTATTATTCCTCACATTCGCTCTTGCAGAACAGCTAAGGATGCTTGGGATACACTTACCACATTGTACCAAGCTAGAAATGAGGCTCGTGTTGCTTACCTCCGAAGACAGTTGGAGAGTGAGCACATGAATGAGAGTGATTCTATGGACAGTTTCCTAACAAAGATCAAAGACTTGAAGGAACAGTTGATTTCTACTGATGAGGTTATACCAGATAGCTCACTTGTGCAGACCGTTCTGAATGGTCTTCCTGATTCATATCAGAGTTTTGCTTCTACTCTTCGGTTGATGATGAAAGGCAATCCAAATGCCTTATCATTTGAGGAGTTAGTCTCTGTTCTGTTGCAAGAAGATCAGTCCAGGCAGAACAGGTCCATTGTGCAAGTTGCAGATCAAGCTTTCCTGGCTAGTTAGAAGGGCAAAGGAAAATGGAGCTCTTCAACTAGTAAGCAGAATTCTGCTTATTCTGCATATTCAAAGAAGGAAGCTAAAGATGAGAAGAAATCAAAAAAGCAAAAATTGTTTTGTAAGTACTGTAAAGGGAATGATCATATCATAAAGAACTGTCCAAAACTAGCTGCTAAAGAGGCAAAGAAGAAAGAGGCTGGAATGGTTGTTGCAGAGGCCTCTACACCAAAACCAAAGTCTGCTAATCTTGTGCATGAAGAAGAATGGGCGTTTACTATTGTCTGCAGTTTTGACCCATCTTCTCATGAGTAGTGCATGTTTGTAGTAGACTCAGATGTTTGGTATTTTGACAGTGGGGCAACCAAACATATTACCCCACAACACAGTTTCTTCTCTTCACTCGAGCCTGCCCCTATAGGGAATACTGTTACATACACCAACAACTCCTCTTATCCTGTTATGGGAGTTGGTAAGATCATTTTGACTACTGCTGATGGTAGTTCTTTCACTTTGCCAGATGCTTTATTTGTGCTAGGGATCATGATGCACTTATTGATGAGAGAGCTAATATTGACCAGGCAAGAACTATGCCAAAATGGCTAGTGCAGACCTTGCGTGACAGCAAATTAGATGCACCTCTATCATATCGTACTCCTTCAAGCTCTCATAGTGCCTCTTTTGCATCAAATTCTTATGTTATGACTGCATCTAGTCTCTGTGATGAAAATGAGCCTGTTTCGTTGGATGAAGCACAAAATTCAGAAAATTGGATGGTTGCTATGCAATCTGAATATGATGCTATAATGAAGAATGGTACTTCGTCTTTATCTGACTTGCCTCTTGGCAAGAAGGCCATTGGCACTAAGTGGGTATACAAGTTGAAGTGTAAACCGGATCGTACAGTTGACAGGTATAAGGCTATGCCTGTTGCAAAGGGTTACACACAGGAAAGAGGCATTGATTTTGATGAGACATTTGCACCAACATGCGGTATGACTACTATTCAGAGCATCTATGCACTTGCAGCTCATCATGGTTGGAATGTACATTAGTTGGACATTAAAGCAACATTTCTAAATGGTGACTTGCATGAAGAAGTGTATGTTTTTCAGCCCCATGGCTTTGTGTAGAAAGGGCATGAAAACCAGGTTTGTAGGTTAAAAAAGGCATTATATGGTTTAAAGCAAGCACCATGTGCTTGGTATGAGAAGATACATGCCTATCTTATTGCACATGGTTTTGAGAACAATCCAACTGAAAGCACCTTATATGTTAAGCGTGCTAATGATGTGCTTCTGATCATTGTTGTCTATGTTGATGACATGCTGCTCACTGGTCGTATTGAGAAGCATATTGCTAATTTTAAGGTTGATATGCATGCCTCATTTGATATGTCTGATTTGGGACATTTGCATCACTATTTGGGCATTTTTTTTATGCAGGTTGAGGGTGGAATGGCTTTGTGTGAAAGGAAATATATTGACACATTATTGCAGCATTTTGGCCTTGAAGAGTGTAAGCCTATTGCCACTCCCATGGAGACAGGTTTATGATTGAGTCTTCATGATGCTTGAGATGCATTTGATGCTATTCTCTATCAGCAAACTATTGGATGCTTGATTTACTTATGCATTACTCGGCCAGATGTTCAGTTTGCTATCTCACAGATGAGCAGGTTTATGCATTGCCTAGGGGTCAAGCATTGGCAGGCAGTTAAGCGCATCTTTTGCTGCTTGAGTGGTACTTAGCTACTTGGGTTGTTTTATCCCAAGGGGACTACCGCCATATTTTCATGTGTTTTTTTATTCTGATTGGGTTGGTTGCTATGACACTCGTGTGTCCACTAGTGGCTTTTGCTTCATGCTTGGTAGCTCATGTATATCTTGGTTGAGCAAGAAGCATCCTACTGTGGCCACTTCCAGTTGTGAGGCTAAGTATAGGGCAGCTTTCATAGCGACTATTGAGTGTGTGGCTCAGATGCCTTATGGCTGATTTGGGTGTTGGTCAATCTTCTGCCACCACCATCTTCAGTAACAGTCAGAGCACATTGGAAATTATGAGGAACCCTGTGTTCCATGCTCGCACTAAGCACATTGAGGTGCATTATCATTATGTCAGGGAGAGTTTCTCTACTGGGGAGATCAGCTTGGCATATGTGCCCACGCAGGAGAACATTGCAGACCTTTTCACGAAGGCTCTGCATAGGGAGAAGTTTGAAGCTCTCCGCAAAGCTTTGGGCTTACTTCCTTTTGTGGAGCGATTTCCACATAGCTTGGCACTTCCTTATACATGAGTGCGAGCGCGTTGTTCACCGCATCACTCCTAGAAGGGATTTGTTGATATATTTATGTAGTGATGTGTGTGAACACTCTAGGACTGCCGGGGCACTTTTTTTCCTCTTTAGGAGGTTTTTCCTCCCCGGCTTGTATATACGCCTATTGCCCTAAAGGGCTACTTATCTTTGTACGTTCTCTAGTAATACATTCAGTATTGTGTGTTGTGCTCCAAGCTTCTTCTTCTTCTTCCTTGTGTTGTTCGCATGCTTTCACATACGTCTAACTCCAACAAGATTCACCTCATAACTGTCAATCTAGGAAGACATGGGGAGTGAATCATGACCGTGAGCAAGTGAGATGCACAAGTGAGTGAGAATCACACATGCATGCACACACATACACACACACATGCACACATGGCAAGACAAAGAGTTAGAGGAATGGAATCGTTAATTAACCAAAAACAATATTACAAGCTCTTTTTCACTTCAATTCCCAATTTTCTAGCCCCAAAAATGAGCTCTCTAGCTCCTATTATAGTTTTTGACTAGCTTTTGGACCTCTCTAGATCTAGTGTCTGGCCTAGTAAAAATTAGGTTCGTAGGCTAATTTGGAGGCTCAAACGAGCTCTAAAAAAATATGAAAATTGGTATGAACTTAGATCTAATACTCTTCAAGCTTGAGCACTCCTCGAGTTGCACAAAATGGAGTAGAATAATCAAAATTGGTATTTCCAATGGTGTGTAGTGATTAAAATCATTGTTGTAAAATATTTATTCTTTGAAAATTATGTGGGCCTAATTCACTACTCTTCCTGCTTGATCCTGCTTTACTCTCCCTCTGTTTTGATTCCCTTCGATAGCTTCCTTTTCTTGTAACATCGCCTTGACTACCTTGGTTGCTACCAATAGAAACAAACCTGCTCTAAACCATCCTAAGCAACTTGAAAGAACCTTAATCTCCAATATGCATTTAGATCACCATAGTCCTTAAAATCAACAATATGCTTGTCATGAGGACTAGTGAGCAGCATGTCATCAACATACATAACAATGATTAGAAGCAAAACCACGTGCAATCAGATAGGCATGTATCTTTCAATACCAAGCACATGGTGCTTGCTTTCTCTCTCTCTCTCTCTCTCTCTCTCTCTCTCTCTCTCCTTCTCTGTCTGTGCTATCGTCAGATGGAGGAGGGGGGAGAAGAGGCTCATCTTTCTCTCTCTCTCTCTCTCTCTCTCTCTCTCTCTCTCTCTCTCTCTCTCTCTCTCTCTCTCTCTCTCTCTCTCTCTCTCTCTCTCTCTCTCTCTCTCTCTCTCTCTCTCTCTCTCTCCTTCTCTGACTGTGCTATCGTCAGATGGAGGAGGCGGGAGAAGAGGCTCATCTTTCTCTCTCTCTCTCTCTCTCTTGTCGTCTCTATCTGTGCTGTCGTCGGATGGAGGAGGGGGAGAGGCACACCATTCTCTCTCTCTCTCTCTCTCTCTCTCTCTCTCTCTATATATATATATATATATATATATATATATATATATATATATATATGTCTCTCTCTCCTTCTCTCTCTCTATCTCTCTCTCTCTCTCTCTCTCTCTCTTTGTCCTGTGCATGATGCGTGTCTGTAGGGAGGAAGAGGGGGGGAGAAGATACAAAATCTTTCTCTCTCTCTCTCTCTCTCTCTCTCTCTCTCTCTCTCTCCCTCTCTCTCTCTCTCTCTCTCTCTCTCTCGGGTTCCGTACCTGAAAACAACATTAAGAAAATAATAACTCTCACCATATCCATATATATACAATCACATGCGTGTCTTTTTCTATGCACGCACACCTAGTTTAGTGAACTAACACACACACACACAATCATGCATTCCTTATTCTAGAATATGCACACTTAGAGATAGACTAGTACTAACTTACACTTCACTATACTTACGTATCTATTTTTGTTTTCTATTTAATTATTAATATGAGTTAAATAAATAGCCATATAAATTAATATACAACACATTAAATACATTGGATATTAATTAATTTATCTATGACCTAATATGTAATATAATAATGATAAATTAATTATTGATTAAATCATATTTCCTATCTTATAGTGTCACTAAAATCAATTAATTAAATCCATTAATAATATAGATATATAGAGAAATCCCCATATGCTTATCTATCACTAAGGTTGAAATGTATACACATTTATGCTATAACAAGATTGGATATCATATAGCCTTAAAGATCCATTTACTTTAGTATTTAAATGATGATTCTATAAAGTTTAACACACCCTCATACCCATACATATGGTTAAATAGACATTGATGATCACATTTACATGGTCATACATAAACTTGCATGGGTACATACTCAGGGTTAATCCCACATATCACATACACTAGGAGTTCCTACAATTACATGTAAGCAAGCACTTAAGAGTGAAACTTACTCAACACATTAGGGGTTTCTTCAATTCACTTATGGTGCACATCAGAGACTAACCATATACGTATCTTCTCATCTACATGAAATCACTTATGCATAAACATAAACATTAGGACCTATAAACATCAAAATACATTCTTACCCATTCATCTACATCCATGCATATACACACATATGGTTCATATCCATGCATTACACATACACGAGCATGTTTTTATTCAACTTATTTATTGTCTATAACAATTTTAGACTTCATAAAAAATAAGGATTCTAGATAATGCAATTTTCACTTAATCCAGCTCTTCTTGTTTTTGTTGTCTACAGCTACTCAAGAGAAAGATCAGTTAAAGAAATGTACGAAAATAATTTGAGAGAGGTAAAAGTTATTCATCTTAAAATCAAAAGGTTTTTATTTTTTTGAGTGTTGATATGGAGTTGGGAATCCCTCCGACATCTACGCCCACCAAACCTACACATCATCCCGATGGGCCAACCTACAGTTCATGGAAAAGCAACATCAAATTCTTTGAAAAAACTTATAAATTGACTTTAAATAAGATGATAAGAAATCCTTCTAAATTCAAAATAAGTTTCTGATAATAAAGAAAATTCATAAAATTATGTAAATATGAATAGGAAATCACTTTGTTCAATGCATACAATTAAAAGAAAAACTTAGAAAATCCTATAATAGTCATTTAGACAATCGCGGTACTTACCATTCCATTAACTCTGTCCACACGTAAGATTTAAATAATATAAGTATTCTATCTTCTTTCTCTTAGTCATCCTCCATAAGATGCATATAACTAATTCTTCTGCAGCAGACCTCCACCTCATATAGCCTGCAATACATTTCAGAAGTGATTTCGAGACCACAACTGATTCATAATTTTTCTTTTTCTTTTTATTTGTTTTCTTTTTTCTTTTTCTTCTTTTCTTTTCCTTTTTCCATCTTGCAGTAGCCATTAATGTACTGCTTGATGTATTCATTTCTTTCTTTTATTTTTCTTCACAACTTATTTGTCTAAGGGGAAAGGCTTAACCTCTAATTAGAGCTTAGGATCTAGAAGCATGCTACCATCTAGACTAAGATCTCATTTGCTAAATAGTTTCAGAAAATAAAGAAGCCTTCTTGCATAAAGTAAATTCACTTTTACTAAGGGTCGCAGGTCAAGTGTTCCTCTCTCCTATCCTCATAACAAATTATAAGTTTCCTAAATTGGACCTTCAACTTGCATACACATTCCTACTTTGAATTCTTTTTCATTATCTACATAATTTTAATAAATTCCCTTTTATACTAGAAACAAATCATTTCCTAATTATGAAATGCATAAAATGAAATTTTTATATTAAAAATAAAGAACAATTGGAATTATTTCACCTGATTATGGTTCATCTTCATCTTCATCTTCCTGGAAGTCTCCATCCAGCTCAAACTCACTGCATGTCCTTCTTTTAAATAGCTTTATTCTCTTTCCTACAATTACATTTCTTAAAACAGTACCATCAAGTTCTCGTAATTTATATGTACCTATCTCAAAAACAGAAACAACAACATATGGCCCAAACCAATGTTTAGTTAATTTATGGCGCGCATCATATTGAGTCTCAAAAGTACTATCACATACAAGCACCCAATCCCCACTCTCTATTGGTTGTGGCCTTAATCGATGTTTCTTATCAAAATAAAATTAATTTTTCAATCGTGATGTTCTTTATTTTTTAATAGCTTCTTTTAAATGTTCATTACATTGTTTTAATTGTATAATTCTTAATGCTAATAATTCTTCTCTTGAAACATTGTCTTCCCAATCTAAGCTCATCCAATTTACTATCTGAGTATGAATAGGAAATATGGGCTTTTGACAATACATGAGTTTAATCGGCATAAAACCAGTAGTTCTCGTGTACGCCGTCCTATCGGCCCATAGAGCAAATGTGAGATATTTTGGCCATTGTCCAATATCCCCATGGCATGCTTTTGAAATAGCCTTCACTATGGAAGGATGCCCTCGTTCAATTTTTCCATTTGCCTCTAGATTGTAGGCAGTCGTAACAGACAATCGAATTCCACGATGTGCAAAGAACTCTCTTGCCTCTCTAGCATCTAGCTCACCTCGATCGACTACTACGTTTTCTACATATCCAAATCTGGATATTACTTCTTCTACAAGGAATAAGCATACAATATAAGTAGTATTAGAACGAAGTGCTCTACCTTCACAGTGATTTGTTAAATCTTCACGTGCAAGAACAATGTATCTCATACCACTATTGCTTTTAGGCATGGACACAAGGTCGACTACACACTTATAGTGAATACAAGGTGGATAGGTCAGATGTAAAGGGTCTCTATGTTTGACAGAGGAATGTAACTGACACGTAGTACAAGTGCTCACAAATTCTTTAACAGTTACATACATCCTCGACCACCAGTAGCTTTCCCGAATCTTCTCATATGTAGCTACAAAATCTTTATGACCAGCCCAAAGGCTTTCAAGCATTTCTTTCATAACTTGCACTTGAAATTTTTTTAAGCCTAATACTCTTTGCAGGTTTCTTACCTTTCCTTTAGCATGTCCCCAAAGATATTCCATCTTTCAAGAAGAAGTTGAATGACTTCTTCTTGATGTTCCGGAATCGATTTGATGACCAGCTTGGAATAGGTTGAAATGTACTCAAATAGTATCCTATATCCTTCCACTCTCCCTCATAGTCGTCTTCTCTAAATCTCTCATACATATAGATAGATGTTTCATAATTAATTAAGTTTATATGATTATATATTGCTTCACTATTATTGTCAAACTTTTCTCTTGAGAGCATATCAGCAACGATGTTATGTTTACCGGCAATATGTACAGAAGCAAGGTTAATAAACTTAATAAAGTATGTCCATCATAACATAGCTATATCTAGAGATGAAAAATTAGCAATTAATCCAATTAATGGAAGACAATTAGTCTCTACTATTACATTAGCTCCTATAAAATATTCCTTATTTATTTTTAAAGCCATAACTAATCCCCATAATTCTCTCTTAATCTGAGGATAATTTCTTGGAGTATCAAGTAAGATTTTTGCTCCAAAGCCAACTGCGTATCTTTGATCCTTCTCATCATCCTGCCCAATGACCCAGCCTATACCAATAGGACTAGTATCAATGGTTAGGATTATTGGCTTATTTCCTGAGTAATCAATGCGTTTCAGGATCGGAGCATTGATAAGCAATCGCTTTAGATATCTCATTGTTCTAGTATGCTCATCAGTCCAAAAGAATTTCTTTTGTTTTCGTAACAAATCATAAAGTGGGTTCGCAACATGAGTAAAGTGAGGGATGCAGATGACATAGAAAACACATGCACCTAAGAATCTCCTTACTTCACTAACATTGTGACACCTCTAAGAAATTCTACTAATGGCATTAACTTTTGCCAGATAACGCCTACAACCATAGTGCCCACATAAGTGTCCAACTATTAGCACTTCATTAACACCAAAAGTAAACTTCTCTAAGGAGAAACTTAGTCAACCTCCTCAAACCTTTGAAATATCTTTTCACGATTGGAAATATGGTTGGAAAAAAACTTTCTACAACTAGATGAATCTAAACTCTCATCTTTTTCTTTTTCCACACACCCTTTTATTGGAATGTCATCAATAAAAGGCATTGTCACTTTTGGGATAAAGTCATGTAAGACCAGATTCATAGCATTCATCATGTGTGCCATAGAATTCGTCACTGCTTGTGGTAAAGTACACATGCGTACTAAATCCAAAGGAGTCCTCATCGTGATCACATCTCGACTTTAGATGGCTTATTGAAACTCATCATAACCTGAATATAGGTCTCCCATTGAATAGATGGAATGACCGACAAATGCCTCGACAAACTCATCTACAATAGGACCTGTTCCTACATTCCTAATATTGACTTTATTCACAGGTTGCAGATCCTGAATAAAACATAGCTTCCCATTCTTTTTTGGTACAATGAACCACCTATTGGAGTATGGTGCTGAGGATGGTTCCAAAATTTGCATGGCAATCTTCTCCTTTAACAATCTCAATAGCTCAGGTAAATGAGCCTTTGGGACTAGTAGCAGACGAAGATTCTAAGGAATGTGTAGTACAATAAAAATAATCATTGGAGCTACAAGCTTTGGGTCTGCACATCCTATTTTGTGTGGGAATAAAGAAAACACTTTACTATGGTGAACGATCATCTTTGTAAACTGATCTTTTTCTATCTTTGAAAGAAATTCATCGCCGAATTTAATATATTTCTTAGTTTCCTCTGTAAATGTATGACCTATCTTAGATCGGTCTCTAAGTATAAGGTCTCCAGATACTCGTGAAATATATCATGACTATCCTTAGGTATGGGTTGAGCTACAGGCTTAATTTTTTTTCTACTATCTTGTATTTAGTTTCTATGTTAACTTCATGTTCTAGGATGAAATTAGTAATAAACTCATGTTCTTGAATAGAGTTAAGAATAATCAATTTTGATTCTAATTTCTCTTGGGAAGCAGATTCAAGATCTTCTAACAAGGCACTACTTTTGGAAAGTTCAATTATACACTCAATTTTTTCATCAGGTAAAATTAATCCTAATTTTCTAAAGTATTTCTCATTTTGTTTTCTAAATGTTTTTCTAAGGTTTTCTTTTGTAATATAACTTAAGCTAGTCATAGGAGTACAAACTAAATAATTTCCGAATTTATATACATCGTTAGGCGAGACATCAAAACAATGTCCACTATTGTCTCGCTCAATAGTGGAATCTAATAGAAATTTTGGTCATGATATGCTCCATATTCCCTAACAACCGGTGAGTCTTCACATACATGATTGATAGAGTCAATGGGCCCTCTTAAGTTCTTTCTATTTCTTGTATGATTTGGGCAGACTGTCATGACTTGCAAAGAATCCATCCCTGATTTGGATCGAATTCTTGCATACGCTGACCCATCATTCATCGCTTTTGTTTCCATTCTCATCTCAGCTATAAATGGCTGCCCGAGAATTACTTCATATGAACAATTATCTTGAACAAAGAAGTGAAATTCTTCTTGAACACCACCTATCATTATAGGCACATGCGTGCATGCAGCTAATAAAATTCCACAGCTATTGTCATCTGTTCTCATCCTCTAGCCATGCTCTTTGTCAATTGGCCATCTAAGCTTATCAAAAAAATTCTTCGAGATAACGTATATCTCTAAGCCCGAGTCAAAGAGAGCCTGAGCTAAATAGGAATCGTTTTTGTCTCCAATCCTAATTTTCACTTCTGGTGTTCCTTGTGCCCAGAAGGTAGTGTTGAATTTACTTTTACTTTTCAACATTTCCTCATCAGGCTGAATTGGTCCTAAAAAATTTCTATTCACACTCCCAATCATAAACTCTTCATCTTCTTCATAATCACTCTCACTTAATGTTACATCATCATTCATGTCTAAAGTTTCTTCCGCCACATCTTGCATATCTTCATCCTGTGGCAATGGAAAATGTCTCCTTCTAATTAGTCGAATAAAATTATCTTTGAACTCAAGTTTTTCTATTGAAAACACTTGTTCAAGAGACATTGTTACTTGAATTTTTAGAAGTATGTCATTCAAGATTTCCCTAGCATCATTCCTCTTCCCAAGCTCCGAAATCATTATTGCTCATGGAGTTCTTCTTCCCTTCTTTTTCCCCTTTTTTTCACTTTGTCTTTGTTCATCTTTTTGTTCAGTTATAGTATTTTCATTTTTGGATTTCTTCTGTTCATCCTTGCATGGAGTATTCTGATTTTCTTGTGATTGCTTGCTTTTTCCCTTATTTAATTATCCTTCTTTTCTCTTCTTGAGATAAATTTGTATCTTCAAATTGTACCTTTTTGTCATTTTTCTTCTCATTCTCTCTCGTCTGTCTTCTGGTTACTCTCCTATCTCCTTCGTCTATATCATCCTGCATATCATCTCGTCTCTATTTTTCCTCAACATTGGCAATGTGAGAATAAATAGAGGCTTAATCAATAGGAGACCGCCATGCTGTTTTACACATTATTTCATATCTAGCTCTCACTAGTGCCTCAATTGAAAAAGGATTTTGGCTTGCCATAGAAAGAGGCCTATCATCTACTGGCTCTAATCTAGCAACTGAGGTACTGGCAGTTGCATTAGAGATTGTTAAATTTTCATACAAGTTTTTCATACCTCCTTTGCCCTAGTTAACAGCTAAAGGAAGTTGTGACCTAAAGTCACTTAGTTTCTTATCAATCTCTACTACTAATTTATTTTCTTTTGCACTCTTTAATTCTTCAAAAGCATAAGTTGCATGTTCCTGACTATCACACCACACACACCGTTTTTAGCCAGTCCCTTTTCTTTCAGTGTTCCTTTGAAAGGTTGATTGAGTAGCGAACTAACTAGGTGGAGCTGGCTGAAAAACTGGCTAAGGAGGAATATATTGTGGCATCACTGGCTGTATAGGTATTGCTTGCCCTACGCCACTACTGCTAGCTCCAGGCTCATTGAAACTCATGGAATATACCATATTATTTAATTGGGCAACCTCTTTGGAAAGAGATGCCTGCATATTCATAACATTCTCCATCTGTTTACATAAAATTTCTAATTGAAATTCTATCGGGGCTTTAGGGGCAACTGCATTGTTAGTCGTAGCCACAGTTGCAAGCATTGGCATATCAATTTGCCCTGCACTAGGTATCTCCCTAAGCTGAGAAGAATTAGGTTTTGCATACAAAACTGATTGTCATTGCTTCATTTGGGCAACATCCTCTATTTCTCATTTCACTTTTTCCCAATCATCGGTAAGACCATATCTTTTGCCTGACTCTTCTATTCGTCTCTCTACCTCAGCTCTATCTTGAAGACTCAATATCTTGAGGAAATGAATAATCAGGTCCGGATTTAATGCGCTTCTATCCTCTTCAGGGAGTTGAACAAATCATCTCATGAACTCACCATGAAGATGAGTTAAAGACTCATTGCTCTTTAAAGAGTTTACCCATCGCAAAAATCCATCACGACTATGTTGGCTAAAGTCCTCAAGATAAAACATCTTGTGTAATTCTTTCCTATACTCCTCCCAAGGTTTATTAGCATGAACTTGAATGCTTTCTAGTATGGAACTAGAAATTGCATGGCCAAAATATTTCACTAAAACATCATCAGGTAAACCTTGGATTTGCACTTGCTCTTCAAATGCATCTAGGTACTCTGTGATATTTAAGCCAGTAAATTTACCTTTTTCTCTTAAGATGGCTTGTACAGTGGGTGTTCCTTGTTTCTCTATCATCATGTTCTTAAACATCTCCTCCATCTTGCATTCTTGATAGCACGTCCAATGGAGTAGTAAATCTCTAATGGCAGGTTCTAATCTCTCTCGAAACTGTCTAAATCTATCCCTAGATGATAAAGCCAAGAATATTAGCTTTACCAAATTCTAGGCTTTACTATTGAAGTTTTCTTTAAATATTCAACTTGCTTACTTTAACCTAAACTTATACTATCCCTTGACTTGATATTTTGGTTTTACAATTTGTTTTCTTTTTATCTTTGTGAGTCTTTAATTTCAAATTTTACTTTTAATTTTCAAACTTTTGAATTTTTAATTCCAAAGGTTACTCTAATGAGAATTATATGTTTTGTTAGGTTTTATAAGTTTTAAATATATTTTCTTAATTTGAATATTTTGGATTTTTAATGTAGTAGAACAAACAAGAATACTACCAATTACTTAGATAAATTTTCTTGATTTAATTTTGAATTTTAATGGAGTAGGAAAGAAATAATAATAACTACTTAAATCAAAGAACCTAAGCCTAAAAATATTTTTGTGCAATACAATAAGTGTGAAGTAAACGAATAGTCTTCGTGTTTAGAATAAAACTTTTCTTTTTGTGCAATAAAGTAGATCTTTTCAAGAACTTTAGAAAGCTATCCTTTGTTTTCAAATAAACAATGCTATGATCTAATATATAATTACTTACAATGCTAAACAAAATTAATCTTTCTTAATGCAATGATGTTTGAATGCTTTTCAAATGCAAGTGTAATGTGACTACTTTCTAGTGCAAATGAAAACAAACCTTCTTTTCTCTGATGTGATTATACAAAAATAAAGGAACTTGAATAAACACCTTACCTGAAGTGGCTTGATGCACAAGGTTCTAATGTGCACTATGATAATTCTTTACAAACTTTTTGAATAAATCAAACCTAAGTACAAACTAAAAGTGATCGTGTATATCTGGTCTTCTTGTATGTTGATGGGGGGGAATGAAGTGACAAAGCTCTTCCATCTAGAAGACCCTTCTTCCCGTGGAGGTGCTTAGTTCCGTAAGGAACAACCCTCAATAGCCAGGGAAAAGAGTAGGTAGCAGTAGGATCTTCACTTTTCTTTGTAGCTTCTTCCTTCACTTTCCTGCATACAAGAAGAAAATAAAGGTTAATTTTTGTAATTAAGATTGAAAATACAACCAAACCCTAACCACACTAGCATCATGTTTCACATCGGGTTCACCAAATCAATCGAGGGGTGTGAAAGGAGGCAGCCACGAATCAGAACCGACTCGTGTTAGCCTCTCTATGTGACTACACGCTAGGTCTTTCTTTGTGTGCTTTTAGGAACTAGGTTGTGTTTTCTCTGTGTAAAGAGTTATTAGCTAAAGTTTAGTGCTCTATTGAAATTTATCCTATAAATCTAAGGTCCGTAAGGAAGTGTAACTCTATATCTAGAAATAGCATCTCGATGAGCTTTCAAAGTTAATCTTTCACTGCTTAATCGATCTTTGATAATTTTAGTTTCGTCGCTTTCAGTTTGTTTAGATTGAATGTTTCTTTTGGGAGATGGTGGAAATAGAACAAAAGTCTAGAAATTTAAACAAATAGTAAGCATATAATGGAGAATGTAAAGATTCAGTAACTATATGATCTCTGACTACTTCTTCAACTTCTAATTCTACACTAATTCAGTATTCTCTAATGGAGCAGGTAAAAGAGTCCCTATAATATGAATATCATTGTTTTCAGTAAAAGATTTACTTGAGGATGCAAGATTTGTAGACATGAGATGTAAAATGTAATGTCTTGTTGATTATTAGACTGTGTAATAATAATGCTTTAAAACAGCAGAACAAAAATAATCCTATACAAGTGCTTGAGAAAAGTCCTAATACAGATTTTAGAAGATACTCCTATACAAATCTTTATATAAAAACTTAATATAAAATTTAATATATCAAAGGTAATATAATGAAACTAAGATAAACGGCAAAAATTGCAGCTCCAAGCTTGTAATTCTTGTCAAGTCATCTTGCTCGTCACTCCTTCAATTGATCTGAAAACAACATAAAGAGAATTAACATAAGTATGTCTTTATCAATATAAAACACTCATTCATTCTTATACATTCTTTATATTCATAGATGCATGGTAACATGAACTTATATACATGCTAACATACACTTAGATGCATGCGAACTTATGCTAACTCTTTCTCTCATACTTCTATATTAACACACTCACATCTATGTGCATACACATGCTCCTATTCTTAAAGCATATACATTTAACATTATGCATTCATATGCATACAAGTTAACTTACACTCTCCTTATATGTAGAAATACCTATATGCATACTTTACATACATATACTTAAGTACTTAGGGATACAAATCCATACTAACTCATCACTTATGTACAAATGTATCTATTTATGCATGTATTAATTATGTATTTTTCACTTACACTCATGCACATGTATATAAACATGCATTCATAGACACATGTATTTACATGTAATCATGCTCATACATTCTCTTGCATCCTCATGCACCCTAACATAATCATTTTATTGCATACATCATTCTAACATATATATCTCATCATTCTCATACTCTTTAAATTTTCATTTTCTCTTATGCTAACACACACACATACTTTTATATGTATAGATTAACATACATTATTATGCAAATGTACATGCAAACACATATGTTTATGCGTATTAACACCTAGATGCATTCATGCATATGCATTCATGTAATACTCATGCACAAACCATAGCTTCCTATATGCATATACACTAACACATGCATTTACATTATTAATACCCATGCATATGCTCATACATACATTGAAGTACTTATATGCACTTAATTGCATACATCTATTGCATGCTTACATAATCATACTTGCATACATACTCATATATGTATGTCTACTTCATAAACACCCTATGTACTTTTATATACACGTTAGCTCACCACATATATATCATGCTCATATTTCTAATTTCTTACACATATGTGCGTTACTTGATCACATTCATGTATGCATTCCTATGGTCACATGCACCTAAATATACATAAACATATACATTCTCATTCATGTTAATACACATCATATATGCTAACATACATATTCATACATTAACATTCACTATCATGCACACACATACATACATGCACCTCCACATATACATGCATACTTCATACAACATGCTTCTAAATATGCACATATATACATCCATACACATTCATCACACATACACATGCATACCTGCATATTAACATTCATCACATATATGCATTCATACATCCTATCTCTTATATGCACATGCACACACATCATATGCACATGCATTTCTCACGTACACATGCATTCATGCATATGCATTTCATCTACCTCTAATACGCACATACACATGCATTCATACACATACATTCACATGCACTTATGCATACATACACGTACATTCACATACAACTCATATGCATATGCACTCTTTCATATGCACATGTATTCTATTCACTTCACAAATACCTGCATTCTCATACAACTCATGCATACAGTAACTCTATACTCATGCACATGTAATATGCACATGCATACATACATACTCATATGCATGCTCATTCTCATAAAACACACAATCACATGCACTTACACACATTCACGCTTATACCCAATTGCATCCTTCCTTGATGGTCATTGGCTTAATAATTTAAGTTGAATGTTTGATCAGAAGTCTCTGAAACCATACTACAAGACCCGAAGAATCTTTAACCATGACAAACCAACAATATTTCTTTTTCTACGATATAATCAAAACATTTTCCAAGTGGACATTAAAATTATGTCCATAAAAGAATATTTATAGTTTTCCTAAGTACCAAGAAATCAAAATACTATGGCACTGAATACAATAGCTTAGATTAGTTATAAAAATATCTCTATGTTTCTCTCTCTTGCATACTTTAAAATAAACATCAGGAAAAAAATCAACACACAAAAACGTACACATACATATATGCAGATAGATACGCAACTTTGCTTTTGCTTAAGTAGTTGGAATGAGAATGTTTCCACATTTGCAAATATTATCACATCATTAAGCTTATATAATTTTCCCTTTATATATAATAAGAATTCAAAAGACCTGTATGTAGCATTCATCATTCATATATCAAACAACATTTCCTAATGAAGGATGGGATGACAATATATTTATACATATTGTCTAGATGTTTGCCTCTCTTTTTCCATCTCTCTCTCTCTCTCTCTCTCTCTCTCTCTCTCTCCCCTTCTCTATTTGCACTGTCGGCGGATGGAGGAGGGGGGGAGAGGCACACCATTCTCTCTCTCTCTCTCTCTCTCTCTCTCTCTCTCTCTCTCTCTCTCTCTCTCTCTATCTATGCTATCGTCAAATGGAGGAGGGGGCAGAGGCACACCACTCTCTCTCTCTCTCTCTCTCTCTCTCTCTCTCTCTCTCTCTCTCTCTCTCTCTCTCTCTCTCTCTCTCTCTCTCTCTCTCTCTGCGCTGTCGTCGGATCGAGGAGGGGGAGAAGAGGCTTACCTTTCTCTCTCTCTCTCTCCCTCTCTCTCTCTCTCTGTCCTCTATGCGATGCGTGTCTCTAGGTAGGAAGAGGGGGGGTGAAGAAACAAAATCTCTCTCTCTCTCTCTCTGGTTCCGTACTTGAAAACAACATTAAGAAAATAATAACTCTCACCATATAGATATGTATACAAACACATGCGTGTCTTTTTCTATGCATGCACACCTAGTTTAGTGAACTAACACACACACACACATGATCATGCATTCCTTATTCTAACGTATGCACACTTAGAGATAGACTAGTACTAACTTACACTTCACTATTCTTACGTATCCATTTTAGTTTGCTATTTAATTATTAATATGGATTAAGTAAATAACCATATAAATTAATATACAATACATCAAATACATTGGATATTAATTAATTTATCTATGACTTAATATTAAATATAATATTGATAAATTAATTATTAATTAAATAATATTTCCTATCTTATAGTATCACTAAAATAAATTAATTAAATCCATTAATAATATAGATATATAGAAATATCCTCATATGCTTATCTATTACTAAGGTTAAAACGTATAAACATTTATGATATAATAAGATTGGATATCTTATAGCCTTAAAGATCCATTTACTCTAGTATTTAAATGATGATTCTATAAAGGTTAACACACCCTCATACCCATACATATGGTTAAATAGACATTGATGATCACATTTACATGCTCATACATAAACTTGCATGGGTACATACTCAGGGTTAATCCCACATATCACATACACTAGGAGTTCCTATAGTTACATGTAAGCAAGCACTTAGAGTGAAACTTACTCAACACATTAGGGGTTTCTTGAATTCACTTATGGAGCACATCAGTGACTAACCATATACATATCTTCTCATCTACATGAAATAACTTATGCATAAACATAAACATTAGGACCTATAAACATCAAAATACATTCTTACCCATTCATCTACATCCATGCATATACATACATATGGTTTATATCCATGCATTACACATACACGAGCATGTTTTTATTCAACTTATTTATTGTCTATAACTATTTTAGACTTCATAGAAAATAAGGATTCTAGATAATGAGATCTTCACTTAATCTAGCTCTTCTTGTTCCTTTTGTCTGCAGGTACTCAAAAGAAAAGATTAGTTAAAGAAATGTACGAAAATAATTCGAGAGAAATAAACATTATTCATTTTAAAATCAAAAGGTTTTTATTTTTCTGAGTGTTGATATGGAGTTGGGAATCCCTCCGACAGTGACAATGGATGTATCCATGAATGAAGAACAATGGACACCACATTGTGATGAAGATGGCTATGACATTTCAATCTTCACTGTAGAACCAATCATGTGTGATTCTGTTATGGAAGAATGTGAGCCTAGCATGGAAGAAAGTGAACAAGCAAGTGACTCAGATTTAGAGTCAACCATTATGGACCCTTTTTGTGCATTAGAGAAGCTAACCCTCAAGGATGAGAAGGTCTTATGAATGATGTGAGATTAACTACATAGGTAACCACCAAGAGTGAAGGCAAGAAAAGAAAGAAGAGAGAACTCCCAGCAGAAGAGGAAGAATCTCTATTTGAGGTGCCTAAAAACTTTAAGAAGTATGAGATCGAGGATAGGAAAGTCATGATTAGAATGCCTAAATGAGAAGCACTCATGGAAATGACCTATGATAACAAAGAAACATCTAAAAAAATCATTGTGAAAATAGAAGAAGGTGAAGAGTGATGCACGTACATAGGACATGACGTGACGGAAGAAGATGAAAAGGAGTTGATTGATTTATTAAGAGAATATAGAGATGTGTTTGCATGGAGTTATAGGGACCTAAAAGGAGTAGATTCTAAAATATGCTCAGATACCATTCCCATGACCTTAGAAGCAAAACGATCCAAGCAGAATCCATAAACATATAATGACAATTATGCTACCAAGATCAAGGAAGAAATAGATAGGTTGGTAGAATCCAGATTTATCTATGAAATTGAGCACACTAAATGTGTATCCCCCATTGTAGTGGTGCCCAAAAAGAATGGAAAGTTATGTGTTTGCATTCACTTGAAGAAGGTTAATGCAGCCACTATTAGAGATAGTTATCTGCTTCCTATAAGTGATCATCTATTAGAAAGGGTAGAAGGCAAGGAAGTATATAGCTTCGTTGATGAGTTCTCTACAATCAAGTGGCCATTGCCCCAAAAGACTAGCATAAGATGACTTTTGACATAGAGTGGGGCATATTCAATTTTTGGGTAATGCCGTTTTGGTCTCACCAATGTGCCAACTACTTTCCAAAGGCTAATGTGTCATGTATTTAAAGAGTTTGTGCACAAAAGCTTAGAAGCCTATGTTGATGACCTATGCACTCATTCTAACATGAGACAAACCCATATACTTGAGCTCACATAGATCTTGGATAAATGTAGAGAATATCAGGTCTACCTAAACCTAGAAAAGTTTGTTTTTAGGGTCAGGCAAAGCAAGATTCTAGGACACATAGTGTCAAAGAATGGCATATCCATGGGTGAGGAGAAAGTTAGAGCAATTGCAGAGCTACCTAGGCGGAAGAATGTCAAGGAAGTACAAGCTTTCATGGGACATTGTGGATATTATCAATGTTTCATTCATATGTACACAATCATAGCAAATCCTTTGTACTCCCTTTTGACTAACTTTCAGTGGATGGACAAATGTGAAAACTCCTTTAATGAGCTTAAGTGACAATTATGCTCAACACCAATCTTGACTATGCCAGATTGGAACAAGCCATTCCATGATCATGTGAATGCATCCAATTATGCTATTGGGTGTGTATTAGCACAACCTACTAGTGAAGTTAATGTGGATCTTCCCATTGCCTATGCCAATAGACAATTGAATGTGGCTGAACAAAATTATACCACTACTAAAGAGAAGGATTAGGCATGGTATATGTGCTTAAAAAGTTAGGACATTATTTCCTAGAAAATATGTTTACACTTTTTGCAAACCATCAAGCACTATTATATCTAGTGAACAATCCTTACAATATTGGCAGATTAGTAAGATGGTTGCTCTTACTAATGGAATATGACTTTGAAGTTTTGGTTAGGAAAGGCATGACACACCTTAGGGCGGATCACCTTTCTAGACTAACTTCAAGAGAGTCCCCTCAAGGAGTATCAGATGACCTTCTTGATGTTGACTTGTTCAATCTAGAAGTAGTGCCTGACTGGGCCAAAGCTATAGTGCCTATTCTCACCTTTGGACCTAAACATCCTATATTGAGATCCAGAGATAAAGAAGCGGTGAGGTCTCAAAAATACCACATACTGGTAGACAACATGTATAAGCACACAGATTAATGCATACTGGCTCGTTGTGTAGATGAAGATGATCATGCAAAGTGGTTGCAAATAGCACATGTAGGTGCACTACAACAACATCACTCCAAACATCAAACCCTATAAATGCTAGAGTCTAGTAGTACATTGGCCAACAATGGAAGTAGACATCCATAGGTTGTGCAAGGAATGCTCAGTCTATCATATTATACCACCAATGGAACATGCTAAACTATATCAAGTGTCTCTAGTACCAAATTGGACTGAACCATTGGTAAATTTTCTGAGGACAAAAACATTCCCTTAAGAAATGACATTGGCTAGAAGAAGGAGCTTAGAACAAGAAGCACTAGACTATGCACTCATTGGAGATCATTTATACAAGTGTGGAAGAGAGAAATATCTCATACTGTATATCCACGAGAGTGAATACCTCAAGATCTTAGAGTCTACTCACCAAGGTGTAGTAGGAGGACAATTTGGACTAGACTATGTGATCAAGGCAATTCTATTTGTAGGTCTTTGGCGGCAAAATCTTCACATGGATGCACATACCTATGTGAAGAGGTGCAATATTTGTCAGCAAACTCGGTACCCTATACGTAAATATGAGATGCCATTGAAACCCATGATGGGTGGACATGCATTCTCTAAGTGGGGAGTAGACCTTTTCAATCCTATTAATCCCCTAGCTAAGAGTCCACATGTTGAACACATCATTGTGGCTACCAATTATCTCACTAAATGGGTGGATGTGAAGATAGCAAGAAAGAACGATGCACAAACCACAAGTAAGTTTCTATTTGAAAATGTATTCACAAGATATGGTTTACCAATAGAATTGGTGAGTGATCATTGTACCCACTTCTGAGGTCATTGAATACTTGTTACAAGAATTCATGGTGGTTCACAAGAATTTTGCTCCATATTACCCTCAAGCCAATGGCCAAGCCAAGAGTGCAAACAAGATATTATGTAATGTACTGACAAAAGTGGTGAATAATAAGCATTCTGATTGGGACAGACAACTACATCATGCTGTTTGGGCATATAGATTGGGCTATAAAATGGTGCTCCAAGCCACCCCATTTCAGATGGTCTTTGGATAAAATTTTTTGTTACCATTAGACTTCTTGGCATCAACATTGAAAGTAGCACAAGAGCACCAGTGGAATGGTCATAAGCTTTTATCTAGAATTTTGGACTTAGAGCAACTAGGAGAGACAAGATTGAAAGAAATAGCAAGGATATATGCGTCCAAGAAAAGACAAAAAGCCTACTTTGATGCCCATGTGAAGGATAAGGGCCTAAAAGCGAGAGACTTAGTCTTGGTGTACACCCTGAATCACCATGCGAGGAAATTAGAGAAGCGTGGCTATGGATCCATGATTATTAATAGAATATCAACAAGTGGAGCTATCCAATAAGCTACTCTAGAAGTTGACATCCTACCTAGTTACATCAGTTTATATCAAGAACCCCTCACGGAGGAAATGCTAAACCGACTCAATACTACCAAGAAACATAAGGAAGAGGAAAAACAAGTTTGAGAAGAAGCATAGGCAGATGCCTTAGAATGCACCCGATGAATGAAATTGAGAAGATAGGGTAGAGATCAGCCTAGGTCATATGCTTATGAAGCTCCAAGATATCACATGGCCATGTGCAAAGCATCACATGTACGTTCCCATAGAATAGTTGACCAATGATGCTTTGTGACCCTAGAGGTAGGAGAGGGAGAGAGTGCAAGGACTATAAGAGCTTAGATTGACTCAAGATCAGCCACTAGTGTAGTTAGACTTTCTTACTTTCAAGAGCTGAAATTAAATATCAATCGTATAGAAGCATATCTCATAGGATTGGGAGGTGTGGAGACCCCTTTCCTAGGTGAGGTGGAGCTTCCCCTCTACATTCAAGATGTTATAATGACAGTCAAGGTGCAAGTGGGTCAGGATGAGGATCTCATCGAGTCTCTTATCTTGGTTCAAGACTGGATCTATGATCATGCAATCAACCTGAACCTAAGAAGTGGACTTCTTCAGGCCTAGGTGAATCAAAACTGCATCACAGTTGAATTAGAAAATCAAGTACTGAAGGAATTAGGAAAGACACCAACTCTTGGTCCTTCCAAGGGTACACATGAAGATAAAGATGCTTTTCTTGTCCAAAACTATGTGATGCAGAAGGATGATGTTCTCCACAAAGGAGTTATGAATCTGATGGAATTCCCTTCTTTTCCAAAGATCAAGACAAAGCCAATGAAGGAGTACAAGAAGTAGAAAAAGTAGACGGTCTATGCTCTTAGGTATTGGGGAGCGCAAAGCAAGGTGACTCAAATTGTGAAGTAGATTTAGGTAAGTAAGGGTGAGAAGCCCCCTACTTAGATGCAAAGACCCCAAGGACACACCAACCCAAAAACTCAGTTGAAGGTTATGATGAAGGAGTATTCTAGGAGTCAACCAAGGCAAACCATTTCTATTTGGGTCCCAAAGCAATCCATGAAGGTTGACCCCAATGATGGACAAATTTGGGTGCCCAAGTCTACTTACAAGCTCAAGTAGCTTCACATAAGCTCACAAACTTGAATTGCCACTCACAGACACTCAAGCCACAAACTTCATGGCAAACATCTGCATTCAACACCTCCATGTCTCCAATCACATCTAGGATTATATGGAAATGGGTAACCCAAAAATCCCAATGGAAGAAGATGCATGTCAGAAACATGTAAGGATCATCCGATCCAAAAGATGCAATCCAACAAAGAAAATTTGGAGAGTTAAACCCTATAATAAACCCCTTGGCCCCACCATGAAAACTACTATGCATAGGAATAGATGCATTTGAGTACAATGCATAACCAGAGTATGCATATAGGAAAAGTACTAACTTTCTAACTGTCACTCACACACACAACATCAAACTAACCTCTAATCTCAAAGAACACCATGTTGGTATTGTAGAGGGAATGCGATATTATCATGTTTCCTATGCAATGCTCATATGATTTTCTTCTTCCAACAGATAAGCAATCATCAAACACTACCAGGAATATCATGGCTGACATAGCAAGAACTAGTTCTCAAGCAGGCACAAATCAACAAGTGGTCGATATGAAGAGCTTACCCATCATGCATGAGATGAATGAACTATCGGAGGACCTGCAGGCCATATAGATCATACCCATACAAGATTGCCGGAGTGGCCATACCATGCCTCTAGGCAAAACCTCCCATTCATTTAGTGAAGTTGCAGGACCATTGGGAGAGGGCTCATACCTTTATGAGGCAGAGATACAGTTCAATGGCAAGTGGGGAAAGTACCATTTCTTCATGTGCAAGTTTCAAAAGCTATAGAATGCAAAAGAGCTATGCCCAATGTGGCAAAAATCAAGATTAGATGCGTACTTTGGTGCTAAGCTTCCCAAACCTGACTTCATGTGATGTTATTATCTTATCAACACCTTGACTCCGAGAAAAAATCTCAAAGCCTCGAGTACATTTGTGCTTCCATCACTAAATAGAGGAAAGGCATTGAAGCAGTTTAAGTTAGCCAATAACCTAGTATGTGATGCTATGTATATGAGAGGGATGCACATACCCATTGAGGAGGAGATTCTAGTGCTAGAGAGCATGAAGAATACAAATCTCACAAAACTCAAAGATATGGTCGCCATTATGCCTAACATTGCAGTTCACATTAGAATGTGCATGCACCATTCCACCTTTCCAACACAAGACAGGTTCACCATGCCACATAAGAAGGTATGCTTCAGTTTATATCTTGCAGAAACTCAGAACTTAATGATTAACCTACCTCACTGGATTATTGATCAACTCCACTTGGCACACAAATGATGGCCATGCAAGTCAGTATTGTATGGATGTTGTGCCATGACTAGGATTATTTATGGATGATTGGCTTATGAATTTCCAATTTAGAGGTCTCTAATGTGGAATACGGTACAACAATTCAAAGGCCACATATCCACACGAGCCCCATCAAAGAGGATGTGAGGAGCAGTACCATGTGCTCAACCATGTGGAGCCACTTTAATCCCAGATGTCACTCCCCCACCTCAATGTGTATGCCCATTCACACTACAACTCCCAAGACACAGCTCTAAGGGCCCAAGCTTGATATTTCTGCCAATCCCCATAGACCTTGAATTCCCTAGAGGCATACACCTCAAAGAGCTCACCAATGAGGATTTTGAGCAGATCTTATGAGAGGTGAAAATATTGAGTCGAGTGAGGAACAAGTCATGGAATGCTCAGAACCACAAACAACCACATCACAAGTGTCGGTTACCATAGTCAACGAGGATGAAGAAGACGACAAAGATGATGATGAAGATGAAGAATCTAAAGAAGGAGACGACGAACATGAGGGGAAACATCAAGAAGAGCAACAAGAAGTGCATGAACTTGTAGGTGCTCCCGCGTATACACCCTAGTTACAAAGATTATATGATACAATCAAGGCAATGCAAGAACATCATAGAGTCTCATTCACATCAGGCCAAGACTTCTCAATTAGATCCTTGTAAATGAAGGAGTGGACCCTTGGTTCATCAATACACTCAAATTATTAACAAAATCCTTGGGAGTTCAAGAGGCCGTGCACACAACATTGTGACAATCAATCTAGTGTGACAAACGTAAAGCGGAAACAAGGACATGGATAGGCAAAGACATATGGATACCCATATCTAAACCAGAAGCAACCATAGAACCAACGACTACCTCCACATCCACCATAGATCTTACTCCAGAGACCTTTGTACAAACCCCACCTATCTTACCTCAGCACCCCCATCGCCCACACCTCCACCTCCTACCACTGTTGAAACCGTTGTAGTATTAACAACCACTACCCAAACCCCTACCTCATCAACCTCCTTTTTCTTCCATGAACCAACCTCTCAAGAAACCCTCTTTTCTTCTATCAATAACCCTCTTTTTACTTCCCTATTTTTGTTTGTAGAGCCCTCCATTGGACACCCCATTATACCTAGTATAGAAGGACACCAAATACCCACCGAAGGTAGTTTAGGTATCCTTGCATACCCCCATTCACACCTTCCTGTTCCCCATGATCCATACTTCCAATTTGCCTCCTCCATCTTCCCCTACACCTCAATCATGGCCATAGCCCCACCCCATTACATATCATTCATGGAAAGTTCCATTCATGTCCCCACCACACAAATGTTAGGTTCACAAACACTCACTTCCACTTCACTGTACACAAATATCACTTCACCTACCATCACCACTTACATGGTAGATCCCACATGCACCACACTCTCCAATCCTATGGACATTTCTCCACCCATTGCACCTCCCCCTCACCCCAAGCTTCCACCATCCCTGCTCCCCCCTCCACCAACATCATCAGCATTATCATGCATTGGACCCACCATTCCCATTCCTCTTGAAATCCACCCTACCTACCTTGCATCTAATAAATACTTTCAATACAATAATACAATGTGTATCACAACTTCAATAGGACTATCAACGACTAGAAGATCGAAATGCTGCTTTCCAGGAAGAATCTCAAAGATTACAAGCATGGGTCATAGCTTTGGAAGTAGACAACAAAACACTCCAGACGAAATACTTCACACTACAAAAAGCTCATGCAGAGCTGGAGTCCAAGGTACCTCCAAGAAAACAACTATAACAACCACCACGTGCTAGAGAGGTGAATCTCGTCCCAACCAAATGCCTCTATATATAGCTCTCTCTAGGGGACTGCCTTCTTGGGCAGGTGGATACTAACCATCCATGTGTCAACCATGTAACTGCATGTGCATCAAGTGTCCCAGTTAACTGGAGTTAACTCAAGTGGATGCTTCTAGAAGGCTCTAGATCTCTTTGGGCAAAATATTTTCCCCATCTACCCCATGGGGATTGAACCCCAAACCTCTTCCTTCACATCCTTGAGACTTAACCACTAAGATAAGTGGATCACTTGTTCACAAGAGCACAAGACCTCCTAGTAAGTGTAAACTCGAGATCTTTGGTCATACAAATGAATGACCAAACGGTGTCCAATTTCAGATCCATCTAAATCGGTCGGACCACTAGATCATAGACTTACTTTATTACATTCTTCCCCCCTTGGAAAATAGTTTTTTCCTTGAAAATTAGAGCTATATATACTGTAGGCAACCCCCGAGCCTCATGTTTTATAATCAGAAGAATATGGTCATCTTGTAAAACTGGAAGAACATGTCTCATCTCTGTGGTGGCATCCCTGCCCAAATGATTCAAACCACTATCTTGCTTGTACTTTGATAAAACTGGTCAAAGTACAAAGTTGTGAATGAATACTAAGGGTGGATCTAAAAGCATCCCTGGACAATTCACAGTTTTTACTAGATGCAATCTGGGCACAAACATGTGAACTAAGTGGATTCATATTACTAGTCTATTTCTAGGCATGATAGGTGCATGGACTTATGAACGAAGGCGGGATTCTTATCCCTTGTAAGACTTTGAGAACTCTTGATTCACTTGAATTTCATTTGGAGAACTTGAATTTTGGTTGTTTCAAACATCTAACTTGGATGTTTATACAATGGTTTACTCCTATCTAACAGTTACTTGATTTTCTTTCACTCGAGTAGAGGACTACTTTGTCCTAATGAATTTAAAATTCCTATGTAAATTGTACGAGAAAGTTTACAATTTTCTTTGGGTCAACCGTACTATAGCTTGACCAAGTCAAATCCAAAAAGAAAATTATCCAACTTAGGACACTTCTCTCAAAGACTTGAGCTAAAAGTTCTTGGGAAATGTCACCATGATGCGCAATTCCTAAGTTCATTGTTCTAGAGTGTGTTGTACTCTAGAAAGGCATGAGAATTATGCTAATAACTAGAAGCAAACCCAAATGAATAAGTTAATCTTGGACTTATCATCTTTTGAAGATTGAAAAGGTTCTTGTACACAACATCTGTCTGGGATGTTTAATTTAGTTACATGATTCTAACCGGCTAACCCTTGAATTTTTGTGAAAAGAATCAGATATCGTATCTGAGTCAAATCCAAAAGATTCTCAAAGTGGAAAGAAACAACTAAAACTCTATTCAACCCATTCGAACTTTGAAGATAGGTAAACTTTCTACGAGTCAATGTCTAGATGACTCAGGGTTTCAACTTCTCAAAGATCTGTTTCAACAGGGTATGAAGCATTTTTTCTATCGTTAAAAGAAATAAGCTAGATTCTCAAAAAAGATTCAAAGCAAATATAAAACATCATCCAACCACAAGCTACTAGTGTGATATCCAACATTAGTGTGTTGACCCACTAAAGTTCTATTGATGAGTTTTTTCTCAAGTAATGCTTCACTTGAGAATAAGTTCATGCCTATATTCAATCTTTATGACTCCTTACTGGGAATGCAGTTCTTGTGCATTTCTTTGACTGAAAGGATTGAATTTTCCAAGTTACACTAGGAACTTGGTACTTGACTTAGTCAATCAAATCCTTGGTTGAAAAGATCAACTCAAAGTCAAAGTCCAACTTCTTTATGAAATATTTCCGAATCAACAATACTTTATCTTGAAGTGTTTCAAGAAGATCTTGGAAATTACTTACTTCATATTTTTCTTTTGCTTCCTTGATCTTGAAGTATCTTGAAATATCTTGAGATACTACTTTTATCCTCCTTGAATTTAAACTCCTTCTTTGACATTTGCATTTGCTTGAGGATCACATCTAACTTCAAGATTTACACTAGGACCAAAAGATAATTATCATCCATGGTCCAATGTCCAATACCATCTTTCCTACATCAATCTGAGTATAAAATTTGGTGTCCCATTCCACCCTATTTTATATTCACATTAATGTGCAGGTGATAGTTATCCTAAAGTATAAACATCTATTGATAGAGTACCTTCTGCTTCAATTCTTTACTAGAATTTTGAATTTTTAGGCATTACCTCTAACTAGATTTTCTACATTTTGATCCCTTTACATGATCATTTCATGATCTTGTGCTTTTCTTTGGGGACTTGAAAACCTTTTGATGGAACATCCATCCTTCTTTGCAAGGCTTTTCCAATAAAAATCAATGCTCCCTATCCTTTTGGTTGCAACTGAGAGAAAATGATCAGCGAATTGCTTGTAATTATAAATAGACTTAGCAATTAAATAATTCGATTTCTTGAATCATCACGTTCTAAGGGAGGCATGCCTAGGCTTGCTTGCATTCCTTGAACTTGCCAAGGTTCAGCTACGGGGCCAAGGTTCAGCTACGGAGCCAGCATGAAGTAATCTCTCTCTAAGCGCCAAAGATAAAATCTGTGAAGAAACCGGACGGAAGCACCAATATGCAGATTGACTCCTTTTACATGCACAATATGGCACGAGAAAGTCCAAGAATATACATTCCAGAAAGAATGTACTCCTAAACAAATGGTAGTATGATTAGCTGAGTTCATGCGCATCCTTCAATGATTGTTGAAACTCTGCTCATAACAACTCAAGCGATCTGAACTTATGGATAGGCCGAAGCTCCAAAGTAGTGAGTTCGCATCTGCTATAATGAGTATCCCTTTTGCCCGATAATATATATATCATACAAACGAATTGTAATTCTATGACACCGCCTTGTTTAGAACAAATTGCAGCACATTAGGTGGTCATGGGTTCAAATCTCACCACATGCTTCTCATAGTCTTAGCATACCATTTTTCCACCATCGGTTCGATCTACAAAATACAATGGAAGATGATCTTGTATGTATACACACGAACCAGAGACTCGCATAAAGATACAGAAAAGGATATGAATAAGTTTGATCAACAAGATCATATAGTTACTTTATTACAGTACCCGATGTGGATGCCCAATCCCTCAAAGACTTGGAGATAATGATATATGAGAAAAATCTAACCGATTCAAAAATATGAAGGAATCTAGGGCTTCTCAGGAAGCATATCCCTGTTAGAGGAGATGGTGGATAGTCTTCACAGATGAAGTGGTGTTGATTAAGCCTGCTTCACACCAGCCAAGAGCAATTGTTGGAGATCGTAGTGGGCCTTTTTAGTTTGCTAATGATCATACGCATCACCTATGTTGTTTGGAACATGATTCACTAATCAATGGGTCAAAACAGATAGGTAGGAAATTGATTCAAGGTCCTCGACTTGATATTTTAATCTCTACACATGTTCACTATATTGAACAGTGCTCTGAGCAGGATAGCAATTAGCCTAATTCCTTTTGATGATATCTAATTGACTTAGGCAGCTACCAATCATGAGTGATTTCAATGAAAATAATGAGCTACACACTGAGTATGATGCTTAGCAAATCATAGGAGTTGCCCGACATTTTTGGGATGCATTAGTCAATAGACCATAGAGTAATGAAATGATAATATCTCACGATTCAGAGAAGCAATGATAATGTGATTTTGTATCTATAAAGTAGACAATATATTGAACCTATGATGCTTTAAATCATGACAAATGATCAATCATACACTGAGAACAAGCTTTGAGAAGTTCATTGTACTAATGTAGTCATGGTAGAGAAGTGAAGTGAAGATATAATGAAAATGTATGTATTAGATCATATACAAATACAATGTCATTGCCAATAATCTATTGCACAATGTGAGTAAGTGATTGAGCTATAGAGTGAGCTCTCAAATCACAATGTATTCCTCTCAACTGATCTCCTAATCGAGGCATGTACATGCGTGACTTTTTTTATCTATATTTATAGTTGAGTTTGGAGCCAATCTTTTGAATTCAAATTCAAAAGTTCACCTAAAAGTAAATCCTTAACTATAGGATATATTCTCTCATCAATCAACTACCAAATGAATCAAGATTTGATGGTTCCTAACTCCATATGGAAGTAGGATTCTTTTACAAAGGTAAATGTATTTGATTTTACAAGGGATTGATCATATAAGGCTCTATGAGAAATATGCTAATCATCCAAGTATGTGGGCTTGGATTTTCTTGCACCAACAGCTCCCCCTCAAGCCTAACATGCTTTGTCTTCATTCCTTCTTGATCTCCTGCAAACCAATCATCAATTTGAACATGTTACCTTGTTTCCATCCAAAGACTTTGTGAGTATATATGCACATTGTAAATGAGTGGATACATAGGACAATTGAATGTCCTCGCTAAGAAATTTCTCCCTTACATAATGATAGTGCACTTCAATGTGCTTAGTCCTTGCATGATATACAGGATTAGCAACCAAACAAAGTGAGCTAGTGTTGTCTCTAAAAATTATTGGAGTATAAGAGTGTAATCCCAAATTTGTGTAGAGTTGTTTGAGCCACATAGCCTCTTTAGTTGCATTTTCTAGGCCTCTATATGCTGCCTCTATAGATGACAATGCTACAGTTGGTTGCTTCTAAGATGACCATGATATAAGTTTTGAGCCTACAAAAGATAAGTATCCTAAGGTGCTCCTCCTATCATCCTTGGAGCCAGCCCAATTTGCATTAGAACACATCTTTATGTCTAAGTCAGAGGTGAAGGGGTAAAATAGCCCTTCATTTATGGTACCCTTTAGATACATTGGCACCCTCTTGGCAGCTTCCATGTGAGGCTTTCTTGGTGCATGCATGAACTAACTTAATGTACTTACTCCATAAGCAACATCCACTCTTGTTAGGGTTGCATATTTGAGACTCCCAACAAGTCTTTGGTAACCTATAACATCCTCAAGAAGTTCTCCTTCATGAGAACTAAGCTTATGGTTGAGTTCCATGGGTGTACCTGCAATTTTGGTATTCTCCATCTTGAATCTTACCAATGTATCATGGATATACTTTCTCTAAGTAATAAACACACTAGAATTTGTATACACAAGTTTTAGAACAAGAAAATATGTTAAGAAACCAAGATCACTGATTTTAAATTCTTCCATTAGTTGAACTTTAACTTGCTTGATGCCATTAGCATCATTCCCTGTAATGATAATGTCATCCACATAGACACATAAATAGATAGCTTCTGAGTTGTTCTTCGTTATAAATAAAGAAGAATCTGCCTTGCTAGCCACAAAACTTTGATCCTATAAATAAGTAACAAGCCTAGACAAACTTGGTTTATCCTTATCTTCAACCCTGGTGGTTGTGCCGTATACACTTCTTTGGAGATCCATCCATTTAGGAATGTATTCTTGACATCTAACTGATATAGATTCCAATCCTTGGAAGCAGCAACACTTACCAAAACCCTAATTGTTGGCGTCTTGGCCACACGTGAAAAAGTTTCTTCATAATCCACTCCATGGGTTTGAGCAAACCCTTTTGGCACTAACCTTGCCTTATACCTGTTTATAGAACCATCTGAATTTTCTTGATTTTATATATCCACCGAGATCCTATGGTCTTCATGCTTGGCTTCTTGGGAACCAAGTCCCATATATTTTTCTCCTAAAGTGCTTCAACTTTTTCCTGCATGGATTCTCTCCATTCTTTCTTCTTATTGGCCTCTTCAAATGAAGAAGGTTCTTGTATCATAGACTCTTTAGTGATATACATAGAATGCTTGGTGACTAATGATGTGTCATAGCCATACCTTATGGGCTTTTGACTTTCCCTTTGAGATCTCTTGAGTGCTTGATTGGAGGACTTCAATTGCTTGAACTTGGTCTTGCCTCTTGACTTCCAAGCCTTGAAGTCAATCTGCTCTTCATCCTTTGAATTGACATCTTCTGGTAATTGTTGATCTTCTTGAGTGAGAGTTGGAAAATCACTTTCCAAATCATAAGGTAACTTGATCTTCCTGGAATCATCTTCAAACCATGAATTACTTTCATCAAACACTACATCTCTACTGATGATAAACCCTTTGTTAGTGGGATTATATAGTCTATGACCCTTCTAATTTTGGTCATAGCCAATGAATATGCACTTTTCAACTTTAGGATCAAGCTCGCCTCTAATCTGTGAGGGAATGTGTGCATAAGCAATGCACCCAAATATTTTGCAATGATCCAATGAGGGTCTCCTAACATTCCATGCTTCATAGGGTGTCATTCCATCCAAGGATTTGGATGGGAGCCTATTAACCAAGTATGTGGTTGTGGAAACAGCCTTTGCCCATAGGTAATTGGGTAGTTTTTTCTCGTTTAACATTGACCTTGTAGCCTCTACTATCAACATGTTCCTTCTCTCTACCACTTCATTTAGTTCAGGAGTATACCTTGTTGTGACTTCTCTCTTTATACCTCTTTCTTGTAAGAATGAATCAAATTCATGTGAGAAATACTCACCACCTCCATCAGATGTGATCCTCTTCAAGCTTCTACCTGTTTGGTTCTCAACCAATGCCAAATACTTTTTGAAACATGTAAATACTTCATCTTTATGCTTCATGAAGTAGAGAATTGCCCATCAGCTATAATTATCTATAAATGAAACATAGTACCCTGAGCCCAAGATTGATGGATCTTTGCTAGGACACCACACATCACTATGTACAAGCTCTAAGTAGTCCTCATACATGTACCCCGTTCTGTTGAATGGTTGCCTATGAGCTTTGCCGAATTGGCATGCTCCACATTTGTATATCATGTGTTGCTTGGACACATTGGGAATGCCAAGCACACTTTGATGCCTGCATATTTGCTTTAGTGTTATTTCTCTTATATGAGCTAGCCTCTTATGCCATATCTCTAGTAGTTCAGATAGAGTATGATCTTTGGAATTGAAGAGTGCTATGTTTCTGGTGTCTTCAATCTCAAATGTAAAGAGTCTACCAAATGTCTCACCTTTTTCAATCCTCTTGAAGCCTTGTTGAGGGTCTTCCACATATGCTCCATACCTTGTGAATCTGACCTGTAAGCCTTTATCAACAATCTATCCAACACTAATCAGATTTTTGGTTATAGTTGGTACATACAAAACCTTACTTAAGAGCTTCATGTTACCATTAGAAGCTTTGACATTTCCAATTTTCTTGATAGAATGTCTAGTTTCATCATGTGTCTATACTTCATGCTTCCCTTTGACTGCTACATTTCTAGCCACATGATTGGAACAACCTGAATCAATATATAAAAGATGCTCATCATCTTTACCTTGTTTGGATGTCATGTTCATGATGAGTAGACAATCCTCTTGGTCTTTTGCATAGTTGTTGTAATCTCTTCTTCCTCAAAAACCACTCTGATAATTGTTGCTTTTGTAGCCTTGGTTGTAGTTGTGATTGTAATTGCTTCCTCCATTGTTGAATCTGTAGAGAGTACGCACGCGGAAGCAAAATGAAAAGTAAAGTACTCTCACAAAACAAAGAATGTGTGAGACACAAAATGAGTAGACCATGAAATGGGTAAACTCATGTGGATTAGAAATGAGCTTTCCAAGAGCATGGAGTAGGCTCCTCAAGCTTTTAACCAAGTACAAATGAGGGGAGAAGCCCTCCTTATATAGATTTGGGAGGGGCTCTCAAAAGTACATCATATGTGGGATAAGTCTCCTGAAAGGAGAATGAATACAACTGGTAGAAGCACATGGCAAGGTACCCAAATATGAAGGAAATACAATATAAAAATGGAAATAGACTAGAAAGGGAGTGCCTCCTGGATACAAAATGGAGATGCACTCATGCGAATACAAATGTAGATGAAGTAGGAGCAATCATGTCTTCAACACCCCCTCTGCAGCTCCATTTTGGAGCGGTTAAATGCTGCAGAGGTCCACCAAGCGCTGAAGCAGAACCGGAGGTAGAGCCTTCGTGAACATGTCCGCCAGGTTCTCCAGAGAGGTACACTGCTCCAGAGTAATCTACTGAGATATGATCTTCTCACGGATGAAGTGGTACTGGATCTCGATGTGCTTCATCCGAGCGTGGATACTAGATTCTTGGCGATGGCCAAGGCTGATTGGCTCTCCGTGCGAAGACATGTCGGAGTATCTTGCAAAATACCAATGTCAGATAATAAAGGTCGAAGTCAGATGGCCTCACATGTTGCAAAGCTCGATGCTCGGTACTCGGCCTTGGTAGATGATAGTGCAACTGTATGCTGCTTCTAACTTGCCCAAGAGATAGGTCCTGAGCCAAGCAAGAATATATACCCAGAAGTAGACCGTTGAGAATCAAGATCACCAGCCCAATTTGAATCAGAATACTCTGCGAGTTTGATGCCCCCTCTGTACCAAAGACCATGATGTCGGGTGAGGGCAAGGTATCGAAGTAGTCTTTGAGCAGCATCCCAATGAGTCTGATGAGGCTGATGTGCAAACTGACTGAGTATGGAAGATGCAGTAGAGATCTTGATACGTGGCACTACTGGAGTGAGCGATGGCGCATTGGTATGGGTTATGAGTCAGGAGTCATCCCTAAAATCCGGTAAAAAATGAGCTTTTGTGATCCACGTAGCAAAGCAAGAAAAGAAATGCAGCTCTCGATAGCAGACATGCCACGTCCGATTCTAACGGGTATGTCAGAGAACAAGCACAATATGCGCAGAACCGCCAAGGAAAACTTAAATGAAGCGTTCAGTTTTTATCAGGAATTCATAATTGAGGAGGTTCACCAAAAATTGAGACTGATCCAATCACCTGATAGTGCCTCCCATTCCCTATCTTTCTCACTCTTTTGGCACGTCAATAGGTGCGTGCTGAGTGACCGATATCTTGCTCTCTATCTCTTCTCTCTCTGTATATACAGAGATGGCGGAACTGGCCATAAGCAATCCAGGTACTGTAGGTGTGCCCTGTCATTGGGAGCTACAATGGAGAAGAAGAAGTGCTGCTTAGAGAGGATTCTCTCTCTCTCTCTCTCTCTCTCTGAAAGTGTGGCGGAGGCTGAGGATTGGAATGGTGCAGCATGTAATTTTCTCGTCCTCTCTCTCTGTCTGCTCACTAACAGAGTTAGTGCTCTGAGTGAGACACCCAAATGCTAGATTTCTCCATCTGCGCTCTAACGAGCGATTGGTTCACCGCTATTGCTTGCCCCATGATAGTGTCTACCTCTCGCGAGTTTGGGCGCTTACCAAGCTTGACACTTATAGCTGCACGTAGAAGCACCTGACTAGTCATGGTCACTTTGTGCACCGACGACCGCCACCAAAGAATCTCACTTTGTTCAGGTTTCCTTCTTCAGGAGCTAGGATGGCCAATTACATTTGTGCGACCTCAATGCCAAAGTTTCAACTTACTACTCGTTGCTCGGTTGGTCACAACAAGAACGTGTTTAGCGTGGCTTTCTCTGTTGATAACAGGCAGATTGTATCAGCTTCCCGTGCTGCTAGAGTGTCATGTCTCCTGCAAGATTCCTATGAGATGCATAGTTGAACACCACCTAGCCTTGATATGCAATTCGGAGAGCTCTTCAACCTCTTAATGGGTGCCTAATACTCAACAGAGAAGAAATAATGTCATTTCACAGAGAACATTGTTTGTGAGTAGAATGCCTCTTCCATATGATTCGCAGATACAATGGTCTTCATGGCAGACATGGAAACAAACCAAGGGTAACTCACATGGCAACACAAGAAAGACAAATGTTTATGAACACTTCACAACGTTGAGATGCATCAAAAGGAAGAAATTGCAAGCGAAGTGTTGATAAACACGTCACACTCTTGAGATGAACTATCAACTTCTTCAAAATGACCACCAATATGAATGTGCAAGAGTGCTTATAAGCACTATAAATGTGTGAAACACATCACCAAACAAGAAGAACAAGAGGGGGGAGGTTGGGAAACGAGGTATAAAATAATGAAGAAGAAGGGTGGGAGGGTGGGAAAATGGGCAAAATGAGGCCCCAAAGAGTGAAGTGATGGCAAAATGCTTCTCCAAAGTGAGTGGAGAGCAACACCACCAAACTCAAGCACCACCACCACCAAAATCACCGCCAGACGCACCAACAAGACCTCCACCTAGCACTCTGATACCATGTAGAGAGTACGCACGTGGAAGCAAAATGAAAAGTAAAGTACTCTCACAAAACAAAGAATGTGTGAGACACAAAATGAATAGACCATGAAATGGGTAAACTCATGTGGATTAGAAATGAGCTTGCCAAGAGCATGGAGTAGGCTCCTCAACCTTGTAACCAAGTACAAATGAGGGGAGAGGCCCTCCTTATATAGATTTGGGAGGGGCTCTAAAAATTACATCATATGTGGGATAAGTCTTCTGAAAGGAGAATGAATACAACTGGTAGAAGCACATGGCAAGGTACCCAAATATGAAGGAAATACAATATAAAATGGAAATAGACTAGAAAGGGAATGCCTCCTGGATACAAAATGGAGATGCACTTATGCGGATACAAATGTAGATGAAGTAGGAGCAATCATATCGTCAACAGAATCTACCTCTAGATTGTCCATAGGTCCCTCTATGAAAGCCTCTTCCCCTTTCATTCCTTGTGTTCTTGAAGCATTCTTCTATGGTGTGGTTGGTAAGGCCACAAATGTTGCAAGGTGGAGTATTGTAGGATCTCCCCTGCCTTTCTTTCCTCCTCTGCCCCTTCCTCTAGTACCTCTTCCTCTACCTATGTAGTTAACTTGAGAGGTACTAGCCTCTTCTTCATTCTTTTTGCTTTTACCCTTATCCGTACTTTTATTCTTATCTACATAAAGGGCAGAAGATTGGCTACCTCTAGAGTTGTCACCATTCTTGTTGAGCTTTGTCTAATGGGTGAAGAGTTGCCCCATCAAGGCGTTGAGGTTAGGTATTTTCATATCCATATAAAGTTCCATTGTTGTGGTGAAGTTTACTCCCACTTATAATCAACTTTGATGCCATTGATGTCCTACCTTACTATGTGTTCTTCTTCTATCTCCTATCGATTGCTTGCAAGCTAGTCAGACACATCCTTCTTCTTGGTTACATAATTAGCCACACTTTGCTTTGGTTGCTTTTTTAGGGTTGTAAACTCCATCTTACTTATATGGATAACTCTCAGGAGATGAGTTGATGCCTATACTCAGAAAGAAAGGTAAACCAACACAAGAAGAGTAGGAAAGCTTAAATACATGGTGTGCAAAGGATGCTTTAGCAAGACCATACATTCTAAAATCTATCTCTGATTTCTTACTTTCTTATATTAGGAATTTTAAGGCCTCTCAAGAGAGATGGAATGATTTGGATGCATTCTTCTCCTTGATTACTAAAACTAGGAAGAAGTAGTTGTGGATGGAGTTCACAACACTCAAGAAGATGCCCAAGGAAAGTGTGACTGCTTTTGTCACCAAGATGAAGGACATTGTAGACCAACTTGGGAGCATTGGAGAAATCATTGCTAAAATTAGCATATTGTAAGACAAGACATCAATAGAATTAAGATGATGACAAGTGGGAAGCTTTCACTATAGCCATGGATCTCTACATGGATGTGCAAGTACTAAAATTCAACACTCTCATGGGGAAACTCTTCATTCATGAGGTCAAACTCATGAAGAACAATGAGAACCAGAAAAGTAATCGATTCTCTACTCTTTACACAAGAAAAAGCAAAGGCAACGACAACAAAGGAAAATGTAAAAAAGTCTTATGATGAAGGAAGCACCTCCCAAGATAACTATGCAGGTAGAGGTAGAAGCTCAAGGGGAAGAGGTAGAGGAGGAGAAAAATATAGGGAGGGAGCTCAAGTCTCCTCACCCTGTGCCATATGTGGTTTATCTAATCACATACATAGCATTTCTTTAAAAACCCAAGGAATAAGAGGGGAAGAGGATACAACAGAGGTGGATATGGATCAAGAGGTAGATACAACAAATCATGTGGATATAACAACAACACCTTAAAAAAACAACTATCAGGCTCGATAAAAAGGAAGGAAAGACTACAATAATTATAAAAAAGCTCAATCTCAAGAGGATTCATTCTACTTATGAACATGACAATGAAGGAAGGTAATTGTGATGAGCATGTGTTCTACAATCATTCTCATTTCTCAAATCATGTGGTAGGGAATGTAGCCTTGGTCTCAAACTTGGAAGATCCAAAGAACAAGCATGAGGTCCAAACAGGTGATGACACAAGGAACCTTGTTGAGAAGATATGGAATGTGAAGGGATCCAATGGTAATATGAGTTTATTGAGAAGATTTCTTTATGTGACAAGCATTACTAAAAACTGAATAAGTGTATGAAAGATTGTGGAGAAAGGTTTGCAAGTGAGGTTCACCAAACATTGAGCCTATATAGAGGGTCCATATCATGTGTTCAAGAAGATAGCAAAGAGAGAGAAAATAGGTAGATTGTTTACATTTGGACTCCAAGACACCAAGAATATTGTCTTGTTCAATTATGGTACCCAAAAATTATCAAAACTAGAGTTTTGGCATGAAAGGTTGGCTCACATTGGAGAGAGAGAAGCCTCAAACAAATCAAAAGAGATTAGAGTGTGCTTGGACTACCCAATATCTCAAAGCAATACATGATATACAACTGTAGTGCATGTCAATTTGGGAAACCACACAGGTAACCATTCACCAAGAAAGGATACATACATGGGGATCTTCTAGAGCTTGTCCATGCAAATGTTTAGGGACCAAGCAAAGAACCTTGAATCTCAAGATCAAGGTATTATGTGTCATTTAAAGATGATTGTAGCAGATGGACTAATTTGTACTCTATGAAGCATAAGGATGAAGCGTTCTCATGTTTTAAGAAGTATTTAGCTCTTGTGGAGAATAAAAGAGGTAAAATCCTAAAAAGAATAAGGTCGCATGGAGGGGGAGGATTCTTCTCCCATGAATTTGATTCCTACTTGCATGATCGAGGGATCAAAAGAGAAACAACTACTAGGTACACACTTGAAAAGAATGGAGAAGCATAGATGAGGAACATGACCATTGTTGAGGCAGCAAGGTCCATGTTGAATGAGAAGAAGCTACCAAATTATTTGTGGGTAGGATAAATAGATTTTCATCGAAAGCCTTGGATGGTTGAGCTTTTATGAACCTTGGAATGGAAGGAGACCAAGCTTGGATCATTGCAAGATATTTGGGTGCATTTCATGTGCACATACCATCTCAAATCAGAGGTAAATTTGAACCTAAGGCAAAGAAGTGTGTATTCATAGGCTATGACCTTAATTAGAAAGGTTATAGAGTATATAATCCTAGCAACAAAGGCTTTATAGCAATTCAAGTTGCTGTGTTTGACAAGAAAAAATCATGGTTTGAAGATGATTTCACGAAGAACAAGCTACCATATGGCTTAAATTAAGACTTGACAACACTCTCAGGTAAGACTACACATACAATTGAAGCATCAAGTGATTCTAAAGATGCTCAGAAGACTCCTTGGAAGGAAACCAACTCATGGAACTCCAAAGGCAATGCCAACCTACATGAGTTGAGGGATGTTGCATAATCCTCTCAAAAAGCCATGAGAAGATCTACTAAGGAGAAGAAGAAGTTAGAGAGGTATGGCTATAATATATCTCAAGTGAATTTATTTAGCATTCGAATTAAACTTTGAAGAGCCTTCATCTTATGAGGAGGCAAAGAGGAAACCAAAATGGATGAATGCTATGGAAGAAGAAATTGAAGCCGTGCAAGAGAGTTATACTTCAGAAACAGTGCCCAAGACTCCAACCATGAACATCATTGGATCCATATGGATATACAAAGTGAAGAGGAGACTTGTGACAAAGATTCCAACAATTAGAGTGCTTGTGAGCATTACAACTATCGAGAATTGAAAATATATCAAATGGATGTAAAAAATGCATTTATGAAAGGATGTATATCTAAAGGGATATATATGGCTCAACCCTATGGGTTTGAAGTTCCACATTTTCCTGAACATTTATATAGGTTGAAGATAGCTTTATATGGTCTAAAAGAAGGTCTAAGATCCTGGAATCATAGGCTTATAACCTATTTGAAAGATAAGGGTTTCATTGTTAGCAAAGCAGATCCTTCACTCTTCATCAAGAGGACACATGGAGAAGTCATATACCTTTGTGTATATGTAGATGATATAATACTCATAGGCAATGATGTTGAAGGTATCAGGTAACAATGTGTTCTGAGGCTCTTCTTTGCTCCTCTATTCTCTTTGATCTTCGTAATCCATTTGATGATGATTCTGGTACATCTACATGTGGATTGTGATCATCAAAGAGCTCTTTTTCCCACTTCGGTAGTGGCTTACGTTGTGCAGCTACAACTCGTTGGCTTTTTCTTGAGGAAATTTCTCCATTAGATGTTTCCTCCTCCTCAACTTTAACCTGTCTTTTGATAGGCACAAGGTGAGATATTTCTCCGTTTGATGAGATAGTAGATTTACCTTTATCTTCTACTAAGTGTGGTCGTTCATCAAACACCACATCTTGGCTGACAAAAATCTTCCTTGCCTCAGGATCCCACAACCTATATGCTTTAGACTCTTCACTATATCCTAGGAAGACATACTTTTTTCTTTTTGAATCCAACTTTGATCTTGTTGAACTAGGAATATGTGCATAACAGAAACAACCAAAAATTCTGAAATGCAAAACTGAAGGCTTTTTACTAGAATATGCTTCTTGAGGAGTCATCCCCTTCAGTGCTTTTGTGTAGCTTCAATTGAGGATGTAGACTGCTATATTGATTGCTTCTGCCCAGAATGAATCAGGCATGTCTTGATCCTTTAACATACAACGAGCCATTTCAACTACTGTCTTGTTCCTGCGCTCAACAACGCCATTTTGTTGAGGTGTATGAGCTGTGGTAAGTTGCCTTTTCACACCATGCTCCTTACAGTAATTATTGAATTCTATTGACAAGAATTCACCTCCTCTATTCAGTTTCCTTCGTGATTCATTTTCCACATACTTATGCCACATTTTAAATTTTTCAAAAGCATCAGCCTTCTCTTCAATGAAATAAACCCACATCTTTCTACTATAATCGTCGACTAACAACAAAAAGTAGAAAGATCCTCCTAAAGCAGGTGTATACATTTTACCACAGAGATCAGCATGTACCAACTCTAGAGGAGCTTGAGATCGATTGCTGGTCTCTCTTGGAAATGCCTTTCGTTGTTGCTTGCCCATCATACAAGCTTCACAAGGTTCCTGAAACTCTAAAAATGTAGGCAAATGAGCAACCATCCCAGTTCTTTGCATCTCCTTCAAAACTGCAAATCCGAGATGCCCAAATCGTTGGTGCCATAACCTGCTTACATCTTTATCTTCTGTAGCAATTAAAGCAGTTAACTCATACAAGTTATCCCGTCGTATGCCTTTACCTACAACATTACCTGATGAATCCATGATTTCTGCACCACTCTTATTGAAGTGAACTTCGAGTCCACGATCTGTTATTGCAAAAACTGACAACAAATTTCTTTTAAGTGTAGGTACATAGAGAACATCGGATAACTTTTTCTCAACTCCTGGAGAAGTGATAAAAGAGATGGTTCCAGTTCCTTCGACTGGACACTTGGAGTCATTTCCCACCACTACATTGATGGATTCCCATAGAGGCACTAGGGAACTATACCAATCCTTTTTACTGGTCATATGGCGAGAAGCTCCACTATCTAAAATCCATGGTTCATCAACACGAGCTTGAGCAAATGAGCATACCTCTTCAATAGCTACCCAAAGTTCCAGCTCTGTGTTGTTTGCAGACTCTTTGTTCTTCCACGATGATTTTACAGTCCCATTCCATTCATCAACTTGCTTCTTTCTGCAATCCTTGATGGCATGGCCTTTCTTTTCACAATAGAAGCAACTTCCTGTGAACTTTTTCTTCTTTGGCTTCTTCTTTGATACATCAGAAGAGCCTTTACCTTTTGCATTTGCTGAAAATGCAGCATCACTTGTGCTTTGCCGATTCCTCAACCGCATCTCTTCTTCTAAAAGCATAGCATAAAACTCTTCAAATGTGAGGCTAGCTGGTCTTACCTGAGTGTTAAGGGATGTTACTAATCCATCATACTTTGCTGGAAGAACATGTACACATCTTCGAGCCAGCTCTTCTGGTGTTATAACAACACCAACTGCAGCCAATTGGTCTTGAAGATGTTTTATCCGTTTGATAAAATCTTCAGCCTTTTGAGAATCAGAATGCTTTTCATTTGCCAACTGATTCTCTAAATTCTGTATCCTAGTGTGGTTCTTGGTTTCATATTGTCAAGCCAATATGCCCCAAGCCTCATGTGCTTTAGTAGTATGTTGAACTAAAGTAAGCACATAATCACTTACACTAGTGACAATTTCACATAATGCATCAGCATTCCGCCTCTTCCAAGCTCGTAGAAGATCTGGATCTGGCTGAATCATCAATCTTGAATTAGCTGGATCTTCAACTGGTCATTAGGGGAAAAAAGAAAACCTGCATGGGCCTTGTAAGGATCCCTAATTTTTAGGGATTAAAGTTAACAAAAAGAGGTATTAAGGTCATAAAAAAAAACACTAGTGGTTTTTGCAATAAAATATTTCCTCTAAGATTTGTGCTCAGACTGAATAGATTCGTTTGAATTGTTGTCCCTTGGATGAGATTGAATGAATGGCTAAGATCAACCTTTGTGTACCTGTCAAAAGAAGACAAAAACTCTCCCAAGAAGTGAACAGCCGTCGCCATTCCTCTCCATTGGATGAGATTTTGACGGACGGCTGAGATGAATGCACAGTTGCCTGTCACTAAAAGACAAAAAAAGAGCATTCAATGAGCTCAAGGAGCTTGGGGACTGGGAGAAAACGACAAGAAACATGGCGCAGTTTCGTGGCGGAATTGATTCTTCTATGTTCGATGTGCCAATGATCTAATGGCTACAAAATGACTTTGGGATCCTCACAAGAAGAAAGCCTCACAACCATTAGATCAACCAAAGATCCAATGGATGCAGTTGAAAGTGGCCCAAAATTTAAAGCAATACATCTCAACCATTCATTTCTAGGTCCATCCAATGAAGGAAATAAAAAGGTGCATGTTGTCATGATTTTCAAGCTACACCGTTATATATTTTGAAGATCCAATGGTTAAAATTGTATGCCGACTTTTTTTTTGTGTTTTAACATGAGCCTTTGGATCTTTGAGTCCATCCAATGGCTATGCTTCAAAATCAAGGCCTATCAAACCACTTTTGAAGAGGAACTCCTGGTTTTTAGTCAGTCATACCACCTTTGACCACAAAGAAACAAGGGAAGCCTATGCCTAGTCTAGGTGATTGAGGGACTAGACTGTGGCCACCACCCTCTTCTCATTGGTCCATCACTAATCCTCCCTGAATCTAAAAGACCCATTCAGGGTTCATTTTTTCCCCTAATGTATAGGCTCTGGATCCAATCCCATCGGTCCCATGATAGTGTCAAGTAACTCATAGGATTCCTAAATTGCAGAAATTTTGAACTTCAGGAGTGTATAGTTGGATCCATCCAGCTTCCCTTCAGTGAATGCAGGTGGACGAATTCGAATAGGTGCAGCATTAACATTAGCTGAAGCACCAAGACCAGTGTTCGACGATGAAGCCGTCATGTAATCACTCGAATAATCTATTGATATTCTAGTCTGCTAGTAGGCTAAAATAGTGATACTTCTCAAGCTATTCGAACCTTATGGCTCTGATACCATGTAAGACAATAGTTATGCAATATAACACAGGAGCAGTAGCAGAGAAGAAAACAGATATAGGAGAATCTCAACAATTTTCTACTAACAGCAAGTACAAAGATGATTGCATTGTCCACCCGTGCGCTCTCAAGGTAGAGCTTAAATGGTGATCTAGACAACACTAGATAGGGAGATACAAGGTAGAGGTATGCTGGCTCAACTTGATGTCTCAGGTAGTGCAGAAGTCATGTATATATAGGATCATGGGTGGCCTTGCGTGGACGGCTATACATGGGCGGTAAAGCGTGGGCGGCCACCACCCGTGTAATTGTCATACACAGCTTAGACCAGTTGAGCCAACCTAACAAATATAAATGATTTCTAACTCTGAGAGGGAATATTCTATGGAATATTCCCTTTACCGTCGCGCCGGGGGCACTGCCCCCGAACCCCCACCAAGGGGCCCGTTGGCCCCCTTGGACCCCCCAACTGGGGCTGCTCCCCGCTGCCCCAGACCCCCCAATTGGGGACCCTGGTAACTCCCTTTCCTTACAATACCTTACATGGTCCAATATGACCTTCATCCAACATGCAAGTTGGGATTCCCATCAACTGGGTAATGCACGCTTGGCTCCTCCTCATAACGGGGGCCTTACAAAATGTGCATACAATCATGAGGGGTAGACATTGATCATATACTAACAATTCCAAAGTACTATGGTGATCTAAATGCATATATTAGAAGCTTACGGAGTCTATTAAGGTTCTTTGAAGTTACGTTTGCTAGTCTAGATCAGTTTTTTTGCCTAGAAACTCTCATATCTATGCAGCATCCATCACTCCTCAAACTGTTGTGGACTCATGAGAGTTGTTGAAACTTTTCAATCTCACCATAACCTACTTTAGGGAAACAAATTTTGATGTAAGAAAAAGATGGCTGGATTTGATAAAAGTTGAAAGCACTCATGCACATAAAGAGAGGGTTGGAACTATTGCAAGGAGAGGAGAAAATCATGAAAAATCATGACACTTGAATCAACAAAAGGAGTGATGCACACATCTCCACGAATTTCCAATCCACATAAAATCGACCTTGGAATAGAAGAGAAGTAATTTCGAAATGTTTATTTGCTATAAAAAATCGTAACGTTCATCGGCATCTCTTTTAAATTTTGTTTGTGTATGATCATATTTAATTCATTCCATCATCTATTTTTGTGTCTCAATCATGAGGCATTAGAGCATGACAATAGAAATACAAGAATTGAAGAGGTACTCAAAGAGAGTTAATCAAGGAAAAGAAGAGATAAATTTTTGAAAGAGTGACATTGCAAGTTCTTTTTATAAGGTTCAAACATTTATAACAATAAAAATTTTGGGAGCTTGAACAATTTATGGATTTTGATGGATGAAGCTTGAGAAATAAAGTCCATGGTGGATGGATCTTGAACTTCTAACAAGAGAGAGGGCTAGTAGTGCATCAAAGAGAGCTTAACAGTTGGAGCTTCACCTACATACAACACAATCGAGCTCAAGAACAATAACACAATGAAGTGAGGAAGCTTGAGCATAGTGGGCTTGATAGCATGTTGGATGGACCTCAATGGAATGAGTGCATTAGAGAGGAAAATTGGTAATAAGCAAGCATAAAGGAAATATATGTTGTGGGGAACAATCGACCTGGCTAGACACACAAGCATAGCATTGCAAAGTTGTCATCAGAGCATGTGGGTCTGATAGTGGTCGGTTGTAGCATAGATCTATGTGGAGATTGACCTCAAAAAAGAGCTCCCTTCCATGATTAGTATCAACATTGACAAAATAAACCCCTTGGAAAAAGAATTTTTTTATAAAAATCTACCAAACACATGGTTTCATTGTCCTAAGCAAGGCCATAGAATCAAGAACTACCCTTTGGAAAAGAAAGATGTACAAAAGGTGGTTCTCGAATTGTTGATCGCCAAACTATGATGGTTCATGACCACAACACCACCTAATAAATGGGGAGCAAGCCTCAAGGAGATCCTTGTCAAAAATGAAAAATTGTAAAGAGGATACCCACTCTGTGCCTCTAAGGGATTTATTATTTTCAGGAGGAGCTAGAGAAGCCCCATTAAGCAGTTGGCAGCAAGACCCTCACATTCGAAAAATACTTTAGAGAAGAATGTGGGTAATATATTGAAAAAGGAAGTCAACTTTTGGGGCATCTACGAGGCTTTAGCGAAGGGGATGATGAAATAGCTCTTAAAGATTATGTGAAGGGTAAGGAGGACATACAAGAAAACTATCCCACAAGCAAAGAAGATAATCTTGATAGTGAGAATTCTATCATTGGGCCTACTATTCGAGACTCATATGCAAAAAAGGGAAGCTTCCAACATATTTTCAATGGAAAAAATCCCTATCAAATGGAAGTTCCCTTCACAATATTCTTTGGGCATGAAGAAGAAATAAGAGATGAAAAATAAGAAAATAACAAAACCTCGATTTCGAAAGAACAACCAGTTCCGAAATGCTCGTTGTCTCCTTCAATGTTTGAGGCATTCAAAGTCCCTCTGGAGTGGCTATTATTGTCTAGTTGCTCAAGGAAAAGAATATAAACCCAAATATTATGCTTCAAGAAATTAAAATTGATGGTGTCCACCTCAAGAATCATCTCTAAATTATCTCCTCTCCACATTCCTATATTTTGATCCAATACTCTCCAAGTTGTGGGGGTGTTTCCTTAGCCCTCTACTCTAGGTGGTCAATGACCATTTTTGGGAATGATCCTGTTCATCGTTGGATTGTTGCTTCCTTTGGGGGGCCTCATCCCCTCACCATCATGTTCGTGCATTTCCCCAATCAAGAGCAAGAAAAAATTCACATATGGAAATCCATCACCACTTTGCCTTTATATATTATCCGATGTGGCAACTTTAACATGATGGAAGTTCTCTTGTATAAGTGGGGATAGAAATACAATTTTATTGAAGGGTGATCTCAAGATTCATCACAATCTTGTTGAAGTTGACTCTATTGGTATTGATCTTCGCAAAGCTCGACTTGACAAATGGTATGTGTCTGAGAATATCATTGGTCACTTGGGTCTCCCAACCCTCTCTTAAAGCATTGATATTGTAGTTTTAGTTAGTTTTTACTATGAAGCCCCTTACTAGTAGTAGGAAAGATATGCAATTCCATGCCGATCCCTCAACGTTCTCACTTCCCTCAATAAGATAGTAAATGACTCTTGCCTTCAGACTCACCTTTCACATGAAATCATTCACATGTAAGATTTTTCTTAAACCCGGCTTCTAGACCCAAGCCATTTTGAACAATACTCGAAAGAAGATAAAAAAATATTTGAAGGGAGAGGAGGGAGAAGCTCGATAGATGATTGAGACAACTTGAGGATCAAGTCAACAAAGGTAAATCCCATTTTACAAAATCTCCTTCTCAATATCAAAGCCTTCCCAAATATGAAGAGCAAGTTAGAAGGAAAAGGCTTTCGTTGTTCTTCAAACATTGGTGGACTGGCAAGGCTCACACACCTTTAAAAGAAATGTGTAGGCCCCTCAAGAGGAAGAAAAGTGGAGAAGTCCTACCCATAATGATGGACAATAATGGTCTTGAACGAAATTCAAATGAGGATAATTGCATCTTGATTTTTAATCATGTCACTCAACCATTTGGCATTTCTAACCTAGTTTTTACTGAAAGGCTTAATATCATGTCTCATATTTAGCAAGGCTTAATATCATGTCTCATATTTAGCAAGTCAAAGAAACAAATTCCCATAGAAATTGTGTATTCTCTCGATTCTCCCCTATTGGCCCACAAGATCCTCTATGATATCAAAGCCCTCCAGAAAGGAAAAATCTCGGGCTATGACAACCTTACTAACGTTTTTGTTTGTAACATCTAAAGACATTTTGGAGCTCTCTCTCACTCTCATTTGGTGGGAAGATTTTACTTTTGGTGCTCTACCTAGATTCTTGAATAGAGGAGTGATAAAACTCATATAGAGAAAGACAACAAGAATAGAATTGAAAATTGTGGGCCTATCACCAAGCTCCACACTGGCTACAAAATGTTCACCAAGATCATTTATCACATTCCAAACCATTTTGGCTTGTGGATGAAACATAGATCCATCTTTGTAGCTATCATGGATGTTCGGGAGGGCTTAGGTTGCTCAAAGGAGTCAAATCAAAACATCCTCTTCCTCAAGATTGGTTTTGACAAAGCATACAAAAGCAACTTTGATGTAGGCCTAGATTCAGCAAAATGGGGTCCACATTTCTTAGAAATGTTTTTGCTCATATCAACATTAAGGGCAAGTTATCCCCTACTATTTGTGTCAATTAATCTATTAGATAGGGGTCTCCCCTTTCTCCATTACTCTTTTCCATCATTGTGGATGGGCTATGCTACTTGGTGAATAATCAAGTCAGTTTGTTCTGTATTCCTGGTCCCTTCCATGGAGTTAGGATCATCTATTTTAATTCTCTTCATTGACAACACCAATCTTTTTCTACAGAATGGCATTGGTTATGTCTCTTATTTTTTGGAATTTCCTTTTCATCTTTTGTGAGGCCTCTAGATCTAAGACCAAACATTCAAAGATTGATTTTAAGGTGCTTTTAAAATTTCACCACCATAGATCAGGACTTAGGGTTGCCAAGAGCTCTTGTGTGGCTAGGTTTTTCAGTTATTGGGCATCACATTGGGCTTTGATGGTTCGATGGGCCAATGATAGGAATGGGTGGTGAACAAGCTTGAAAAGAAGCTTTAGTACTGGATGTGCAATGCTGATTAACTCATCCTTTTGTTGGGGTTTGAGGTCTACAAAAGCACATGAATATCACATGGAAGAAGAAAAAGAATAAGAAGACGCTTGGATCACAACACAATAGTGAATGTATTACCAAGTGAATGTACAAAGATATGTGACACATTAGGGTTATAGGTGTATATAAAAGTTGGGGGAAAAACATCTTAAAGAGGGAAAAACATGCCTTGATAGTCCTTAGTGTGTTCACACACATCACTACTAAAATATCAACGAATTCCCCATAGGAGTGGTGCGATGAACAAGGAGTTGGCACTTATGTATAAAGAGGTTCCAAGCTATGTGGAAAGAGATCAATCCACTAAAGGAAGTAAGCCCAAAGCTTTATGAAAAGCTTCAAAATTCTCCCTATGCAAAGCCTTTGTGAAAAGATCTAAAAAATTATTCTATGTGGGCACATATGCCAAACTAATTTCTCTAGTAGAGAAGCTCTCCCTCACATATTGATAGTGCACCTCAATGTGCTTAATGTGAGCATGGAGCACAGGGTTCCTCACAACTATCAATGTGCTCTCATTGTTAGTGAAGATGGTGGTGGCAGAATGCTGACCAACATCCAAATTAGCCAAAAGGTTTTTGAGTTTTACACACTCAACACTCATTGTGAAAGTTGCCCTATACTCAGCCTCAAAACTAGAAATGACCATAATAGGTAGCTTCTTGCTCAACCAAGTTATGCATGAGATACCAAGCATGAAGAAAAAACGAATGGTGGACACATGAGTGTCATAGCAAACATCCAAGTTTGAGTCACAAAAAGCATGTAAATCTGACATTAATGATCCCCCCTTGGGATAAAACAATCTAACTAGCTGGGTACCACTCAAGTAGCAAAAGATGCACTAAATGGCCTACCAATGCATGACACTTGGGCAATGCATAAACTAAAGGGCTTTGGTGTGCAGAACAAGAAGAGGAAGGAGGAGATTGAATGAGAGAGAAGAGAGGAGCTATGCGCAGACATGCGTTGGAGCTTCGAAACCCACATAATGATCTCTCTTGAGGCAATGCTCTATATATGATGTATATATATTATCCAAGCACTACAAGAAAAAGGGGGGCGTAGCGATGCCCCCGAATTGGAAAAAAAACGAGAACCGTCGCTTATGCGGCGAGGTCGTCGTATAAGCGACGGTAAAAATTTCGATTTTTTTTTTCTTGACCTTCGTTGCTACCTAGCGACGATGTGAGCGATGTTAGCAAAGTGCATAGCATCGCATATGCGATGCTCTGGAATGTAAAAAAAAAAATTTGATTTCTCCCGGCACATTTGTGCCGGGACTTGGACGCGAGCAAGAAGAGACCGAGAGAGAGAGAGAGAGAAAGAGAGAGAGAGAGAGCGAGAGAGAGAGAGGGCCGCACAAACTAACAGCAAGCAGGTATGTGCACACACACACACTTACACACACATACATATGTACACACACACATATACACACATAGACACACACACACATACACATAGACACACACACATACACACAAATACACACATATACACACATAGACAAATAAGGTTGCATACACACATGCACACATAATGCATACACATGCACACACATATACACACACATACACACACATACACACACACATACACACACATATATGCATACACACACACATAGAGAGAGACATGCACACACATACACATACATGCATACATAATGCATATGCATATGCGTACATCCATACATACTTACATGCATACACACACATATGCATACATAATGCATATGCATATGCGTACATACATACATACTTACATGCATACACACACATATGCATGCATAATTCACATGCATACATACCCATGCATAATGCATATGCATACATACACATACATAATGCATACACACACATATGCATACATACACACATAGACACATACACACATAGACACATACAGACATAAACACATACACACTCATAGACACACACACATACACATAGACGCGCACACACATACACACATAGACACATACACACATAATGATGCATTCACACACATACACATGCATACACACATAGGCACACATATACACACACATAGACACACATATACACACACATATACACATATACATACACACTCATAGACACACATAATGATGCATTCACACACATACACATGCATACACACATATACACTTACACATCCAAACATACACACTCATAGACACACATTCATACACACACACACATCCAAACATACACACTCATAGACACACACACATGCACACAGATGCGCACACACATACACACACATATACACACACATAGACACATACACACATAATGATGCATTCACACACATACACATGCATACACACATAGACACACATATACACACACACATACACACATACACACACATATATGCATACACACACACATGTGTATACATATGCATACATAATGCATATGCACATACACACACATAGACACATACACACACATAAACACATACACACTCATAGACGCGCAGCGACACATACACATAGACACACACACATACACACACATATACACAAACACATACACACATAGACACATAGACACATACACACATAATGATGCATACACACACATACACATGCATACACATACATATGCATACATACATGCATACACATACACACATAAACACATACACACACATAGACACATACACACTCATAGATACACACACATACACATAGACACACACACATACACACACATATACATATGCATACATAATGCATATGCATATGCATACAATGTACATACATACTTACATGCATACATAATGCACATGCATAGACACATACACACACAGACACATACACACATACACACACATAAACACATACATACTCATAGATACACACACATACACATAGTCACACACACATACACACAGATATACACACACATACACACATAATGATGCATACACACACATACACATGCATACACACATACAGACACATGTACACACACATTCACACACATATATGCATACACACACATAGAGAGACATACACACACATACACATACATGCATACATATTGCATATGCATATGCATACATACATACTTACATGCATACAGAATGCACATGCTTACAAACACATACATAATGCATACACACATATGCATACATAATGCATATGCATATGCATACATAATGCATATGCATATGCATACATACATAGTTATATGCATACATAATGCACATGCTTACATACACATATATAATGCATACACACACACATACACACATAGACACATACACACATAATGATGCATACACACACATACATATGCATACACACACATATGCATACATACTTGCATACACATACACACACATAGATACATACATACACATAAACACATACATATACACACACACATACACACATAGACACACACACATATACACACACACATACACACATACACACGTAATGATGCATACACACATACACATGCATACATAGACACACATAACGATGCATACACACACATACATATGCATACACACACATATGCATACATACATGCATACACATACACACATAGACACATACACACACATAGATACATACATACACATAGATACATACATACACATACACACTCATAGACACACACACATACACATAGACACACACACACATATACACACACATACACACATAGACACATACACACGTAATGATGCATACACACATACACATGCATACATAGACACACATAATGATGCATACACACACATATGCATACATACATGCATACACATACACACATAGACACATACACACACATAGATACATACATACACATAAACACATACACACTCATAGACACACACACATACACAGATACACACACACATATACACACACATACACACATAGACACATACACACATAATGATGCATACACACATACACATGCATACATAGACACACATAATGATGCATACACACAAATACATATGCATACACACACATATGCATACATACATGCATACACATACACACATAGACACATACACACACATAGATACATACATACACATAAACATATACACACGCATAGACACACACACATACACATAGATACACACACACACACATACACACATAATGATGCATACTGTTGTCAGGATCTTGGTCACGCGCATACAGAGATTACGAATGCAGAAAACACACAGAAAAATAGAGACAAGAAGAGACGAGACCAAATGCAGTATTGGGTGCAATCTCCCCCCATGAACTCTATTTCGACAGTCCACAGAGTGCATGTATTTATAGGACTTTTGATTACGTTGAAAAGAGTGGTTACATCAGAGCGGCTTCGAAAAGCAGGCGTGAAACTAAAAGTTGGTAACTTTTACAGAAAGCCATTGCTTTCAATAACAGAAACTGCGGTCTACAATGACCCTTATTCTAACCATTACTTTTCTAACAATAGAACCTTCTACGCAGGTTTATTTACAAGCTAAATAATAATTATTCAAATTATTGATGTCCGCCCTTTCACGCCTTGCACGCTCCTCACGAACCTTCAGCTGCTATATCAAAAACATCAAAAACACATTAATACATTAATAATATAACACTTTAACAATGCATTGTTCAATAATATACAACATGCCTCTCAGTTGACAAGCAACTGACCTCAGTTGATAAAATAATTTAACACTCTAACAATGACAATGCATTGTTCAACATATTCCATGTTACTGTTACAATCCAACAATGCATTGGCTAACATATTCCATGTTACAATCATCCAACAATGCATTGGCTAACATATTCCATGTTACAATCCAACAATGCATTGGCTAACATATTCCATGTTCCAATCCAACAATGCATTGGCTAACATATTCCATGTTCCAACAATGCATTGGCTAACATATTCCATGTTCCAATCCAACAATGCATTGGCTAACATATTCCATTTTCCAATCCAACGATGCATTGGCTAACATATTCCATGTTCCAATCCAACAATGCATTGTTCAACATATTCCATAAGTTATAACATGCCCCTCAGTTGAACAAGCAACTGACCTCAGTTGATAAAAGAATAAACATGGATGGCCAGTCACATGTTTCATCACTGAATAAAGAAAATAGGCATGTGCCATGTAAAAATACATGCATGGAAATGTTCATGGAGCTGTTACATTAATGTGTTTGTGTATGATATGCAGAAATTAAGTGGTCATAATGAGGTATTAATTGTGTTTTATGTATCCATTGACATTCTTCAATAGAGTGATTTTTGTACTTAACCAAATATCGATGATATTGAGTACCAGTGAGTGTAGTAGTGACATCATGATCAATGATTTTCTCAGGAACTAAGATTTCAGATTGTTCTTCAATCAAAGGAGGGTCATCAAGAAGTGGAGCAAGTGGTAAAGTTCCTTTAAAGGGTTTAAGTAAACTAATATGAAAAGAGTTATGTATAGTCCAATGAGATGGAATATCTAATCTAAATGAATTATCATTAATTTTTTCTATAATGCAAAACGGTCCATAATAGCGTGGTGCAAGTTTAGTTTTAGGATGCTGCAAAATATTTTTGAGACGTCTTTTAATGATACGCAACCATACAAAATCATTTTCCCTGAATTCTTTGGCTAATCGTTTAGTATTGATATTACGTGTACGCTCTTGACTTTTCCTAATGTGCTTGTGAACATCATGAAGCATAGAAACGTGATCATGAGCAATAGAGTCAGCCATCGGAATGTCGGTTTGGGTGAGGGACATGGGAGTGGGAAGCTTTTTACCAAAAACAATTTCAAAAGGTGCACGACCAGTAGTGGTGTGTGCAGTGTTATTGTAAGCAAATTGAAGCAATGGCAACGTGTCATCCCAGTTATTAGGATTATCTAATGAATAACAATGCAATAAATCAAGAATAGTACTATTTGTAGCCTCACTCTGTCCATTACTTTCATGATGAAATGTAGAACTAAAATCTATTTTAGAACCAAAATGTTGAAATAAGGCAACCTAAAAATGATTACAAAACATAACATCATGATTAGATAACATTACTTTAAGAAATCCATGATGTGGGAAAATGCATTTAATGAATAAGTTTGCAGCTTGAGGTGCAGTCAAAGTTTTTCTACATGGAATGAAATATGCATATTTACTAAACCTATCAACTATTGTCCAAATCATATCATTATGTGATGAAGTGATAGGAAGACTTGTGATAAAATCCATAGAGATTTGTTCCCATGGTTTATTTGGAATAGGAAGTGGCATTAATAATCCAAATGGTTTACCATGATGACGTTTGACACGCTGCATACAATGCATTGGGAAACATAATGTGCAATATCTTTTTCCATGTGTGGCCAAAAGAAGAAATCTTTGCAAGTAGAAGTGGTGCTTTGTATGCCTCTATGACCCACGTAAGATGGTTCATGCATTTCTTTAATGACAAAATCTTTAAAAGCTTGGGTTATGCACAATTTATGTTGAAAATAAAGAAAACCATTATGAAATTTATAATGTTCATCAGATAAAAATGCACCATTATTGAAGTCATGCCATGCACGTGAAAAATACAAATCAGATGCATAAGTGGAAACCATGTCTTGAAAAGAATGAATTTGGATGGCAGAAATATTATTCAAAACAATAGAATTCGAAGGAAAACGGCTAAGAGCATCAGCTACAACATTAGCTTTATCAGGCTGATATTGTATCATGGGTTGGAAATTTTGAATGAATGATGCCCATTTAAGATGCCTATCAGAGATTAAGGGCTGACTTAATAAATGCTTAATAGCCTGTTGATCGGTTTTGATTAATACTTTAGAGCCCATAAGATAGTGTTTCCAAATTCGCAAAGCATGCACAACTGATTACAATTCTTTATCATATGTACTATAATTCTGCTCTGAGGGTTTAAGCTTCCTACTCTCAAATGCAATGGGATGGTCATTTTGCATTAAAACAACACCTATTCCTGAACCACTAGCATCAGTAACAACATGAAAGGGTTGTGAAAAATCAGGTAATTGTAAAACAGGTGCATGTTTAAGTTTGTCAAAGGACTGTTGTTGGGTAAGTCCCCATGCAAATTTTATTTTCTTTTTCAACAACAAGGTAAGAGGCAATGCTAAATAAGAAAAATTTCGAACAAAATTCCTATAGAAACTAGCCAACCCAAGAAAAGAACGAACATCATTGACCGATTGTGGTGTAGGCCATTCTACTATAACTCTAATCTTTTTCGGATCCACATGCACACCTTCACTTGAAATAATATGTCCTAAATATTCTAGCTTATGTTGAAAGAAGTAACTCTTTTTAGGATTAGCATAAAGTGTGTTCTCTCGTAACAAATGAAAAACTGTTGCAAGATGCTTTTCATGTTCACTATCATTCTTACTATAAACAAGTATGTCATCAAAGAATAGAAGAACAAAAGCTTGGTAATCCAGAAAAATATTGTTCATCATTCGTGCAAATGTAGCAGGGGCATTAGTAAGTCCAAAGGGCATTACCATAAATTCATAATGGCCGGTTTGAGTTCTAAATGCAATCTTAAAAATATCACTTTGTGTCATACGAATCTGATGGTAACCCGATTTAAGATCAATTTTACTAAAGACACGAGCTCCTCGCAACTTATCTAAGAGATCATCTATTCAAGGAATAGGGTATCTATTCTTGATCGTGATCTTGTTAAGGGCTCTATAATCAATGCACATTCGATAAGTTTTATTCTTCTTCTCTACTAAGAGAACTGGTGCTCCAAATGGGGAAGAACTAGGCCTTATAAGTCCTTTTTGTAGTAGGTCTTTTACTTGATTTTCTATTTCCTTTTGATGTAGTGGGCCATGTCTATAAGGTGCTTTATGAGGAGGAGAACTACCAGGGACTAAGTCTATGCTATGGTCAAACGATCCTCGAGATGGTGGTAGTTCAGAGGGATACTCAGACATAAAACAATCCTTATAAGTACTCATGAAAGGTTTATATGCATCAGGAAGTGTATGAGTATAATCATTGATGACATTGACAAAAACAATGCATGAGTTGAATCCTTTCCTAAATGCACGCTTTGCTTGAGTGTGACTAATCAATGGAAATGGTTGGAAATCATGTCGTGCAGACAAAGTAATGATTTGACCTTTGAATTCAAAGTTAAAGGTATGAGTATGGTAGTCAATACGTGGGTTATAATGGTGAGGAAAAGGCATACCTAGTATAACATCGTAAGATTGCAATGGTGCAATTAAAAATGTCCGTGAATCAACATATGGGCCTATGCTAATCGTAACATCTTGCACTTCTCGTGTTACATTATAACGACTACCTTGAAATGCAGCTTTCACTTTATACAAGGAAGGGAATGTTTGTAATTTAAGTTCTTGTACTAATGAATGTGAAATGAAGTCATGTGAACTACCATCGTCATGTAGAATATTAACTAGTTTGTTATTTATTGTACCCTGCATGCAAAGAAGAGAGTGTAAAGAGATATCGTTACCCAACGTACTTAAGTCCTTCTCCAATGATTCCTCTGTCCAAACATGAGGAATTTCTTCATTATGGACCTCCATGTTGTGCAAGTGAGCTGTAGCCGGTTTCATGTGAAGAGGTCGCGATCTGCACCTTATTTTTGTATGTCCAGGTTTAGCACAATTCCAGCAAGTGATTCGTGGTCGCTTCTGTTGGGCATCCACCACTGAAGTTTGAAGGGTAGGTGGTTTGGTGGGTTGGAGAGATGAAGCAACAGGTGGAGTTGAGTAATTGGATTGTGGAGGACGAGGAAAACTAGGGTAAGATGGGGTATTAAAATTACGCTTCAGAGGAAGATGTGGTTTAACAAAAAATGGTCGTTGACGTGGTTGGTGGTGTCGAAGTGACTTGGTTATGGACTAGAATTCTTTTTCTGCATCATAGGCGAAAGATATAGCCTCGTTGAGGGTTGTAGGTCGTAGGGTGTGAATCTTAGCTTGGATTCCCACCTCCAAACCATCTTCGTATTTCTGCTGCAAGGTATCCTCTGATACATCTTCAAGCATTCGAACAAGTAGTAAATTTTTCCAGAACCGCTCTGTGTAGGTGGTAACCGTATCACCCTCCTTCCATGTAAGGGCCGTCCATGCACGTCGAACATGCAAATGGTATTGAGGAGGAAGAAAAGAATCCTTCACTTTTTCTTGGAAAGCCTTCCACGTTGTTGGACGCTCAGTACTGTGCCGTAGGACATTCCACCAGAGTTGAGCTTTACCTACTAAATAGTTAGTGGCAAATTTAACTTTTTCACTTTCAGCATACATCTCGTCAGTATAAAAATCATCAAACTGTGACAACCAAGAAAGGACTAAAGGCCCATCCTTTCGGCCATCAAATCGTAGAAACTAGTAGTTTCTATTACCAATCTTTGAATGAGTAACATCAGATTGGGCAGAAACAATAGCTTTTACTACTCTCGTAAGGTTGTCTTCCTAAGCTTGTATCTTTTCGAGGACTTCATCACGTTGTCGGATTTCTTTTTGAGCTCCTTGAAGCTCATGCCGCAAGAGCTCTAGTTGTTGTTCAAGTGTTGCCTCAGGTAGAGGTGAATTACTGTAATCCTCCATGGTGCTCTTGGACCCTTAAGCTAGTGCTTTCCTCTCGAGATGTACCCTCAAGGAATGTACCCTAGCAAAAAAGTACCCTGTCTAGATGTACCCTGATGTACCCTGACAAGATGTACCCTGATGTACCCTGACAGGATGTACCCTGTCTGGATGTACCCTGGTGTACCCTGAGACACGCCGCGTCGCGCCGCACCGTGCCGCCTTGAAAACTGCAAGCTATGTTAAATTTAAGAAGAAAGAACTTGAGTAACAACTCCAAGAAATGGTGGAGTGGTTAAAGTACTTCCCTTGAAAGTAGGAGGTTGTGGGTTCAAATCCTCCTATCTTAGGGACTCTAAACCACTCTATTGCCATTAAAAATTAAAATTGCCTCGCGCGTAGCCAACGGTCGCCAAGGGAGCCTTGGGTGCCAATGTATTGCCTAAGTTCTTTGCCTTAGTCGACGCCTTGGAGTAAGCCGAAGGAGTAAACGTAGGTGTAAATGTAGGAGCAAACATTGGTGAAAACGTAGGTAAAAATGTAGGTTCTGGTTCTGGAACTGGAACTAAAACAGAAACAGGAACAGGAACGGGAGACGGAGATGGAGACGGAATCGAAATCGGAATCGCGAACAGAGAACCCTCTGTATTGATGCGTGCAGAGCTCTGATACCACTGTTGTCAGGATCTTTCTCACGCGCATACAGAGATTACGAATGCAGAAAACACACAGAAAAATAGAGACAAGAAGAGACGAGACCAAACGTAGTATTGGGTGCAACCTCCCCCCATGCACTCTATTTCGACAGTCCACAGAGTGCATGTATTTATAGGACTTTTGATTACGTCGAAAAGAGTGGTTACATCAGAGCGGCTTCGAAAAGCAGGCGTGAAACTAAAAGTTGGTAACTTTTATAGAAAGCCATTGCTTTCAATAACAGAAACTGCGGTCTACAATGACCCTTATTCTAACCATTACTTTTCTAACAATAGAACCTTCTACGCAGGTTTATTTACAAGCTAAATAATAATTATTCGAATTATTGATGTCCGCCCTTTCACGCCTTGCACGCTCCTCACGAACCTTCAGTTGCTATATCAAAAACATCAAAAACACATTAATACATTAATAATATAACACTTTAACAATGCATTGTTCAATAATATACAACACATACACATGCATACATAGACACACATAATGATGCATACACACACATACATATGCATACACACACATATGCATACACATACACACATAGACACATACACACACATAGATACATACATATACATAAACACATACACACTCATAGACACACACACATACACATAGACAACACACACATATACATACACACATACACACATAATGATGCATACACACACATACACATGCATACACACATATGCATACATACATGCATACACATACACACATAGACACATACACACACAGATACATACATACACATAAACACATACACACTCATAGACACACATACACATAGACACACACACACACATACACACACACAAACACACATAGACACTTACACGCATAATGATGCATACACACACATACACATGCATACACACATACAAACACACATACACACACACATACACACATACACACATATATGCATACATACACACACATAGAGAGACATACTCACACATACACATACATGCATATATATACATACATAATGCATATGCATATGCATACATACATACATACATACATACATGCATACATACACACACACATATACACATACATACACACACATATACACACACATACACACATAGGCACATATACACATAACGATGCATACACACACATACACATGCATACACACATACACACATATACACGCACATACATATACACACACATCCATACATACACATACTTAATGCATACACACTTACATATGTACACGTATATATATTGATTTCTAACCATTTTGTTTTATATGTTAGGTATTATGGATCCCAGTAGAGAGAGAAAGGTGAAACTCACTCTCATAAAAAGTCTTATGAGAGCAAGAGTTCCGTCTGATACTCTAAGGGCCATAATGCGTGATTACTCAGAGATGTCTGATGAGGAGCTGGATTATACGATCCATATGCTTACCCAGCGATCAGACGAGGGCTCTTCTGCGGCTCCACATGCAGGAAGAGAGCTAGCTGCTCATAGTTTTCATAAACTTATTTAATGATATTATAACACATGGATGAAAAATATGTGCTTAGTTCACTTGAGACAGAGTTTGGGATAGGATGGTCGCTTAAGTGGTGTTTAAAAGAGATGCAGACACTTATGGCTCATCGTCGCGACAATGCACGGCATGCACTGCTTTTATGTATATATATGTGGATATGAGTATGTGTGTTTATGCATGTATGTATGTATATGAGAGAGAGAGAGAGAGTGAGACTAGAGGTATAAATACATGCATACACACACATATACATCATACATGCACATTTACACACATATACATATACATGCATATTTATACATACACACACATACATGCACATTTTTACACACACATACACATGCAATGTTACACACATATAATGAATACACATAGACACATGCACATACTCACATACACGTACACATACTCACATACACATACACATGCATAATCATATGTACACACACATAGACTCATATATTCATATTTACATGCATATATACATATACACATGCATATATACACACAAAACACATGCATATGCACATATAGATACACATACATACACAACACATGCATACGCATAAATAAATAAATAAATAAATAAATCCTATTTCAAAAATCTTAAATTGAAAACACTAATTTCGATATTAGGGTTTTGAAATCCCTAATTTAAAAACTCTAATTCAACCTTTTAGCCATATGTTTGAAGTATATGTACACCTCCGACGTCCTACTAGAGAGATGTCTCTCCTCCCAACCTTATGCCTCTATATATAGCTACTCGAATCAACGAGGATCATAATATATGTAAAGATATATACACATCATGTAGATAGGATACATAAATATAAAATGGAGTAGATATATTATGCATCACACATACATACCTAAATGCACACATACATATATATATATACATACCAACATATTTACATGTACACATTTACACATAGACATATATACATATATACATGTACACATCACATATACATGCCTACATGCACACATAAACATATATATACATGCATACATATTTACATGTACATATTTACACATATACACATATACATATATACATGTACACAATTATAAACACTTGCATATATTACATGAATACATGAATATTTTACATAAATGCATATGCATATATACACATATGCATATTTAACACATGTATACATATATCACACACATGCAAACACATACATATACATGAAATACATATATATGAATACTAACATATGTATGCATATAATACACATGAATACACACACATATGCATACATACATGATAAAAATTTGCTCCTCGAAGATAAAGCTATATATAAAATAATTAGGCATACCCCCGAGCTTCATGTTCTAACTTAGAAGAACATGATTTCATATCTCTAATAGGATTCATCGTTATTCAAGTTAATAAAAAAAAACCTATTATCTGATATCCATTCAGAAGCTTCAAGTTATTGATTAAACCCGAGTAGAATTTACTATCTAATCTGCTCATATGTTTTCATTATTGCCATCATTTTGGTAAGACATCAATATAGTCTCATCTTCATTATCCTTATTGATTTCATTTATTTCTTCTAGTGTTAAATCTATGTTCTCATGAATCACATCATCTATTGATGGATTAAAATCTATTTCTGGTAATTCCTCTTCCTTATCAGTAGAATCAGCATGTAGAGAATGATCCTCTTCATCAAAAAGATTAGTATCATTATCACGTATAATGATTCTAATTTCTAATTCAGATGTTGATGTATCAGTATCTGATGCTGAATCATCAAGAGGACTTTCTTCGATCTCTCTAACAATAAACTATTCAAACAATGACCTACCTCTAGGTTGCACATGAATGACTTGCCACCAAGGATGAGCATCTGGGTTTTTATAAAAAAATGCTCGTTCAATATGCCTAGGAAGAATATATGGTTCTTTAGTAGATCGCATTACCTTGGAAGAATCAATTGCCCAAAACCCAGATAATTCCTTTCTTAATGTAGAATTACTACCTTTATACTCCGCTCGAAACCAATCAACCTTCAAAATGACTTGATGCTGTGGTATCTTTTATTCCAAGAAGATGTTGCCATAGTGAATAACCAATATTTTTGAATATATGCATAGGATCAAGAAGATGAAATACTTTTAACTCTTTCCAATACTCCAAAGAATACCATATTGATATGTTCTCTGCGAGTGCCAACTTTCTTTTACCTCTGTTTCACATACTCATTATCTAAATCATCACTGAAGATTTCTGCTTCTGGATCTATCAGAGGTCCATCTGTCCATTTTTTATACCAATCCATAGGCGTCATAGGTTTTGGATACTGGCATGTTTCAAGCTTTCCATAAAAATGTATCGCTTCTCTTTTAGATCTTAATGGATGATCATCAGGCAAGAATCATCGATGTCGAAGATAAATATTTTTGTTGAGATTCTTACTATAGATTGATCTCAACCAATGACCACAATATGGACAAGCTTTATAACCCTTAGTAGATATTCCTGCATCATGGAAAATGATAAAAATATAATTAGATTAAATCATTATATTTACATGCATATTGAATAAAAAAATTACATCAATACCTGAACAAACGCCATATCCAGGAAAATCGTGAATAGTCCAAGCCACAATACCACGAACCGTAATATGTCTTTCATTGATGCTTTTCGATACATCAATGACATTAATACCTCTCCATAACTCTTGAAGATCGTCAATGAGAGGAGCAAGATATACATTCATATCTTTAACTTGTCTTTTGCCTGGGATTAAAAGTGAAAGCATAAAATGTTCCTTTTTAATGCTAAGATATGGCGGAAGATTGTAGTTTATGACTACCACTGGCCATGTTGACCATTTACTGGATTTCATGGAGAATCGATTAACCTCATCTAATGCAACTCCTAACTTTAGATTCTGTGGATTTTGTGAAAAATCAGGCCATGTAGAATCAATATGCTGAAAAGCAACACTATCATGAGGAATTCTGATTATTCCATCAGTACTTTTGTGATCATGTCCCCAAGTCAAAAGCTTTTATAATTCGGGGCTTTGAAACATATGTCTAATTCGTGAAGCCAATGGAAAATGTCTCAATACCTTTTTTGGGATTTTACCTTCTTCACCCTTATATCGAGGAGATTGACATTTGGGACATGTCAAAGAGTCTGCATATTCACCTCTATATAAAATACAATCGTTAGGACATGCATGTATACATTGATAATCTATACCAAGATTGTTGATTATCTTCTTCATTTCATCATGTGAGGTAGGAAGAATATTCTGACTTGATAAAAACTTTTCAGATAATAACCTGTAAGTTTATCCAAAAAAGATATATTAAAAAAGGTAAATAAATAAATATACATATATACATGTAGGTTTTTATTCTTACTTTAGATAAGGTAAGAGCAAGAACTTGAATTGAATGGACACTTTTTGTCCGCGCATCTTTTAAGAATATTAATGCATCTTTCAAAATATTTACACAAAATTTGATTGTTTTGGATGGCAGGATATGATTGTTTTTTTTGGACACATGAAGTATGTACCTTCATTGAATGATTTGTCGATTCACACTTTCAAACTGAACATATGTGTGAATCGACAAATCATTCATATCCTCCAAAACAAACAATCATATCCTGCCATCCAAACAATTGTATCCTGCCATCCAAACAATCATATCCTGCCGGTCAAAAGACTTCCTTCATATACATGCTTTAGACATTCCTCTCGAAGATATTTCTCATTTTTAGAAATATCAATGCTCTCACTGTCATTTTGATACCAATCCTCAATAAAATTTGCCATGCCATCATCTTCATCATTGTCACACAAATCTTGTACTTTATCATCTTTTGAATATAGATCTTTCAACTTTGCATATTGCACAGGATTAGTTTTGTGTAGCCTCCTCATGGAAGCTTCTGATAATCGTGGTCTTACTAGTAATTGTGAATGTTGTGGACGAATATCATCAACATCATACGTTGGAATCTACACATATAAATAAAACTCATTAGTATTCCCTAAATGAATAAAAATTAAACTTCAAATATTAAATTAAGTATATAACTTATTAAATATGGATAGAAAAATTTTATTCTCTCTAGCTAAAAGGTGCTTTTGGAGGTCTACGCCATCCATAATTCACTAATAGTTCATCACCAGCATGTAATGTAGTAATAGCATTGACAACTATGTATCTTGATACATCTCTACTCATGTATGGTGATTCATGACTATTTTCACGCTCCTCAAATGTGCAATTAGTCCTTGAACTATTATGTAACCCTCGACTACTATTTATTAAACTTGCTATATTTCCATGTGTGTAAGGTCTTCCATCAATATATAATCTGTCATTTTCTGCATGTAAAATCCTTCTACTAGTAAGGGATGCTGCATTCAAGCATATTCCATAAGTACTCATGCTTTGAACATAACGTGAAAGTCGATGTCAATCTCCCCATCCATATATAGGACCACAAAATGACATAAGAGTGACTTCAGAGTTCGGCACATACAAATCCTCTACAATAAAGAGAACATGACCAGCATTAGTAATAGTGGATGGAGCAATCATATAGCGATTACCCCAAAAGTTGAAAACCTCTCCATCTAAAGGAATTGGTCCTCTATTCCATCCTCCATATCTTCTTCTATCATATGTTTGTACTAAAGAACGATCACGAGCTGGCAATGGATAATCTCCAGCCATTTCATTCTCTAAACCAGGAGGTAGAGGATTTCTAGAAACCTCTGCTTGTAATTGATGAACAGCAAGTCCATGATGTGTACGAGGTATATTAACATTATGAGAAAAATCATCATCATCATCATCATCATCGAGCAAGTATTCCTGTATATCAACAATAATTTGATTTTATATATGGTTTTAAATAAAATAATGACATTAATATATATAGAAAATACATACCCAAGCATTATCACGTTGACTAGGTGATGGTGCACGCTCAAAAGTACCATACTCTGCCTCATGTTCAATACATTCCAATCGTGGTCTTCGATACGTGCCATAACAAGAGTTACACCAACATATAATATGCTCTTCATAGTAAAATTCATCATAATTCCTATCGGAGGACACATGTGAAGTCGTTGCATGGGTAGGAGGTGGTGGAGTACCCTCTGATTGATCAGAATCTGCACATAATAAGAAACATAAAAAAAATATATAAGTTATGTATCCATCAAATATATTTAAAATTAAATATTTCATATTATTACAGTATAAAGTCATTGCACGAAGAGGAGACGGTGGTGGAGTTCCATCTGATTGATCAGAATCTACAAATAATGGTATTTGATATTAATAATTTGATTATCTACATAAACAAAAAATTCACATATACATATTTACGCATACACACATAATCACATATACACATTTACACATACACACATATTCACATATACACAACTACATATTATTGTGGGATAAATGCATGTATTTTGTATGAATGAGTGTATATGCATGCATGTGTGTGTACGTATATATGTGGATATGTATATGTGTGTTTATGTTATATGTATGTATATGTGTATATGTATACATATATGCATGTGTATATGTTTGCATGTGTATATGTTTGCATGTATATGTGTATGTGGGTATGTGTATGTGTATGTGTATGTGTGTGTATATATGTGTATGTATTCTGACTTTTTTTTCTGTTTGAGATTAAGTTAACAGGAGATATTGTATGGTCGAAAAAAATAAGAGGCGAGTTAACATACCACCTGAGTCGTGAGAGTTTTTTCCTAGACAGCTACGTCTTTAGGAGTCATTTCCTCAGTAGAAGGTACACAAATTAATATTTTATATTTATAATTTTTATATATTTTAGTAATTTTTTACATTTAATTTATGTATTTTTTTCTTGAATAAATAGGCTGCTGCAAAGAAGAGAGTGGAGTCGGGCCACACATCGCACCTAGGCCAAATGGGCCATAATGGTTTTGTAGCTACGTTTGTAAGTATATGTGTTATTGTGAGTATATTTTTTTATTTTAGTTAAAATGCAAGCAACTAATGTTTTTTATTTGTTTCATTGCAACGGAAGGATTATGGCCGATATCCTACAAAACAGGAGATCGAGTATGCTACACATTTTGGATATCGGTGTTTGAGCGAGTATATGCAAGATCATCTTGAGGCCTTTGTGAGTATTTTTAAATTTTATATAATTATTTTGTTTTTATGAATGTTTCAATTATTTTATTTATTTATGTTTGTTATATGTAATATAGGAGTATTATGGAGAGACAAATATGGATAAGGTGGAGAGACAGACACAGGAGGGACGATCTCGATCGTCACAGGAGGGACGATCTCGATGAGGATGAGGAAGATCAGAATGATCATGATATTGCTGATGATGATGATGATCATGATGATGATGATTAGGATTTTAGTTGATTATGACATTGGATTATATGTATTTACATTGATATATATATATATATTTTTTTTTTTTTTTCAATTATGTTTTGAATTGTATGTATGGTATTAAGTAATGAAGAGTTTTGTTCTATTGATTGTTATTATTGTTTATATTAGGCATGTGTATGTGTGTGTATATGTATGTATGTGCATGTGCATGTATAAGTGTATATGTATGTATCAATATGTGCATGTTCTTGTGTATGTGTGTGTATATGTATATGCATGTATATGTATAACTCTATGTGTATGTGTGTGTATGTGCATGTATATGTGTACATGTAGGTATATGCATGTGTGTGTGCATGTGTATATGTGTTTTAATACTTTAATTATATAATTCATTCATATGTGTGTACCTAAGAGTATATGTATGTGTGTGTATATGTATGTATGTGCATGTGTATGTGTGTGTATATGTATGTATGTGCATGTGAGTGTATGTGTATATGTGTGTATGAGTATGTGCATGTTCTTGTGTATGTGTGTGTATATGTATATGCATGTATATGTATGTGTGTGTACATGTATATGCATGTATATGTATATGTGTGTATATGTATATGTATCTGTATATGTATATGTATATGTATATGTATATGTATATGTATATGTATATGTATATGCATGTGTATATATAGGCATGTGTATATGTATGAAACATGCATGTGTATGTGGATGTGCATATACATGTATTTGCATATATGTTAATGTGTGTATGTGTGTGTGTGTGTGTGTGTGTGTATATATATATATATATATATATATATATATATATATATATATATATATATATATATATATACAATAATGCATGCATGGACATCTTTTTATGTGGTTGTAGGAATGTTTGTGCATATGCATGTGTATATGTGTGTATGTCTAAGTGTATGTGCACATGTATCTATGTGTATATATGTGTGTGTATGTGCATGTGCATGTGTATATGTATATGTGTGAAAGTGCATCTTCATCATGTATAAGTGTATGAGTGCATATCAATAAGTGTGAGTATGCTATGTAATGAAAATAACACAATTCAAATGATCTACAAAGAATAGAAATTGTACTTACAATTGTTAGCCATACTTTTTGCTTGGTTAGCTTCTTGAATAACCTGCAATAAAGAGAGAAAGAAAAGAGAGAGAGACAGAGAGAGAGAGAGATCGAGAGAGAGAGAGAGAGAGATCTAGAGAGAGAGAGATCTAGAGAGAGAGAGAGAATTCAAAGAGAGAAAGATGTAGAAAGAGAGAAACAAAGATAGAGGGAGACAATAAGAGAGAGCTTAGGCAAAACAACAATTTTGCATATACTTGCTTCAGCTCGTAAGCGTAGCGCAATTGCGAACGTTGGAGAGCTCTTCAATCGGATGCGTGAAAATGCTGATCGGAGAGCCTCCAACATTTTATTTTTTGTTCGTCAACAGATCGTCGTGTAAGCGATGCTATTCGTTGTCGTATAAGCGACAATTTTAGCGTCGCTTATGCGACGGCATGTAACGTCGCCTATGCGACGCAGAAAAGCATCGCTTATGCGATGCTTTTAAGTTGCATCGTTTTAGCGATGTTCTATGGGAATGTCGCAATCCCGTCACATCACAAGTCGCAAATACGGTCGTTTTATGCGTCGTTTAATCGACGGTCGGTGCACAACGCTAATTACGATGCAAGTTACAATTTTATAGCAACGAAATTATGTCGCCTTAACCGTCGCTATACGCCCGTATTCCTTGTAGTGAAGGCATCCAAAGCACCATCATCAAGACCAACATGTCCTGAGATATCTGTGTCATCATCTGGCATGAGCGAATCCAAGAATGAATGCATAACTGCTGACTCCTTAGCATCCAAATCAGCCATGCTAGCAACCAATGATGTTTGAAGCTGTGCATCTCGAGAGCTAATCTGGTCTATCACACACTGTGTATCATGAGAGCAATCCTGCTCTATCACACCAAGTGTATGATCATGCTCCACATGAGCTAAGTCAAACTGATGATCTGACTCTAACTGAGTATCATCACAATGCTCTATGTGAGCATCCACATCATGCTCTAAAGCATCCAACTGATCATCCAAAGTGTGCTCTACATGAGCATCCATATGATCAAAACAATCATGCTCTACATAAGCATCATGAGCATCCAATACATGCTCTACATGTGCATCCATCTGAGCATCTGAACCATGCCATACATGTGCATCATGAATATCACTAGACCTATCTATAGGTAGACAAAATGAGACATGACAAGTCTCACATCGCACATAAGGCTGAACTCCCACTAAGACGAGATTGTCTCTCACATGAAGTACCTGCAATGGATACATGTGCCCAATCCTAGCACCTCTGACAAGCGTAAGTTGTCCCAACTACAACTGAAAATGATGCTCACCAAAGAATGCATAACATCTACTCATGTAACTGGCTAATTGAAATCAAGCTCATAAAGGCCTATTCAGGAAAAATGGGAATTACACAGGATTTTGAGACAGTTCTTTGTGTCCCAATGTTTTACGTTTTGGCTCATTCACACACCAAGACATGTTATTATCTCTTGATTGGAGTATATTCAATTGCAATTTATTATTAAGGATGATTGTATTGAAAATGGGGTATCAAGGTTGGGCTAAAATTTAAGTATTTAACACAATTACTAATATAAATGGGACTTGAATAATTCCCAAATTTCCTAAATAGGCCTTCATAGGGAATGAAGGCACATAGCGTACATATCTGAGCATAAGTGATGCTCCACTAGGTAGCATAAGGCATACATCTCTTGCACCCTCAATGTCATATGTCATACCATCAGACATGTGCACACATCCATGACTCTCACCTGAGAATCGACAAAACCACTCACGATGTGGAGTAACATGAAAATCGGCTAATGCATCAAGCAATCAAGCCATATGTGTGCTCTCTAATGAACAAGAGGAATCATGAGATGAACCATATGAGAAAGTGATATCACCATCACTAGCATAATCAACTGCCATAGAATCTCCCAAAACCACTACCTTATCTGCATCACATGCATATCTCTGACGTCGTCGTCGCATCCGCCTGAAGCAACGTCGTCGAATATGGCCCTCACGACCACAGTGCCAACATCGAAGTCGTCGATGTGATCTATGTCTCACATGCGTCAATGGACTCGCATACATATCATGTAGTCTCTGCCATAGTGCATTACTCGTCTCCTCATACATAACAGACTCATACATAGAATCCACAAGCTGTAATCGGATAGTGGAGCTGGCCAATGCATCCATATCCATCCATACATGGTCGGGCATGTCACGAGGCCTCTGTGCATCTCTATGCACATATATGTGTAACCCTGCACGAACCAATGTATGCCACATATGAGCTTTCCATCTCGGAAAGTCAGTGCCATCAAATCAAGAAGACACCATGCTGGCAATCCAATAGACTAGCAATGTAACAAGAGACTGGAACAATACTCTATCCTCAATAGGATCACACCTGCATATCCATATGCATAACTCATATCACAAATGTCTCGATGGCGAAGGAACCATGTGAACAACCTGTCACATAGCCATGCATCTATCATGCATATAAAACCATGAGCATAAGCCTATTCACCAAGTCTCCAAAGTGACCAAATAGATGTGAAAGAATCCTGGGAAAAATTCGATAGAGTATCCCCTGTAAACTGAGCAATCAAACAAGATAACCAATAACCAAAGAATGAGTAATCTGTCACCACATGTCACTGATCTAATCAAAGATAATGGCAAATATACATGCCAAAAAACTAATACATGCCAATACAATGGTGATGCACCTCCCACTCAAAAGTGAATCCTACAAGATGGTCCAACCTATTACGAACAATCTGTGACCGAGTCCAAGTGAATGGAGATAAACAAAGATCCAAAGCTATCGCACAAGCTTCAAGATCCACTAGAGCTTCTTTCTAGCATAAAAGCCGATGAAATTTCGGTAGCATCTCCTCTGTAAAATGGACTCTAGAACCAAAATAACCATGTGGGAATTACCATCCACAACATCAAATCAATGAACATTTGCTAATAGAATAGCAAATCAAGGTGACAAACAAGTATGCAACTGAGGCTCCAATTTGGATCATGTACCTGCAAAGAAAACAAAAGATACAAGTACCAATTAAGGTCCAAAATCAACTCTCACAAAAGTATGTGCAACCGGAAAGTAAATCCATAACCAAGTGGCATAAGCAAGATATAGACCACAATGCCACTATACATCCATGATCGAACTCATGATGACATAAACCTCAAAAAAAAGAGTATACCACAATGTCATCTTACATGCCAAACATGTGACAAGATCATGCTCTACTCTCATATGGAGGAGCTACCACAATGATCATACATGTACAATGCCTTGAAGCTCTGAAAATAAGAGCTTGCACACCAAAAATCTCTCTCGAAGAAGTTCCAAAGCAAATTCAACCTCTAAGTGTAATTAGAGTTCTTATAGTGAAAATGTATTGCTCTGTGCTTTGCTGTTTCAAAGCTGATAACCTCTGAATCTGAACTTTTCATGTTCAGCAAACTTCAATATCTAATTCTTGGCTACATAACAAGATAAAGAACACCTCAATCGAAGGTGTGTAGCTTAAGATATGCACAAAACAAGCACCTGCTGTCAATTTCACTATCACCTGCAACACTGCTACTCTGTGCTTTTTAGTTTCGATGATCTTGCACTGAAAATCTGAATCTGAGTTCTTCTACAAAGTTGTAGGTATCATTCCAAGCTACGATCAGCAAGTTGAATCATTGTATTCCGAGTTGTAGAACTCAAATTATGACAACAAAACCGACCTGCTATCATAGTGAATGTAGATTCGCTTTCTATAGTAGTCTGCGTTTTTTCTAACTTTCAGCACTTTAAAAGTTTGAACAAGGTTCTGTGCCCTTCTGTGAAGTTGTAGCCCTCTATGTTAGCTACGCATAGAACTTTAAAACGCATCATTCCGAGCTTTGTAGCTCGAGTTATGACTGAAATAATGAACAACTATCAAGAGATGCCGACCTACACTACTACTCCTTCTGACCTAAGCTTCCATTGAAGCTTCTTGCACACCAGCCTTCAACATGCTCTGATACCAATGAAGGGCTTTGGTGTGCAGAACAAGAAGAGGAAGGAGGAGATGGAATGAGAGAGAAGAGAGGAGAGATGCGTGGACATGCATGGGAGCCTCGAAACCCACATAATGATCTCTCTTGAGGCAATGCTCTATATATGATGTATATATATGAATATGGGGGTAAGGTCACATGACCCTTACATCCCCAACATAAACCTTCTCATATGAGATACAACAAACTGAATATTAGGCTGAGTTATGCATAAGTAAATCAAGCATCCAACATCTTGCTTATAAATAGCAACATCAAATGAATCTCAAGCATCATAAAGACTCAATCATAAACTTGTTTTCATAGGAGTGGCAATAGGTTTTCAATCTTCAAGCCCAAAACAATAAAATAATGTGCCAATATATCTTGTTTGACACAAAGCTATTCCCCCATCAATTTTCATAAATTGAATGCCCAAGTAATGATGTTAATGCCCCAAATATAATATCTCAAAATTGGCATGCAAATCCGTCTTAAAATCAGCAATATATTTCTCAATAAAACCAGGGAGCATTCATGTCATTAACATTTACAACAATGATCAGAAGTACACCATCTACACGCTTATCATATAAGGTGCTCTCTATTGGACTGTTCTCAAAACCATGTGCGCTCAAGCAGGGATGTATTTTTTCATACCAAGCATGTGGTACTTGCTTGAAACCATATACAACCTTCTTCAATGTGCACACTTTGTTTTCATGCCCTTTCTACAAAAAACCACAGGGCTGAAATACATACACTTCCTCATGTAAGTCACCATTTAGAAATGTAGTTTTACTGTCCAACTGATGTACATTACAATGATGATGAGTTGCAAGTGCATAGATGCTACGAATGGTGGTCATTCTACATGTGCGAGCAAGGTCTCATCAAAGTCTACTCCTTTCTCTTGAGCATAACCTTTTGAAAGAAGTCAAGCTTTATACTTGTTAAATTTTCCATCAGGCTTATGTTTCATCTTCTATAACCATTTAATGCCAAGGGTGTCTTTCTTAGAGGCAAATTATCACATAAAGAACCAATACCATTCTTCATAATAGCATCATATCCTGATTGTATGGCAACTACCCAATTTTCTAACTTTTTTGCTTCATCAAAGGAAACTGGCTCATTCTCATCACAAAGACTAGATGTGGCCACCGCATAGAAATGTGATGCAAAGGAAAATATGAGAACCTAAACGAAGCACTATGAGAACCTAAATGAGTAAAATATGATGCAAAGGAAGCACTATGAGAACCTAAATGAGTAAAATATGATAGAGGTGCATATAATTTCCTATTTCTCAAAGTTTGCACCAATCATTTAGGCATAGTTTTTGCCTCCTCTATATCAGCCCTCTCATCAACAAGTGCATCATGTGAATCTCCATAAGAAAATGGAATGATCTACATCATCATGTGGAACTTGTAAAGTCTACAAAATTACCTGATTTGAACCAACACGTGATTATCCACCTATAAAAAGAGTTAATAAAGTGTTATACACATCTTTAGAGCTAACTAAAGTATCCTTGTGTCACTCTAGCATGTTGGAGTTAAACGTCTGTAGACGCACGTGAACAGCACAAAGAAGACGAAGAAGCATGGAGCATAACACACAATACTGAATGTATTACTAGAGAATGTACAAAGATAAGTAGCCCATAAGGGCAATAGGAGTATATACAAGCCGGGGGAAAAAAACCTCCTAAAGAGGGAAAAAAGTGCCCCGACGGTCCTAGGGTGTTCACACACATCACTACCTAAAGATATCAACAAATGCCCCTTGGGAGTGATGCGGTGAACAAGGATCTGGCACTCATGTATAAGGAAGTGCCAAGCTATGTGGAAATCACTCCACAAAAGGAAGTAAGGCCAAAGCTTTGCGGAAAGCTTCAAACTTCTCCCTAGGCAGAGCCTTTGTGAAAAGGTGTGCAATGTTCTCCTGCGTGGGCACATATGCCAAGCTGATCTCCCTAGTAGAGAATCTCTCCTTGACATAGTGATAATGCACCTCAATGTGCTTAGTGCGAGCATGGAACACAGGGTTCCTCGCGACTTCCAATGCGCTCTGACTGTCAGTGAAGATGGTGGTGGCAGAAGTCTGACCAACACCCAAATCAGCCATTAGGCGTCTGAGTCCCACACACTCAACATTCGCTGTGAAAGCTGCCCTATACTTAGCCTCACAACTGGAAGTGGCCACAATAGGCTGCTTCTTGCTCAACCAAGATATACATGAGCTACCAAGCATGAAGCAAAAGCCACTAGTGGACACACGACTGTCATAGCAACCAGCACAATCAAAGTCAGAAAAATCATGCAAATCTGGCGGTAGTGATCCCCCCTTGGGATAAAACAACCCAAGTAGCCGAGTACCACTCAAATAGCAAAAGATGCACTTAAGTGCTTGCCAATGCTTGACTCCTGGGCAATGCATAAACCTGCTCATCTGTGAGACAGCAAAATGAATATCTCGTCGAGTAATGCATAAGTAAATCAAGCATCCAACAGCCTGCTGATAGAGAACAACATCAAATGCATCTCCATCATTATGAAGACTCAATCGTAAACCTGTCTCTATAGGAGTGGCAATAGGCTTACAGTCTTCAAGGCCAAAACACTACAATAATGTGTCAATATATTTTGTTTGGCACAAAGCCATTCCACCATCAACTTGCATGAACTGAATGCCCAAATAGTGATGCAAATGCCCCAAATGAGACATCTCAAATGAGGCATGTAAATCAGCCTTAAAATCAGCAATATGCTTCTCAATAGGACCAGTGAGTAGCATGTCATCAACATAGACAACAATGATCAGAAGCACATCATTAGCATGCTTAACATATAAGGTGCTTTCAGTTGGATTGTTCTCAAAACCATGTGCAATCAGATAGGCATGTATCTTGTCATACCAATCACGTGGTGCTTGCTTTAAACCATATAATGCCTTCTTTAACATGCACACCTGGTTTTCATTTTCTTTCTGCATAAAGCCACGAGGATGAAAAACATGCACTTCTTCATGCAAGTCACCATTCAGAAATGTTGTTTTAATGTCCAACTGATGTACATTCCAAACATGATGAGCTGCAAGTGCACAAATGCTCCGCACAGTAGTCATACGGCATGTAGGTGCAAAGGTCTCATTTTCCTGTGCATAACCCTTTGAAACAAGCCTAGCCTTATACCTGTCAAGTATACCATCCGGTTTACGCTTTCACTTGTATACCCACTTAGTGCCAATGGCCTTCTTGCCAGGAGTCAAGTAACATAAAGACCAAGTACCATTCTTCATTATAGCATCATATTCAGATTGCATAACAACCATCCAATTTTTTGAAGTTTGTGCTTCATCAAACAAAACAGGCTCATTCTCATCACAGAGACTAGATGCAGCAATAGCATAGAAATCTGATGCAAAAGAGGCACTATGAGAGCCTGAACGAGTACGACATGACAGAGGTGCATCTAATTTGTTATCACGCAAGGTCTGCACCAACCATTTTGGCATAGTTCTTGCCTGATAAATATCAGTTCTCTCATCAATAACTGCATCATGTACATCTACATCAAAAATGGAATTATCTACATCATCACATGAAACCTGCAAAGGGTGAGAAGTTGCCTCATTAGGACCAGCACTAGACTGTCCACTTGTAAAAAGAGGCAGAAAAGTATCATACATGTCTTTGGAGCTAACAGATGTCTCCTTAGTACATGAAAGCAATGGCTGAATAGCATCTTCCACAAAAAACAACATCATGGCTAACCAGAATGTGTTTAGTCTATGGATGATACAGAAGATAGCCTTTACTTTCAGAATTGTACCCAGCAAAAATACATTTTACTACTTTATCATCCAATTTTCTGCGATGTTGTTCAGGCACTAATGCATATGCCAAACAACCAAAAACACGCAGATGAGCAACAAATGGCTTGCGGTCATGCCAAGCCTCATATGGAGTGATAGACTACAGCGCTTTAGTGGGACACCTGTTCAGTACATATGTTGCACACATGACAGCCTCAAGCCAGAAACTATGTGGTAAAGTCTAACTCTTGACCATACACCTTGCCATCTCCATGAGTGACCTATTCTTTCGTTCAGCAACTCCATTCTATTGAGGTGTATACGGCACTGTACACTGGTATTTTATTCCACGTTCAACCCAAAATGCATTAAAATCAGAAGACATATATTCCCCCCCTCGATCAGAATGGAGAGTGCCCATTTTACATGCTGACAGATTTTCAGCCAAAACCAAAAACTGTTTGAAGCACATGAGCACTTCAGACTCTACCTTCAATGAATATACCCATGCATGCTTGGAAAAATCATCGACGAAAGTCATGAAGTAAAGATAATTCCCAAAAGAAGGTGTCTGCATACGACCACAGACATCACTATGTACAAGCTGCAATTTCTGAGTAGCCTAAACTGAACCATCTTTTGGAAAGGACGAACGCTGCATTTTGCCCAAAGTACAACCTTCAAAAACATGTTTTCCAGGTGCCTCAAGTTTGGGCAAAGAGGACACCATTTCAGATTTTTGCAAGCGTAGCAAATTAGCAAAATTCAGATGACCAAAGCGTGCATGCCAAAGCTAGCCTGAGAATCATTTACTGCACATGCCAAATCATTTATAGATCTTTCACAGTCTATGAGCTTATACAGCCCATGACATAAAATGCCATAAGCAATTATCACATCGCCATTTGACAGATCATGAACTGTACACCTGTCATCAACAAATTTCACAACCAAGCCAATCTTGGGTAATGCAAAAACTGATAGCATCTGACAAAGTGAAAGAACTACCATCAGTAATAGTCAAAATGATCTTACCAACTCCCATAACAGGATAAGAGGAGTTGTTGGCACATGTAACAGCATTCCTTATAGGGGCAAGCTTGAGTGAAGAGAAGAAATTGCGCTACGTGGTAATATGTTTGGTCGCCCCACTATCAAAATACCAAACGTCTGAGTCTACTGCAGACATGCACTGCTCATGAGAAGATGGGTCAAAACTACAGATAGTAGTAAACGCCCATTCTTCTTCCTGCACAAGATTAGCAGACTCTATTTTTGGTGTAGAGGCCTCTGCAACAACCATTCCAACCTCTTTCTTCTTTGCCTCTTTAGCATCCAGTTTTGGACAGATCTTTATGATATGATCATTCCCTTTACAGTACTTACAAAACAATTTCTGCTTTTCTGATTTCTTCTCATCTTTATCTTCCTTCTTCGAATATGCAGAATTAGCAGATTTCTGCTTACTAGTTGAAGAGCTCCATTTTCCTTTGCCCTTCTGACTAGCCAGGAAAGCTTGATCTGCAACTCGCATAATGGACCAGTTCTGCCTGGACTGATCTTCCTGCAACAGAACAGAGACTAACTCCTCAAATGATAAGGCATTTGGATTGCCTTTCATCATCAACCAAAGAGTAGAAGCAAAACTCTAATATGAATCAGGAAGACCATTCAAAACGGTCTGCACAAGTGAGCTATCTAGTACAACTCATCAGCAGAAATCAATTGTTCCTTCAAGTCTTTGATCTTCATTAGAAAACTGTCCATAGAATCACCTTCATTCATGTGCTCACTCTGCAATTGTTTTCACAGGTAAACAACACGAGCCTCATTCCTAGCTTGGTACAATGTGGTAAGTGTATCCCAAGCATCCTTAGTTGCTCCGGAAGAGCGAATGTGAGGAATAATGGCACGTTTGACAGACAAAGTTATCAATGCATGTGCTGGGCATCTCTGCCATGCCTGCAAATCCGTTCTACAATAGGTGCAATAGAAACCGTAGCACGAACAAGAATATGCAGAATATCATCATCTTCGACACTTTCTGCATTAGCTTCAATACCTGCAGTTGTAACAGTTGCAGGTGTGATAGGATGTTTTTCGACACCCTGCACAATGTTCCATAGTCCTTTTGCAACAAACACATGTTGCATCATATAAGCCCATAAGGGTTAGTTGGTACCATCCAACTTATCCTCAACAACCAACATACGAAATACATCAGTGCTTTCAGGCATGGCCGGTGACTAAAATATCTTGATGCAAAAAAATGACTATATCTCAAAAAGTTGAACAAAACTGCCCAGATGAATTCCGCTAGACCTGTAGCAGACTTTGAGACACTTATATTGGCGAATAGAAAATGGTTTATACCTTTGGCACAAAAAGAAGAAATAGCCTACACAAGCGCTGGGATAGTGCGTTCGGAGGCCGAAACGAGCTCACATCGTGATTTTGGCACCACAAAGCGAAGCTCTTTTGATCTTGAAAATACGTTGAGTGTGGTCACCAAAATTCATGTGATTTTGAGACTGCAACCGGAGTAGTGTCGACGATGCCCTATATGAAGCGACGACCTGCTATGATACCAATTGTTGGAGTTAGACGTCTACAGAAGCACGCGAACAACGCAAGGAAGAAGAAGAAGCTTGGAGCACAATACAAAATATTGAATGTATTTTTAGAGAATGTACAAAGATAAGTAGCCCATTAGGGCAATAGGCATATATTCAAGCCGGGGGAAAAAAACCTCTTGAAGAGGGAAAAAAGTGCCCCGCCAGTCCTAGGGTGTTCACACACATCACTACCTAAATATATCAACATAGCACAATGGTAAGTACCAACGTGAGGAGATTCACATCATAAATGTCAATCTGTGGAGACATGAGGACTGGTATGAAGACCATGAGCAAGTGAAGGCATAAGTGCGTGAGTGAGAAGCACACAAGCATGCACACACATACACACACACGCACACAAGGTAAAAGCAAAGAGTGGAACAATGGAAAGCTTATAATACAAAAGAACTCTCTCTTACAAAGCTCAAATCTACAACAAGCTAGCCCCAAAAATGAGCTCTCTAGCTCTTTTTATAGTTTTTTGGGTGGTTTTGGCCCTGTCTAGACGTAGTGTCCAACCTAGTTAAAAATTAGGTTCCATGGCTTATTTGAGGGCTCAAATGGAGTTCTAAAAATTATAAAAAGTGGTAGGATTATACCTTTAATGCTCCTCAAGCTTGAGAACTCCTCAAGCTTGAGGACTCCCCGACTTGAACAAAGGGGATCTATAAAAATGTGAAATGATATTTACAATGGTTTTTAGTGATGAAAATCACTATTTTCTGAAAAATTGACATGTGCTTCTTGGAGCTCCCTACATGCTCCTTCTTTTTGTGTATCCACTTCATTGATGGACTTCCATGCTTGTGCTTGACCTTGAGTGTCAAGACCTTGGTACATGACGGTAATGGTTGAGTTGCATCGTCCACCAAAACAACATCACGGCAAACCAAAATGACTTTAGTTTGTGGATGATACAAACAATGGCCTTTGCTCTAAGAACTTACCCAAGAGAAATACATTTCACTACTTTATTATCTGTAATAGGCCTTTTGATAGTGGAATAACTCATTTTGAACTTTTCATTATATATTGTGGAGATAATATTTAGAATGAATAAGTAGGCCATTTATGCATATAGACAAAATTTAGGGATGATAAGTTTTATATTCTCTCTCTAAAGCTTGTCTGCATGCATAAGAGAATAAAAGTGTCTCTTTGAAATTTTTGTGAATCATGTTTTAAGTACCTCGTTTTGGGCTCTACATATAATTCACTATGAAAAAATACTATGTCATCTCTAATACTATTGTGCAAATTGACGAGTTGAACATTTTTGCCTCTCAAAAGCAAGCTAATTCCTCACTATTTTAGAGTTACAGGGCTTGGAATAGTGCCATTTTTAGCTACTTAAACAAAAGTGGGCTTCTTTATTTCTTTTCGAATCTGTGATTTTGATGCATATGTGTTGTCATGCACACTTGCAAGATCTCTTCAGATATATCTTCTCATTGCTTTTCTTCTATTTTTGGACAAGTATAGCTAAAAAAATCACTTGAATACTATGAATGCATGCTTTTGCAAATGTGTTGCATGCAACACAGGGAGATTTGACTTCTTCTAAATTTGGGGATTCACACACTTCTATGAGGAATGGTAGACTTTGTTTTAAGGAAGATTTGATGTATCATGCAGGAGGAGGCCAAAAATCAGAGAATTACCTTGTGATTGAGAGTGAGAGTGTGATCAAGAGTGCGCATGTGAATTCGATTTTGATAGCTTAGGGGTGGTCGACAGGTTAAATCTTCTTCAAGAAGTTATTTTCCAAAGCTATGGTATCGATTTATTCAAATTTATAATACCAGAATTTCTCTTTCTCTGAGTCATATCTTGTCTACTCTTCTGCATCAGATTTTATTGTTATCTTGTGCAAGTTCTATTTTTCTATCTTCTTCTATTGTTGAGTGATCAAAATCTATGATTGGGGATAGCTTGTGATTGAGGAAACCCTACATCATCCAATTTTCTGTGTTGTCATTCACGTAGTAATGCATGTGCGAGACAACCAAAGACATGAAGATGAGCAACAAATGGCTTGCAACTGTGGAGTGATATGTTGCAATGCTTTGATGGGACACCCGTTAAGTACATATGCTACACACATAACAACCCCAAGCCAAATGCTATGTGGTGAAGCCTGACTTTTGACCATATGCCTTGCCATGTCCATAGAGAAATGTTCTTTCTTTTAGCAACTCCGTTTTGTTGAGAGGTATATGACATTGTACGCTAATTTTTTATCCCAATCTCAACTAGAAATGCATTAACATCAAAAGACATGTATTTCCCCCTCCATAACAATGGAGGGTGCTCAATCTATATGATGATAGACCCATAATCAGAAAATCTTTGAAGCACATAAACACTTTGGAGTTTACTTTCAATGGCTACATCCATGCATGCCTATGGAAATCATAAGCAAAAGTCATGAAATAAAGGTAGTTCCCAAAAGAATGTTTCTACATAGGACCATAGATATCACTATGAACAAGCTATAATTTAGATCAAATTGAATCATCTTTTGGGAATGAGGAACTCTTGATTTTGCCCAAAATATAGGCTTCGGAGACATGTTTACAAGGTGCCTCAATTTTGGGCAAAGAGGACACCATTTTAGATATGTATAGGCATAGCAAATTAGCAAAATTAGAATGAGAAAAGCATGCATTCCCAAGCTTTCCATCTGAGATAACCTGAGAAACTTGAATTGCACATGCTGAGTTATTCACAAATTTTTCATATAATTCTATGAGCTTATGCAACCCATGACATAAAATGCCAGAAGTAATAATAACATTGCCACTTGAGAGATCATGAACTCCATGCCTCTCATCAACAGATTTAACAATCAAGCCAACCTTGGATAATTCACAACAGATTTTTCTTGATCACCGGAACATATAAAGAATCTAAAAATGTGAAAGAATTAACATCAATAGCATTCAAAATGATCTTACCAACTCCCATACACGATAAGAGGAGGTATTAGCACATGTGATAATATTCCCTTTAGGGGCTCAAATCAATTGAAGAAACTATGTTACAATATTATAATATGTTTGGTTGCCCCATTATCAAAGTACCAAACATCTAAGCCTACTATAGATATATACTACTTGTGAGAAGATGGGTCATAGTTACATGCAGTAGTAAATTCCCATTCTTCATTCTGAACATGATTCGCAGACTTTGTTTTAGGTGTAGAGGCCTACAACAACCATTCCAACCAATTTCTTCTTTGCCTCTTCTACAACAAGGTTTTCAAAACTCTTTATGACATGGATTTTTCCCTTATAGTATTTTCAAAACTATTTTTTCTTTTATGTTTTCTTCTCATCTTTTTCTTCCTTCTTGGACTTGGAAACATTAGTAGATTTCTGCTTACTAGTAGACGAATGATCCATTTACCTTTTCCCTTCTAAGTAGCTAGAAAACCTTGATTTGCAACATGCATAATGGACCTGTTTTGCTTGGACTGACCTTCTTGAACAAAATAGAGAGTAATTGCTCAAATGTTAAGGCATTTGGATTGTCTTTCATCATCAACCAAAGAGTGGATGCAGAACTTTGATATGAATCTAGACGGGCTCTACAAAAGTGAATTATCTAGCAAGTTGTCATGAGTAAAAATCAACTCTTCCTTCAAATCTTTGATCTTTGTCCAAAAAAATTCCATAGAATCTCTTTCATTCATATGCTCACTCTCCAACTGTTTTCGAAGGTAAGCAACATGAGCCTCATTTGTTGCCTATTATTAAATGGTAGGTGTATCCCACGCATCCTTTGCTATTTTGTAGGAGCAAATGTGAGGGATAATGTCACATTTGACACACAAAGGTATCAGTGCATGTGCTTGAGCATCTCTTCCATCCCAAAAAAATTTCCCTACGACATGTGCAGTAAGAACTGAAGCACAAACAGGAATTTGAAGATCATCATCTTCAATGGCATCTACATCACCTTCAATAAATCTATTTGCAAGTGTAGAAGGACATTTTTCAATAGCTCTTTTCCTATCATACATGACACATGATATATGCCCACAATGGGTAATTAGAACCATCCAACCTATCCAAAACAAGTTGAAGAGAACCACCTTGATGAGCTATAAAATTGAACTAGACTTCGAGGCACTTGTAATGATGAATCAAAACCTATATATATGTTTGGCAAAAAAGGAAAAAATTGCTTACAAAGGCACTATGATATTGTGTTTGGAGGCCAAAACTAGCTTAGATCAAAATTTCAATGCTAGAAAACAAAGTTGTTCCTAATCACCCCACGTATGCTCACCAATTTTCATGCAATTCTGAGACTATGATCGGAGGGCTGCTCACGATGCCCTAGATGAAGTGGCGACCTACTGTGATACCAATTGTTGGAGCTTGAGGTTGGTAGAAGTGCATGAACAACACAAGTAAGAAAAAGAAGCCTAGAGCACAACATAACATTAAATGTATTACAAAGTGAATGTAAAAAGATAAATCACCTATTAGGGTTATAGGCATATATACAAGTGGGGGACAAAAACCTCCTAAAGAAGGAAAAAAGTGCCTCGACAGTCCTAAGTGTGTTCACACATGACTACCAAAATATATCAACACCTTTATCTCTTTGATCATATACTTCTTGGCCCATTGGCATCAGAGTGACAAGAAGTTGAAAAATAGGCAAAGAATTTGTAGAAATTTCCTTTGAACAAGTGATCCAAATAGAAGGGGCGTGTTCGAAAGAAAATGGAAAATTTTCTCTTGTCTGAAGGATTTGGGTGGTGTGGGCATTCTGGATGTGGTTTCCTTGTCTAACAAGCTAGTGGTCAAGAGGATGATCAAATCTTGGTGTATTGACGGTGCTTCTTGGACAGAACTCCTCTTTAAGAATATGTACACCCTCTCTCTTGCAGGGTTATCCAAATGGAAGAAATCGAAATTACCATGCTCTTATTATCCACTTCCATATTATCTTAAAGGATTTTGATATGATGCCCTCCTTATGAAAAGGTCCTTTTGCCCCATCAATAACGCCTGAAAATAGGTTCCAAGTATCAGATAATATGATTCTGTTTTGTTTCCTATTTCACTCATCAGGAAAGTGGAGCATAAGAATCTTCGAAGAACCAAGAGACTTTGGAGCAAAGGATTTAGAATGTGGAAGCACATCTAGAACCATGATAGAGGAGGATGAATTAGATTTGAGAGCATTCTCATAAAGTTTACTTCAAATATTGGTGCCCATTAAGGCATAGAATCAATGCTTGGGACCGTTCGAAGACCTACATCATGCTTGGTGAGAAAGTACCCGAGTTGAAGGGTTGGAAGTGGTACAATGGTAACAAAATGGAGAACATATTGTAAATCAAAATAAATGTTGACCTCCATTACTCTTTAAACAAGATATGGTGTCCCAATTGGACCTCGATTAGATGGGACTTCAAGTTAAGGGACTTGTAACATCTGCTTATTGAGAATAAGAAAGTGCTACTCATGTGGCAGATTCTCCATAGACAAATATGGACCAATGTCAAAGCTAGTAAAATCTGCAATAACTCCCTTGTGGTGTAAGAGGTGATGTAACAATTGGGAAGACCTTGGTCACTTTTTCTTTTCCTATTCAAAGATCATCGTGGTTGGATAATGCTCCAATAAGCTCCTTTGGTTGGTTCATCAAGTCAATTGGAAGCAAGCTTTTCTCGATGAAATGATTCAGTGCTCTTCAACTCTCTGGAATGATATTAAGAGTGAAGCGCTCTGAAAAACTAAACGGAAATATGTACTACCAACTTTGATACGCCTCCTAGAGAATGGTCAAAAAAGAAATCTCATAGTTCTCTAGGTAAAAGAGTTCCTTACTACTACAACAGCCCCTCCCCACTTTTTAGACACCAAACAAAAACAGCTAAAGAAGAAGTGGATCCCATAGGAAACGTGCAAAAAAGTTAGAAACCTTCTTTGTTATAAAGCATGAACAAGGCCTAGGCCTAGTCTCCCACGCATGTCGTCCATGCATGAAGTAATAGAAAGAAAATTGAATCTCTCTACCTCTCTTGTATTCTCTCTCTTTATAATTTAAAGCGCTTTTGTAAAGAAAACCGTTCATGTTATGAGAGCAAAGATGCAATCAACGAATATGTGCTTCGAACTTATGGTCATGCATGCATTTGGAATACGAGAATGCTTTTGGTTGTAGTATTGTTTGACATGGATGCTTGAACCCGAAGGCTTCTACACGAAATTCCACGATTTTGCAAATAAGAAGTCGCTTTTACATTCGCGCACATTATTATGGTGTTCAGCACTTTTGGGGCATGTATTTTATATCCGCTCATTTCAACATTGGATCTTAAGCCACATATGCTACGGACATTAACAACATCCCTAAAATTCTTGCGGAAAATGCAATGGACATATGAATCACTCTTATGCTGTATTATTATTGAGCTTCACATAAACAAACAAACTGATGAACTTCTTTTGTTGAAATTTTGTAATAAGAAAAGGGACTTTATCATACAGCCTTTGTCATAATCTATGTTTTTCGTCCTCATGAACATAGCTGCTTAGTCAACTTTAGTAAGCAAAGCTATTTCTTGTGTGCTTATACCGAATGCTTCGTCAATTCAAACCAGTTATCTCGCTTGGCCTTGGGGTCATCCCCTTTCATTATCTACCTCAAGGGGCTTTCATGCTCTAAATTCTCATAGTTGTTAGGTGTCTAACCTCTGTTTTATAAGATTCGAAAGGTCCGATGAGTGATATGCCTTTTCAATTAAAGTCATCCCTTCCCATTATCTACCTTAGTGGCTTTCAATCTCTAATTTCTCCTAATTCTTAGGTGTTGAACCTCTATTTTTTGAGATTCGAATGGTTCCATGATTGATACTCAGTTTTATTCTATTTTTCAATTAATTCAAACTTAACCAAAAAATTCAATTAATTCATGATATGTCCACTTTTATTCTATTTCTCAATTAATTCAAACTTAACCAAAAAAATTAAATTAATTCAAACTTAACCGAAAGAGTAGACCTCAATGTGCGAACTTCCTTTAAACATAGCCACGAGCAAGGAGTTCGTGTGCAATGGTCTCGTGAGTAGTAACGTGCTCTTGCTTGTCAAGTAGCTGCTTTTTCTTCTATGATTATTTCTAGAAGATTGCACCTTTATGCCGTCTCTTTCCCTTGGCAATAACGTGAAGAATAAAAAAACCCCAGCGGTTAAAAACTTTATGCCATGAGACTTGAAGAGTGTTATTCTTTCTGCAGACGATGGAGGAACCAGCCGATTTCCTTTACTCGGCAATCACCCCCTTCCCCTCCTCAGCATTACCCCCCGCTTCTGCGTCTTCAGACCAGCCCTCGACTACGAAGGAAAGCCACCAACAGCGGCCTAATAGCTCTGATGACGGTCACGCAACCCGATCCCTGGCTAAGATCGGTCCCCAGCATCCGGCGTCGTCACAGACTAAGACTCGCAATCAGCTTGACGAGTATGAGGTCCTACTTAGCAAGGTGCGTTGGGCAGCTCGCTTTGTTAGCTCTGCGTATAATCTGTCGACCTTTCTTGCTTTCTGTAACCTAACGTGGGCGACGGTCGTGCTCCTGGGAGCCTTCGTAGACGACATTCAATTCTTCGATTACGCCATGGTCACTGCCTTACTGATTCTCGAAGCTTTCCGCCTTGGGTCCGCAGCCTTCTTCACGATCTTGCTCACCCATGGCCTTGCGCGAAGTAGCCAGAACCCTGAACACATAATCCACGGGAGGGATGACCAATATCGACGATCGTTCCTAGCCCGCATTCTATCGTCTCTGTTGCAGGCTCTCCTCATTGCACCTAGCTTCATCTGCCCTCTTTATCGCTTCCGTGGTATTCCACATAGGCCGACCAGGACATACATATCTTTACTGGTCTTTTATCTCACAGTTATTTGCAACGCCGTCGTTTCTTGCATTACCCTCGTTCTGTCCACTGCATCTTTTGTCCGCTTTCGAGACCGCCAAAATCAAGGCGTCATGAGGTACTACGATGAGCTTGTCCAAAGAGGCATAACTGTTGGTGTCATTCAAGCAGATGAATTCGAGTTCATCCAGTTCGCATATGGAATGCTTGGGAAGGAGTATGCCAGAATTATCCAGCCCGAGGCCGTGATCAAGAACCATAGAAAGCTGATTGAGTATTTGTACCATCACAGGCTTGGTCAGGACTTCCTGCTGACATTTTTAGATGATGGAGATGCTTTTGTCCAACAGGTGAGTTCTATCATCGTTGACAGACATACTCTGGAGAAGCTAATATTGTCGCCGCCATAGCTTAACTCCGTGTATGATTCAGGCTGCCGTCAACATGCCAGGCTTCTGGGCTGACCCGACAATGGGATTGGGTTTGAAGGGCGTGAAGCTTTCCAATAAGGTGCTGGAAGAAATGGCGAACAAGGTCGGGATTGGGCAAGTTGGATGGGCAGCTATCAATAGCTTCGGGGGCATTGCCAGAAATGACCCACAGATCCTAGCGAGAACGCGCATGTCCAACGGAAGGTGTCTTCTCGACAAATTGGCGGACTTAGTAGATGCAAGGAGCTCCGGATCACTTGCCGCAGTTAGGACACTTGCGCTCTTCTACCATTACAGCTACGAATGCGATTCGGAGAAACAGGCAGTTTGCCCAATCCTACAAAACGAGCAGGGGCTCGTGGGCAGGCTAAACCATATTCTCCGTTCTGCAAAAGTGCACAGGCTGCGCCTATTCTCTGCCTACCTTCTTCACTTGATGCGCCGCCTCGATCCTTCCTGTTACAAAGAAGTAGACGGAATCACTCCTACAAAGGACAGCTACTGGTTCGTCAGAGAGTTCGAGCTTTTGAATTTCGTAAGGAAACAATGCGATTTAAACGCAGTCTTGCACAACAATCTCCCCGAGAACTTCCTGCGGAACGGAAGCTCCTTCAAACGTCCCGACGGGACTCGACTTTTGTGACTGCTGCATCAGAACGTCCTGATGAACAGAGTTGTTGCTTCCGAAAGTCAAGTGCTGAAGCTCTCCTCATCTCTTTTGTTTAAGAAACAGCAATTGTATTTAAAACAAGAAGAGACACAACAGGGCCTAGATTTTGCAAGAAGCATCGCCTTTGGGCTTTCATACCACAAGTAAAAAGAAAAGGTTTTCTGCCATGTGGCAGGTTTATAGTAAAAATATGCTGTTAAATGACAGCTAAAGTTCACAGAGAGCAAGTAATAAATGCTCTAAATTCTAAGAAGTTCATTATCAAAAGGATGGACATTGGATATACCTTCAGCCATATCTTTCCAAGGACCTTGTATTTACATCATGCTTTGTATCAGCTCCAGCTTGTTAAGATCCATATTATTTGTGGAGCTGCTATCTAAAAAGATTTTGATATAGCTTCAGGCTTCAGCCATACGTTTGAAAGGACCTTTTATTCACATCATGCTTTGTATCAGCTCCAATTTTTGAAGATCCATGTTATTCCTGGAATTATTTTTAATACTTTTGTCTTCTCATCTGCTCTAGCATGTCATTGAAGTATTTTGCATCTGCCATTTATTTGAGAACCCATTTTCGCATCAGTTCTAATAGTTTGGAGGAAATGCCTGACATACTTTTATCTTTATTTACATCCGCTATGCTTTTGGGCATATGTAAATATATTTGTTCTGCACCGACTTGTTTATTGATTATTTATTTCTACCTCACATATTTTACAAAGAGAATCCAAGAATCTCCTCTCATCTAATATGTTCTAAAGCTCTAAGAAGAATAGACGAGCATATACCGAATTAATTTTCAGGTTATATTTATAGGCACCCAAGATACCAGTGATACTGAATAAGATTAGAGAACCCCAAGCAAATATCATATTCAAGAACAACAAAGGAATCCACTATATGACGGAAAAAGTTTTACACCTTCCTTAAAACATAGCCATAGAGCATGAAGGAAAATGTTAACCAAAAAAATAAGAAAATAAAAATCAAAGCATAAATCATTGATTGCTATGGCTTTCAATGAAAAATGTAGTAATCAAATCTCCATGCACAATTCAATCAGTTTATAGAGAGAAGAAAGGTCTAAACATATATAAAAAATATCCAAAGTTTAAATAAACAGGACGCTTTTTTAATATAAAGGACAAAACGTTATGTGGACATCAGCAAGCTTTCCATTTCTTTGGATACTACCAAAGGTATTCACATGTGTATACACAAACCACTCCATAAAATAATTTTGACCAATTTTTAGAGACCGTATCAGTTCTGCATACATACTTGTGGGCACTAGTCAATTTTTTCACTCCAACCAACATATATCAGGATGACAACCAAGTTCTGCACATACGAGACCACATAATCTATAGATACCAACCAAGATCTACCCATGTTTTGGACAACCTCTACCATTTTGGACTTATATGGACTACTATTAGTGTCACAATTCCAGTAGGACTTGGCCAAGAGCATGTTTTAATACCACATCAAAAAAACTCAAGAGTAATAACTCAGCTTCATTAAGATCATTTTAAATCGTGGGAGAGGCAAAATGCATATAAATATGTGCAATTATGATCAGCGTATGTGATGTCTGCATACTTTATCTTCATGTGACATTTACTAGACATATTTGATGTTGATTTACTAAATGGACTATCAATAGAACTTCCTTCATAATGGAGAACCCTAGTTTTTGCAATGTCAATTTCGGCATATGGTTTTCCCTGGAGCTACCATCCGTTATAGCCCCTATAAGAGGGGCTTTCTTGATGAACATAGTCAATTTCGAAATTTTGTAATCAGTGAGTTTTCATCTAATAGATATTACTAAAAGCCCTTAAAAATTTATGAACGGGTTGATAACCACATGTATTGCTAGCTGCTCCTGAATTGAGCTCTATCATTGTAAAGTTGTATATCTCCTTGGTTTTCCTACGTTGCATTTGGTGGTGTGTTTCACTCTCTTTTTTTGTGGTACTTATTCCAAAGTTTTTTCCGTCTTTGATTTATTGATCACACGCTCTTTGTTGGAGGATAAAACAACTAACGGCTCGGATGTCATACCTTTACATACAGGTTTCGGCCTCCAAATGCACTACTGCATTGAGTGAGCAGGCACTTTTGTTTCAGCCTCCAATCTCACTATCACATCGATTGTGCATGCAATTTTGTCCTTTTGTGCCAAAACATATATGCAAGTTCCAAACATATATGCAAGTTTCAGTTTGCCAATACAAGCACCTCAAAGATGCTACAAGTTTAGTAGAGCTCGAAAGATTGTTTTTATTCACTCTTTTGAGGTACAGTCAAATTTCTGCATCAAGGCAGTCACTGGACATGGCTGAAAGCAATGATGCATTTTGTATGTTGGTTGTTGAGCATACGTTGGATGATACTAATCACCTATTGTGGGTATATATGATGTGTCATCTATTGGTAGAAAAAGGGCTATTGAATATTGTTCAAGCTGTTGCAAGACATCCTACTACACCTACACATAAAGTTATTGAAGGTGATGTAGATGGTGTTCAAGATGATAATCTTCAATTTCTTGATCGTGATGCATTCCTACTACACCTATTGCACCTACTGTAGAGCAACTTTGTTCAGATGGTGGAGATGCTAGTCTTTATACAAGAGGAGTCAGCTTGCCTATGAGTCTGTGCTTCCATGGCTGAGTGCTTTGGGAACATGGAGCCTTTGACACATACAACATCTTTTTTGCTACGATTAGTCCTAGAAGAACTAAGAGAAGGTGTGACATTTGGATTTGTGATCATGCAATTTTCTAATTCAAATGTGATGCATTGTTCCTGTACCCAAACTTGAAGAAGTTGACTTCTTAAGTTCAAGTTGATTGCATGGTCATAGATCTAGTCTTGACCCAAGACAAGTGGTTCCATAAGGTCCTCATCCTCACACACTAGCATTTTGACTCTCATTGGAACATCTTGAAGAGAGATGGGAAGCTCTACCTCACCCAAACAAGGGGTTTCCACACCTCCCAAACCTATGAGATAGGCTTCTATAGGCTTTATGTTCAATTGCAAGTCTTGGTAGTAGGATAGTCTAACTGCACTAGTTGTTGCACCTGAGTCAATCAATGCTCTCACAATCCTTGCATTCTTCCCTTGTCCTACCGCTATGGTCACAAATGAATGTCGATCAATTATTTGAGAAGTAACTGCACTTGATGTTTGACACATGGCCATGTGGTATCTTGGGGCCTCAACATTGATATCTAGACCGAGACGTCTTAACTTATTTCTCCTAATGCGTTCTCTCGCCTCTGCCTGTGCTTCTTCTCTAACCCTTAATTCTTCTTCTTTTCGCTTCTTAGCAGTGTTGAGTCTCTTTAGCATATCCTCTGTAAGAGGTTCTTGATATAGCTTGACCCGACAACCACTGATATAGGTTGGCAGGATATCACCTTCTAGTGTGGCCAATTGAACTTCACCGCTAGTGGAAATTCTGTTAATGATCATGGGTCCATATCCTCTTTTTTCCAATTTACGGGCATGTTGTTTTAGTGTGTAAACCAACACGAGGTCTCCCTCTTTCAATCCTTTATATTTGATATGTGCATCAAAGTATGCCTTTTGCCTTTTCTTTGCAGCATAGATGTTTGTCGTCACGCGTAGCCTTGTCTCACCTAAGCATTCTAGATCAAAGATCCTAGAGGATAACTTGCGTCCATTCCACTCATGCTCTTGTGCTACTTTTAAAGTTGGGATTAGGAAGTCCAATGGTAGCACAACATTTTATCCAAAGACCATCTGAAATGGGGCGGCATTGAGTACCGTTTTATAGGCAACTCGATAGGCCCAAACAGCGTGATGAAGTTGTTTATCCCAGTCAGAGCACTTATTATTTACCAATTTTGTCAATACATTACATAGGGTCTTGTTTGTGCTCTCAGCTTGTCCGTTAGCTTATGGATGATAGGGGGCAGACTTCTTATGTATCACCAAGAATTCTTGGAGAAGATTTTCAATGACTTCATTCAAGAAGTGTGTGCCTCTATCGCTTACTAACTCTATTGGTAATCCATATCTCCTGACCACATTCTCAAATAAGAACTCTGCTGTTGTTTGAGCATCATTCTTTGTTGTGGCTTTGACTTCTACCCACTTTGTAAGGTAATCGGTGGCTACAATAATGTACTTTGCATGGGAGTTTCTAGCTAGGGGGTTAATAGGACCTACAAAGTATATACCCCATTTCGAAAATGCGCATCCGCCCATCATTGGTCTCAAAGGCATCTCATCTTTTCTAATTGGGTACTGGGCACATTGGCATGTGTCGCATTTCTTCACATAGGTATGTGCATCCATATGAAGAGAGGGCCACCAAAGTCCTGAGAATAGAATAGTCTTAATTACTCATTCAGGACCAAAATATCTGTCGCCAACACTGCTATGGGCAGTTTCTAAGATTTTCAAATAGTCTGATTCATGAACGCACAATCTTAAGTAACCATCTTTGCCTCTTCGGTATAGGTTATCTCCTATGAGGGCGTAGTCTTGGGCTTCTTGTTCCATGCTTCATTTCCTTGCTAGACTAGCCTGATTGGGTAACATTCCTGATCTCATGAATTCTACCAATGGAGCACTCCAATCTGGAGTTAATGACATGTGATAAAGGGTCGCATGCTCCACAGGGTATTTCTTCTGGCACACAGGACAATTCTTAATCCACTCATGAATTTCTTTGTCCATACTAGGCCAATACATGCCTAAACATTTAAGATTTTGCAATGTTCGTTGTTTAGAATAGTGATTCCCTAGAAATCCTTCATGGGCTTGTTGCAACTAACTACTATGTTCATCGTCCTTGACACAACCAGCTAGTACACCTTATGTATCTTGTTTGTACATGCTTCCTACCAATATTTGATATTTTTGTGATTTTACAATTTCATCTTTGTTTGTTTTTACATCAGTCCGAAGGTTAGGATTGGTACCAGGTTATTTGCCCATTTAGGAACAGCTTCTAGATTGAATAGATAAGCATCGGGCAATTCATCAGACACTCCTTGTGGCGACTCGCCTGTAGTGATGCGAGAAAGGTGATCCGCTCTGAGGTGGGTCTTACCTTTCCTAACAACCACTTCAAAGTCATATTCCATTAGTAAGAGAAACCATCTTACTAAGCGTCCGGTATTGCAAGGTTTCTTGACCAAGTATAATAAGGCTTGATGATCAGTGAAAAACTTAAACTTGTTGGCCAATAGATAGTGTCTAAACTTCTTAACGGCATATACCATGCCTAAGCCTTCTCTTTCGGTTGTTGTATAGTTTCGTTTAGCAGTGTTCAATTGCCTACTCGCATATGCTATAGGAAAATCTAGATGTCCTTCTCCTGCTGGTTGTGACAACACACATCCTATTGCATAATTGGATGCATCCATGTGTACATGGAATGGCTTATTCCAATCCGGAGTGGTCAATATTGGTGATGTGCACAAGCATCTCTTCAACTCATTGAAGGACTTCTCGCATTCGTCGTTCCACTCAAATTTTCTCAACAAGGCATAAAGAGGCTTAGCTATAATTGCATACATGTGAATAAACCTATGGTAATATCCACAAATGGCCATAAAGGCTTGTACCTCTTTAACATTCCTTGGCCTTGGCAACTCCACTATGGCTTTTACTTTGTCCTCATCTGTTGATATTTTGTTTTTAGAAACAAGACCTAAGATTTTACCTTGACATACCATGAACACACACTTCTCTGGGTTCAGATACACTCGCTATGCTCTACACTTGTTGAAGATCTGTCTAAGCTCAGGGATGTGGTATTTTCTTTGTTGGGAATGAGCACATAAATCATCCACATATACTTCTAAGCTCTTTTGCAAGAACTCTTTGAAGACATGACACATGAGCCTTTGGAATGCTGCAGGTGCATTGGTGAGCCCAAACCAACTCTGCTTCCTCTTCTTTACTTAGGTCATCTCCTATGTACATACATTTCTCTTCGTCCTCTTCAATGGTGACTATGATTTTTTTGGTCTTTTCTTTGTTATCATATGCTTCTCCTGTGGTTGCCTCTCTCTTAGGCATTCATACCAAAATTTTTCGGTCCTCAACTTCGTATTTCTTGAAATTCTCTGGTACTTCGAACAATGGTTCCTCCTCTTCTTGTTTCACTACTTTTCTTTTCTTTTTCTTTTGATCACCTTCACTTCCATCCTTTGAGTTTACCACTTTGATGCTTGTGAGAGGTTCTTCTTCTTGTTGTGTACGTACTCTTATGTCTTCTAGATAGTGCTCCTCTGAAATAAAGCAACTATCCATCACGATGGACTCTAGATCGTCATCATTCTCTTCTTCTTCTATGAAGTCACTAGGGTTACATTCTTCTAGCAAGGGTTGACACATGAACACTGAAATATCATAACCCTCCTCATCACAATGAGGTGTCCATTGTTCTTCATTGACTACAATGTCCATGGTAGCTAAGATTTCTGCCCACTCAAATTCCTCATTTGGAAAGATCATTGGTGTATAAGTTGGGTCTTTGACTCTTCTATCTCCTAGAGAAGTTCCTTTTTCTCTGGCCTTTAAGCGTTTTTCCTCTTCCTTTGCGACCTTGCACATCCACAAATGAGTATCTTCATGCATCTAGGATGTATCAAATGAACTTTTAGAATGCACAGAGATTGAATCTTCTTGCTCCTTGTGGATAGAATTCCATTGTAGGGGTGGTACATCTATGAAGGTGTAATCCTTCAAATTGACCTTGGTTGTGACCCCTAAGCGTTGCAAGTACAAGGAATTGGTTCCCCAATCCTGTACAACTTGCAGTTGTCGTAGGAAGGGTCTTCCTAGGATCATTTTGTAGCTACTAGTTTTACCAAAGTCACATATATCAAAGGCGTGCTCAAATCCTACACCACAAGTGGTTAGATTCATCCCTTCTAACAATCCTAGAGGTCTTTCCACATGGCCGTCAGCCATCTGAAGCTTCATTCTAGTGGGTCTTAATGTGGGTTTACCCCATTGCTTCCACAGGGAAGTGGTCGCAATAGCAACACAAGCACCAGAATCTATGATCGCTTTGGTTGTGTAACCTTGGTAGGTGATCAGAAGATAAGTATTACCTTCCTCACCTTCGCTCATGTCCCCTCTTTTTTCCAGAGGTATCTCTGGTACTTTCTGTTTAGAGTCTGCTTTTGGCATATTGGAATCAAGTTCTGGAACCTGATCCTTCACATGATTCCATAGCTCAGGTTTTGCTTAGAGCAGCTCTTCTACAGTGACATGACACTGAACCTTAGTGTTCTTCATGACATCAGTGTTTCTTGGAACCACTGAGTCTTCATTTATTACCAATATTGTGGGATCTCTGATCTGAAGAGATTCAGATTCCCATGGGCCTGTGAATTGTGGCAACTCTTGTATAGAATGGATTCAAATGCTCACCTTTCTTCTCTTTGTTGCTCTACTTGGTCTCCATAAATAGATGGAATGTCTTGTGGGAATTGATCATGAAGGTCATCAATCTCAAGAATAGGAGGGGAAACATCCTTCTCCTTGGCCCATTTCTCTTCTTGTATTTCCCGCAAGAACTTTTGAGAGTGTGGTTGAATTGAAAGAGGTTCTCCCTCATATATGGAGTCGGGAACATAGACTTTTTTTGGTGATGAGGTTTCAACAGTTGGTTGAGCCTTTGGAGGCAAAGAAACTTGTGGTTTATTTACCAACTGCTCTAATCTATCTAGTAAGCCCTGGAAGTGCAAACCTGGTGTAATAGCATTCGTCTGATTGAATGATTGATTGGCCTCGAACATGGCTTGAGCTAGTTCCACCATTTTTATGCACATTTTTGTCCGTTCAATCTCTAAATCTGCTCTAGGGTAGCTCTTGTCTAGGTTTGCAGGTGTTGGCCCTTCTTGAAGTCGAGCCTGATATGCCTTGAACATCATGTCCAAGCCTTCTGGGGTTGGATCGGCAAGAACACACCCTGGTTGTGGTCTATTTATAGTGATTGGTGGGTGGGGGTGAGGTTGGGGATGAGCTGGTGTGGATGGATTTTTGACATGTGACTCAAGGTTTTGAGAGGCAATATCTTCTATTTTTGTTTTTGCATCTTTCAAACTTTCTTCTAGTTCGGATAACTTTTTGGTCCACTTACGATTGGCCTTCTCTCTAGTATCCTTCCATGTTCTTGTTTTTCTCTTAATAGGCTCTTCTGACTCACTTGCCTCTGATTGCTCAGCTAATTTAGCTTTTTGTAAGGATTGTGCCCTAGTAACTGCATGTATAGGAGCCACACTATCGCTATTGGAACTTGAATCCCCTACCAAGCCTACTACATTGACTAGTGTAACCTTTGGTGCACTAGAGGGATGTCCGGGACAATCTCTCAGGAGTTGTTCTTTGCCACACTCAAGACAAACGACTTGTATTGTGATGTTCTACCCTTGTACCGAAGCTAGTGGGTGGGGTGGTTGTTGTCCTGTTATAGGTTGAGGTTGGCTATATCCTCCATGTTCATATGCTCTAGTTGCTCCTCGTGGTCTTGGACATGGGTTATACTTAGGAACTTCTCTGCCTTGTTCTCTAGGAAGGTACCCGTATGGTCTACATTGGGGTGGTATGACCGGTCATGGCTGTCTACTCATTGGATAGTTTTCAGTGTTGTAGTTGGGGTACTTCTGCTCACTATAAGAGTACATGTTAGGCTCCTACATTGGTTGTCTATCATAAGGGTAAGGTTGTGATAACCCTAATCCTTCTCTGGTGCAGACATGAGTTGGATGATCTCCACCGCACAGTATGCAACTTCCTAACATTGGCACTCTCAAGGAGGAGTTCTGGTAGTTCCTTTGTCCTTGTACTCCTAATTTCTTGGCCACTAATGCTGCCACTTCCTCCACATAATTCGAACTAGAAGTCTTGTCGCTCCTTGTATCCTCTGTTTTGGTAGGGTTTTGTGTAATTTTGAGATCCTCAGCTAAGTTTTCCTCCAAATCTATGCACTCTTGAAGACACTCACTCAGAGTTTACAGCCGTTTTACATATACTAACATTCTCAATGTTCCATTGGTTAGACCTTCTAAAAATAGGGATATCATTTTCTGCTGAGAAGGTCTCTCTGTCATGGGGCATCGGACTAAATATTGATTAAATCCTCATGCTGCATTTTTTACTGTCTCATTAGGAGCTTGTTTGAAGCTATGTAGTAAACATGATGAATTGTGCTTGATCCCTCGCTTAGTGAATTCCCAACTAGATTCTTGGAAGAATTGTTCGATATTGCCAAAGGAATTTGGATCCACGGATTGAAACCAAGTTAAGGCTATTCCCGTGAGGGTTAGCCCAAAGGATTCATATTGCACAAAAAAGTCGTCCACTTGCTCTGCTCGCAACACCTTCTTGAATTTTGCAACGTGATCATAGGGCTCTCCTGTGCCATCGTAACGATTTCGCATGCATTTGGCCAATTGGATTGGTCTCACTCTTTTGCCTGGCTCGGGGGATCGCATTATGATGGGAAAAGTGGGTTTTACTGGGTGTATTCCAGCTCCTACACCTTGGGGTGGTTCTGCCCTAAGGGTGGTTCTATTGAGATTTCCCATTCCCTGATTAATTTGGTTGTGGGAATTAATTCCTGGCATTGTGAATTGTTCCTGTGGCATGTGCGGCATACTACGTTGGCTCATTTGTCTTGACATCACGTTTTCCGTTCTTTGATGGGTCTCGAATGGGTTTTCTGAGGTGGTTGTCTGATCCTGAGGAGGGAACATAAGCATACCCATGTACTTTAATCTAGACCCCTCCATCTCATCTATAGGCCAATATCTCCTTTGATTTTGGTCTAGGAATGTAACTCTAGATGGATTTTCTAGATCCGTAAATTCATATATAGTTATTGGGTTGATGCCTTCTCCTTGTGTTAGTGAATCAGTTTGTAGGAGTAGGTCTGATCCATGTACTAAGTACACATCCATTTGATAGTCATCTTGGGGTATCTTTTCTGCTTGAAAAACTTGAGTCATTACTGACTTTCCCTTAGGGGTAGTCAATGTATCTCCACTGTTGGTTCTCCCAGAAGTTCCTTGTCCCTCTAACTCTCCTCTTTCATTAATCTGATCAGGGTTTTCAGTTACCACATACATCTGGCCCATCTTGTCCATGTAAACTCCACATTCATACTTGGCAGTTGTCCCAGAACTATCTCAGATTCTAGAGTGTTTATCATTCTTGCTAATGACCTATGTAAACCATCGAGGTAGATGGGTATTCCTTGCAAGTTAGTGGATATGTATTGAAGAGACATCCGATATTCTCCCTCCATTCTAGACATAAAAGCTTCCCTAGGTATTGAACTATGCATGTCTTCAGAAGCCAAGAGTATCTCCCAGTTAAATGACATTTCTGACTCACTCGTCTGTGAACTCAGCATGTAGTGCGAACCACTGAGTTGTGAGCCCATGACTTGGTTGTTTGGTTGACATTAGCCTTAGATGTTTTGATACTTTATCTATCTCTTCCTCAATGTCTACTTGATCTGAGGTTCATAAGCCTTGTCTACAAGTCCAAAATTGTCCTCTGAATTGCTCAAAATCTTGTGGAAACCCTTGCTTCCTAGTCCAACCTGAGGGTCAACTTCAAAATACCTTATCTAATAATCCTCGTATTAATTTTACCCGCGAGCTTTCCAACAAACCCAAAATCACTCCGAACGGATTTCGTATGAGAAAGTTATGCTAGTTCAGGGTTCTAGGGGTTAAAATAGGGAAAGAGGATCTCTCTGGGAGTACCTCAAGACAGGCCATACGATACCAGATTTTCACGATACGATACTACCAAGGTGATACCAACTTCCACGATACGATACCACTGGGAAGACCAAGATCGCGATACCAACTTCCACAATACCATACTGTTATTTGTTGGAGTTAGACGTCTGCGAAAGCATGCGAACAGCACAAGGAAAAAGAAGAAGCTTGGAGCACAACACACAATATTGAATGTATTACTAAAGAATGTACAAAGATAAGTAGCCCATTAGGGCAATAGGCGTATATACAAGCCGAGGGAAAAAAACCTCCTAAAGAGGGAAAAAAGTACCCCGGTGGTCCTAGTGTGTTCACACACATCACTACGTAAATATATCAACAAATCCCCCTTGGGAGTGATGCGGTGAACAAGGAGCTGGCACTCATGTATAAGGAAGTCCCAAGCTATGTGGAAATCACTCCACAAAAGGAAGTAAGCCTAAAGCTTTGCGGAAAGCTTCAAACTTCTTCCTAGGCAGAGCCTTTGTGAAGAGGTATGCAATGTTCTCCTGCATGGGCACATATGCCAAGCTGATCTCCCCGGTAGAGAACCTCTCCCTGACATAGTGATAATGCACCTCAATGTGCTTAGTGTGAGCATGGAACACAGGGTTCCTCGCATCTACCAATGCGTTGTGACTGTCAATGAAGATGGTGGTGGCAGAAGACTGGCCAACACCCAAATCAGCCATAAGGCGTCTAAGCCACACACAATCAACAGCCGCTGTGAAAGTTGCCCTATACTCAGCCTCACAACTGGAAGTGACCACAGAAGGCTGCTTCTTGCTTAACCCAGATATACATGAGCTACCAAGCATGAAGCAAAAACCACTGGTGGACACACGAGTGTCATAGCAACCAGCCCAATTTGAGTCAGAAAAAGCATGCAAATCTGGCGGTAGTGATCCCCCCTTGGGCTAAAACAACCCAAGTTGTCGAGTACCACTCAACTAGCGAAAGATGTGCTTAACCGCCCTCCAATGTGTGACTCCTAGGCAATGCATAAACCTGCTCATCTGTGAGACAGCAAACTGAATATCTGGCCGAGTAATGCATAAGTAAATCAAGCATCCAACAGTCTGCTGATAGAGAACAACATCAAATGCATCTCTAGCATCATGAAGACTCAATCGGAAACCTGTCTCCATAGGAGAGGCAATAAGCTTACAGTCTTCAAGGCCAGAACGCTACAATAATGTGTCAATATATTTTGTTTGACACAAAGCCATTCCACCATCAACTTGCATAAACTGAATGCCCAAATAGTGATGCGAATGCCCCAAATCAGACATCTCAAATGAGGCATGCAAATCAGCCTTGAAATCCGCAATATGCTTCTCAATAGGACCACTGAGCAGCATGTCGTCAACATAGAGAACAATGATCAGAAGCACATCATTAGCACGCTTAACATATAAGGTGCTTTTAGTTGGACTGTTTTCAAAACCATGTGCAACCAGTTAGGCATGTATCTTCTCATACCAAGCAAATGGTGCTTGCTTTAAACCATATAATGCCTTCTCTAACCTGCACACCTGGTTTTCATGCCCTTTCTATACAAAGCCATGGGGTTGAAAAACATACACTTCTTCATGCAAGTCACCATTCAAAAATGTTGTTTTAATGTCCAACTGATGTACATTCCAACCATGATGGGCTGCAAGTGCACAAATGTTTCGAACAGTAGTCATACGGCATGTAGGTGCAAAGGTCTCATCAAAATCAATGCCTCTTTCCTGTGCATAACCCTTTGCAACAAGCCTTGCCTTATACCTGTCAATTGTACCATCAGGTTTACGCTTCAGCTTTTATACCCACTTAGTGTCAATGGCCTTCTTGCTAGGAGGCAAGTCACATAAAGACCATGTACCATTCTTCATTATAGCATCATATTCAGATTGCATAGCAGCCATCCAATTTTTTTAATTATGTGCTTTATCAAAAGAAACAGGCTCATTCTCATCACAGAGACTAGACGCAGCCATAGCATAGCAATCTGATGCACAGGAGGCACTATGAGAGCCTGAATGAGTACGATATGACAAAGGTGCATCTAATTTGCTGTCAGGAAAAGTCAGCATCAGCCATTTTGGCATAGTTTTTGCCTCCTCAATATCAGCTCTCTCATCAACAAGTGCATCATGTAAATCTGCATCAGAAATGGAATGATCTGCATCATCATATGAAACCTGCAAAGGTTGAGAAGTTGCCTCATTAGGACCAGCACTAGACTGTCCACCTATAAAAAGAGGCATCAAAGTATCATACATGTCTTTGGAGCTAACAGATGTCTCCTTAGTACATGAAAGCAATGGCTGAATAGCATCTTCCACAAAGACAACATCACAGCTAACCAGAATGCGTTTAGTCTGTGGATGATACAGAGGATAGCCTTTACTTTCAGAACTGTACCCAACAAAAATACATTTTACTGCCTTATCATCCAATTTTCTGCGATGTTGTTCAGGCACTAGTGCATATGCCAAACAACCAAAAACACGCAGATGAGCAATAGATGGCTTTCGGTCATGCCAAGCCTCATATGGAGTGATAGACTGCAGCGCTTTAGTGGGACACTTGTTCAGTACATATGTTGCACACATGACAGCCTCAAGCCAGAAACTATGTGGTAAAGCCTGACTCTTGACCATGCACCTCGCCAATCTCCATGAGTGACCTGTCTTTCGTTCAGCAACTCCATTCTATTGAGGTGTATATGGCACTGTACACTGGTATTTTATCCCACGTTCAGCCAGAAATGCATCAAAATCAAAAGACATATATTCCCCCCCTCGATCAGAACGGAGGGTGCCCATTTTACATGCTGATAGATTTTCAACCAAAACCAAAAACTATTTAAATCACATGAACACTTCGGACTTTGCTTTGAGTGGATATAACCATGCATGCCTGGAAAAATTATCAATGAAAGTCACGAAGTAAAGGTAGTTTCCAAAAGAGGGTGTCTGCATAGGACCACAGACATCACTATGTACAAGCTCCAATTTCTGTGTAGCCCAACCTGAACCATCTTTTGGAAAGGAGGAATGCTGCATTTTGCCCAAAATACAACCTTCACAAACATGTTTTCCAGGTGCCTCAAGTTTGGGCAAAGAGGACACCATTTCAGATTTCTGCAGGCATAGCAAACTAGCAAAATTCAAATGACCAAAGCATGCATGCCAAAGCTTTGCATCTGACATAGCCTGAGAATCATTTGCTGCACATGCCAAATCATTTTCAGACCTTTCATAGTCTATGAGCTTATACAGCCCACGATATAAAATGCCATAAGCAATAATAACATCGCCATTTGACAGATCATGAATTGTACATCTGTCATCAACAAATTTCACAACCAAGCCAATCTTGGCTAATGCAGAAACTGATAATAGATTCTTCTTGATCCCTGGCACAAATAAAGCATCTGACAAAGTGAAAGAACTACCATCAGCAGTAGTCAAAATGATCTTACCAACTCCCATAACAGGATAAGAGGAGTTGTTGGCGCATGTAACAGTATTCCTTGTAGGGGCAGGCTCAAGTGAAGAGAAGAAACTGTGCTGCAAGGTAATATGTTTGGTCGCCCCACTGTCAAAGTACCAAACATCTGAGTCTACTACAGACAGGCACTGCTCATGAGAAGATGGGTCAAAACTGCAAACAGTAGTGAACGCCGATTCTTCTTCCTGCACAAGATTAGCAGACTCCGTTTTTTGTGTAGAGGCTTCTGCAACAACCATTCTAGCCTCTTTCTTCTTTGCCTCTTTTGTAGCCAGTTTTGGATAGTTCTTTATGATATGATCATTCCCTTTACAATACTTACAAAACAATTTTTGCTTTTCTGATTTTTTCTCATCTTTGTCTTGGTTCTTCGAATGTGCAGCATTTGCAGATTTCTGCTTACTAGTAGAAGAACTCCATTTTCCTTTGCCCTTCTGACTAGCCAGGAAAGCTTGATCTACAACACGCATAATGGACCTGTTCTGCCTGGACTGATCTTCCTGCAACAGAACAGAGACTAACTCCTCAAATGACAAGGCATTTGGATTGCCTTTCATCATCAACCGAAGAGTAGAAGCAAAACTCTGATATGAATCAGGAAGACCATTCAGAACGGTCTGCGCAAGTGAGCTATCTGGTATAACCTCATCATCAAAAATCAACTATTCCTTCAAGTCTTTGATCTTCGTTAGAAAACTGTCCATAGAATCACCTTCATTCATGTGCTCACTCTCCAACTGTTTTTCAGAGGTAAGCAACACGAGCCTCATTCCTAGCTTGGTACAATGTGGCAAGTGTATCCCAAGCATCCTTAGCTATTCTGCAAGAGCGAATATGAGGAATAATGGCACGTTTGACAGACAAAGCTATCAATGCATGTGCCTGGGCATCTCTGCCATCCCAACAAATCTGCTCTATAGTAGGTGCAACAAAAACAGCAGCACGAACAGGAATCTACACAATATCATCTTCGACACCATCTTCATCAGCTCCAACACCTGTATTTGCAGTACCTGTTGTTACAGGTGTAACAGGACGTCTTTCAACACACTGCACAATGTTCCACAATCCTTTTGCAACCAATACATGTCGCATCATATAAGCCCATAATAGGTAGTTGGTACCATCCAACTTATCCTCAACAGCCAACATACAGAATACATCATTGCTTTCAGCCATGGTCGGTGACTAGAATACCTTGATGCAGAAAATTGACTGTATCTCAAAAAGTTGAACGGAACTGCCCAGACAAGTTCTCATAAACCTGTAGCAGACTTCGAGACGCTTATACTGGCAGACTGACATAGGTATATACCTTTGGCACAAAAAGATGAAATAGCCTACACAAGCGCTGCGATAGTGCGTTCGGAGGCCGAAACGAGCTCAGATCACGATTTCGACACCACAGAGCGAAGCCGTTTTGATCTCTGAAACACCTTGAGTATGCTCACCAAATTTCGTGAGAATCTGAAACTGCAAATGGAGGAGTGTCGACGGCGCCCTAGATGAAGTGATGACCTGCTCTGATACCAATTGTTGGAGTTAGACGTCTGCGGAAGCACGCGAACAGCACAAGGAAGAAGAAGAAGCTTGGAGCACAACACACAATACTGAATGTATTACTAGAGAATGTACAAAGATAAGTAGCCCATTAGGGCAATAGGCGTATATACAACCCGGGGGAAAAAAACCTCCTAAAGAGGGAAAAAAGTGCCCCGGCGGTCCTAGTGTGTTCACACACATCACTACCTAAATATATCAACACTATCCACACGATACGATACTGGAAATGGTCACGATACGATACCTCTGATTTGCACGATACGATACCAACCTCTCGATACGATACTAGAATTTACATGATACGATACCTCTGCATTCGACGATACGATACCATGTCAGTGGACGATATGATACCTGACCACTACACGATATGATACTGGAAATCATGCGATACGATACCAGATTGCTCACGATACGATACCAAGGTGACAGGTGATATGATGCCAAAAATCAAGCGATACGATACGAGTAAAACCCACGATACGGTACCACTTGGTCAACAATACGATACCGTGACTGCCACGATACGATACTGCCGGGAAAACCAAGATCGCGATACCAGCACTTGATGATATGATGCCAGAATGGTATCGCGATACCTCAAGTGGGCATGCACGATACGATACCTAGACAAGTATCGTGATACTCCGGAATTCTAGTATCACGATACCAAAACTCAACCGGACATGATACTTGGAGATTTTGGAGTCCAAATTCAAAATTTTTTGTAGATATGTGTACATTATGTTCTCCTTGTCACTCCTCTCAGCCTGTATGCAAAATCACCCTCCAAACTCTTGATACCACGACCACGATACCAGGCGCAGGTCTTATCACTCCGCAATACTACCACTCAGATTTTTAATGTTTGAAGTGGATTTCAAGGCGATTTCTTCAGCCTTTTAGCTCTGAACACCCTCTGTGCTTGTTCCTCACAGTCGCAAGTGATCAACGAGGTGAATGTACACTCAAAACTGAGAAAAAAATCAGAGGAGATGAAGGTGGTAGAAAATGGTGATAATGATGAAGATGAGGAAGAAGGAAAACTCAAAAATTGAACTGAAAATGGTGATTTTTTTACCTTCCAACGTCACTACTCTATGTCTTACCATCACACGCTCGTCCTCCAAGCTCTCTCCCCGTCAACAGCGCCAAATTTGGTGTCACTCTAGAACAATGGTGAGTACCAACGTGAGGAGTTTCACCTCATAAATGTCAATCCGTGGAGACATGAGGACTAGTACGAAGACTATGAGCAAGTGATGGCACAAGTGCGTGAGTGAAAGCACACAAGCATGCACACACATACACACACACATGCACAAGGTAAGAGCAAAGAGTGTAACAATGGAAGATCTTCGATTACAAAAGAACTCTCTTACCAAGCTGAAATCTACAACAAGCTAACCCCCTAAATGAACTCTCCAGCGCTTTTTATAGTTTTTTGAGGCCTTGTCCAGACCTAGTGTCCAGCCTAGTTAAAAATTAGGTCCTAAGGCTTATTTGGGGATTCAAATGGAATCTAAAAATTATGAAAATTGGTAGGATGATACTTCTAATACTCCTCAAGCTCAAGGACTCCTTGGCTTGGACAAAATGGAGTTGTGAAAATAGAGAATGGTATTTACAATGGTTTTTAGTTATAACAATCACTATTTTTATAGGGATTTCTTATGAAAATTTGGCATGTGCTTCTTGGAGCTCCCTACATGCTTCTTCTTCTTGTGTGTCCGCTTCATTCATGCGCTTCCGTGCTTGTGCATGACCTTGACTGTCAACACTAAGGGAGGGGTCCTACCCTTCTCCCAAAATCACTCCCATGTAACATTTTCTTTCCCCTTGATTCCACTTTTGTCCTCAAAAATGGTGTTGGAAGGTCCCATTCATAGAGAGAATTAATCACCTAGTGTTCCCACTATATCCCCATGTATTTGATGTACATGGTCATATATCTTCGTGTTGTTTCCCTGTATCTTTCCCATTAAGAAGACTCTTGGGAAGGTAATTTAAAATTGGGAAACCGTCTCTAAAGTGTCCTAGCCCACTCCCATGTAGCATTATCATCTGAACTATCTTCCCACTTTGCTAAAAACTTTTTATATAAGTGATTCCTAGTCCATTTCTCTTGAGTGCGTAGTATGCTCTTAGGCTCATGTGGAACATATTGAACAAAAATAGGTTCTACTACCTCACTATCTAGAATGAGGTTGTCAAATTCACCCAACGTTTTCTTAAGCTGGCTAACATGAAATATTGGATGGATCTGGCTATTCTCTTGAAGTTAGAGCTGGTAAGCCATCTTTCCTATTCTCTTAAGAATTAGGAAAGGTCCTCAATACCTACAAGATAATTTTGGACAAGGTCCCATCTTCATGGTTTTAGACCTAGATGGAACTCTAAGATAGAATTGCTCTCCAAACTCAAAGTTCATGTCTCTCCTTTGAGGGTCAGGATAGGCCTAAGCACATTGTTCATCTCTTCCAAAAAGTCCTTTGCAACTTGAACTTTCTCATTCTGCAATCCTACTATATAAAGAGCTCTTGGCTAAAGCTCATACATAACCACAAATGGACTATGCTCAGTTGAAAAGTGCTTGGCACTATTATATGCAAACTCTACTATTGGTAAGTAGTCTTCCAAATTAGTTTGCCTTCCATTCACATATGCTTGAAGCATATGCTCTAGGATTTGGTTAACCCTCTCTGTTTGCCCATCCAAGTGTGGATGCTCAGCCATACTCATGCTAAGATTTGTATCCAACCTTTTGAAGACTGTTCTCCAAAAGTGGCTAGTGAACTTCCTATCTCCGATCAGAGACTATGTCTAAGGGAAGACCATATAGTTGGTATAGGTTCCCCACAAATATTCTAGCCAAAGCAGGTGTCTTCCTTGTAGTACATGTCGGAATAAACCTAGCCATTTTTGTGAACCTATCCATAATTACCTAGACAAAATTGTGCCCTCTTTGTGTCTTAGGTAATCCAACTATGAAATCCATAGAGATACAATCTTACTTCCCATTGGGAATATCTGATGGGTGGAGTAGTCCTCCAATCCTCAACCTTTTAGCTTTATTGACCTAGCATTAAGTGCACTTAAGCACATACTCTAGGACGTCCTTGTGAAGTCTAGGCTAGTAAAACTGCCTCTTAATAGGATCCTAAGTCTTGTTAACCCTTGGGTGTCCTGCACTAGGTGTGTCATGACACTCATACAGAATGTGTTGTCTCATGTCACGGTTTCTAGGGACACATACCTTACCCTTATATAGCAGATATCCATCATGGATATTGTAATTCTTACACTTGAATCCTTCTTGAGTACCCATCGACACTCCATCCTCATCAAAAACTTGTGTATCATGATCCCTTTTCTCTATGGCTTCCCAAATCTCCAAATATGCAGGATCAAGCCTACATTTCCCTCTAATGGACTCAAGTAGCTCACTGGTGATCTCAGTAAAACTCAATCCATTGAGCATAGGCATGTGGCTAAGTGAATCAGCCACCACATTAAACTCTTTTCCTTCCTGTAGTTAAGCTCATAATCAAACCCCTGAAGGGTCTCTGTCCTTCAAGCCTTAAGAGCTTTAAGGTTTGTTTTATTGGAGAGCCACTTAATGCTCTCTTGATCAAACACTATTGTGACTAATTTGGCACCATATAGATAATCACATGACTTCTTCAAAGCATGGACAATTGCATATAACTCCTTCTCAAAGACGGAGTAATTCTTTTGAGTAGGTTCTAGTTTCTTACTCTCAAAAGCTACTAGTCAACCATCCTGAACTAGAACCGCTCATTAGTCTCAACCATGAAAGGTTTATTGGGATCTTCTGTGTGCCAAAGTGGATTTGTGGCAATTGCTACGTTCAATTTCTCCATCATTAGGAAAAAAGGTGAACCTTGCATGGGCCTTGTAAGGATCCCTAATTTTTAGGGATTAAAATGCTTAATCCATGAGTTTAAGGAGCCACATGAAACCACTAGTGGTATGGCATAATAAAATATTGTAGATGAAATATCCTCTTTTTTCTCTCATACGTGAGCCTCTCTGAACCTTTAGATTGATTGAATCAATGGTGTATATCAAAGAATACTTTAATGTAGAGAGAGAATGGAAGAAAACTCGTGGGAGTGGGGACAAGATCTTCGAATTCTCTCTACAAAAAGGTCAGCCGTCAGATCATTGTAGATCTAATGGACGCGCGTGAACAGGGTTGAGCCTCTTTTTCACATGCATTCAGATCGTCAGATGTGAGGCACATCTAGTGGCTACCACACCTTTTTGATGTTTGGGCTGAATCCAAGCCGTCGGATCGTCCCTAAATCTAATGGCTACAAGGCTAAGCGCTCAAACTTCAGAGAATTCAAACTCCACCATTCGATTCCACCCAAAATCCAACGGTTCTGTCGAAAAGGCGCCTATTGTAATGATTGCATGTATCTCATCCATTCAATCTCAAGCTAATCCAAGGGTGGGAATTTGTCCGTGCCTTGACTTTTTGAATTCAATCGTGGCCCTTAGATCTTCTATTAATCGAATGGCTCTAAATGAATTTCAAGGTTCTCAAAACCATCCTCTAAGAAAAACCACCAATTCTAGATGGTTTCTAGCTCTTTGACCACACAAAAACAAGGGAAGCCTATGCCTAGTCTATGTGATTAAGGGACTAGACTATGGCCACCACCCTCTTCTCATTGGTCCATGGCTAATCACTCCTTAAGCTGAAAGGCCCATGCAAGGTTCACCTTTTTTCCTAATGTACTTTTCTTTTGTTCCTCTCCCCATTGAAAAGCTTTCCCTTTCCCTTTGAGATGTTCCATCATGAGGATAGCAATCTTGGAATAATTCTTACCTAGGTTCTTGGGATGTGGCCATTTCATGATAGCCCATACTTTCTCAAGAACCATTTGGATTATATTTTGGAAGACTATATGGCCAAGGTATCTAACCTCTATTTTGAAATATTCACATATAGACTCTTTAGCAAAGAATGAGTTTTCCCTCAACACTTGGAAAACTTTTCTCAATTGTTCCAAGTGTTCCTGTTCTAATCTACTATAGATCACTATATCATCTAGAATGTCTGCTACAAACTATCCTAGATAAGATTGTAAAACATTATTCATGAGCTTCATGAATGTGATAGGAGCATTGGTGAGACCAAAAGGCATCACCAAGAACTCATACTACCCATATCTAGTCCTAAAAGTAGTTTTTGGGCCATCGTCTACCCTAATCCTAATCTGATGATATCATGATCTAAGATCAAGCTTGGTAAAATACCTGGCTTGATGTAGCTAATCAAATAGGTCCTCCAACCTAGGCATTGAAAACCTATTTTTGATAGCTTCCTTGTTTAGTGCCCTATTATCTATGCATAATCTCATAGAGACATCCTTCTTCCTAATGAGGAGAATTGGAGATGCCCAAGGTGAGTTACTAGGTCTAATCAAGCCTTCATCTAAATAATCATGTAATTGCTTCTCTACCTCCTCATGCTGAGAAACACTAAGCTTATAAGGTGGCTTACAAATAGGGTTAGTGTTAGTAACTACCTCAATAACATGGTCAATGTCCTCTCTCTTAGGTGTTAGCCCTCTAGGTAAATCAATGGGAAAAACATCTCTAAATTCAAATATAAGATCCTTAACGCCTCTAACAACACACTTGTTGGAGTTTGAGGTATGCGGAAGCATGCAAACATCATAAGGAAGAAGAAGAAGCTTGGAGAACAACACACAATACTGAATGTATTACCACTAGAATGTACAAAGATAAGTAACTCATTAGGTCTAAAGAAGTATATACAAGCCGGGAAAAAAACATCCTAAAGAGGGAAAAAAGTGCCTCGATGGTCCTGATGTGTTCACACATATCACTAGCTAAATATATCAACAAATCCCCCCTGGGCATGATGTGGTGAATAAGGATCTGGCACTCATATATAAGGAAGTTTCAAGCTATGTGGAATTGATCCACAAAAGGAAGTAAGCCCAACGCTTTGCGAAAAGCTTCAATCTTCTCCCTAAGCAGAGCCTTTGTGAAAAGGTCTACAATGTTCTCTTGCATGGGCACATATGCCAAACTGATCTCTCGAGCAGAGAACCTCTTCCTGACATAATGATAGTGCACCTCAATCTGCTTAGTATGAGCATGGAACAGAGGGTTCCTTGCAACTGCGAATGCGTTCTGACTATCAGTGAAGATGGTGGTGGTAGAAGGCTGACCAACATGCAAATCAGCCATTAGGCATTTGAGCCACACACACTCCACAATCACTACGAAAGCTTCCCTATACTCAGCCTCACAACTAGAAGTGGCCATAATAGGCTGCTTCTTGCTCAACCAAGATATGCATTAGCTACCAAGCATGAAGCAAAAATCACTAGTGGACACATGAGTGTCATAGCAACCAGCCTAGTCCAAGTCAAGAAAAGCATGCAAATCTGGCGTTAGTGATCCCCCCCCATTGGATAAAACAAGCCAAGTAGTCGGGTACCACTCAAGTAGCAAAAGATGTGGTTAACTGCTTGCCAATGCTTGACACCTGGTCAATGCATAAACCTACTAATACGTGAGACAAAAAACTAAATATCTGGCCAAGTAATGCATAAGTAAATCAAGCATCCAACAGCCTGCTGATAGAGAACAACATCAAATGCATCTCCAGCATCATGAAGAATCAATTGTAAACCTGGCTCCATAGGAGTGGCAATAGGTTTGCAGTCTTCAAGGCCAAAACACTACAATAGTGTGTCAATGTATTTTGTTTGACACAAAGTTATTCCAATATCAGCTTGCATAAATGGAATGCCCAAATAATGATGCAAATGCCCCAAATTTGACATCTCAAATGAGGCATGTAGATCAGCCTTAAAATTATCAATATGCTTCTCATGAGGACTAGTGAGGAGTATGTCATCAACATACACAACAATGATCACAAGCAGATCATTTGCATGCTTAGCATATAGGTGCTCTCCGTTTGAATGTTCTCAAAACCATGTGTAATCAAATAGGCATGTATCTTTTCATACCAAGCACATGGTGCTTGCTTCAAACCATATAATGCATTTTTCAACCTACACACTTGGTTTTCATGCCGTTTCTGCACAAAGCCATGAGGCTAAAAAACATACACTTCTCCATGCAAGTCACCATTGAGAAATGCAGTTTTAATTTCCAACTCATGTACATTCCAACAATGATGAGCTACAAGTGCATAGATGTGACAAATAGTAGTCATTCCGAGGTCTTATCAAAATCCTTTTTTTAGCATAACTCTTTACAACAAGCCTATCCTTATACCTATCAACTCTTCCATCAGGCTCAGGCTTCAGCTTGTATACCCACTTAGTGCAAATGACCTTCTTTCCAGGAGGCAAGTCACATAAATTTGAGGTACCATTCTTCATTATAGCATCATATTTAGATTGCATAGCAGCCATCCAATTTTTTTAATTTTGTGCTTCATCAAAAAGCAACCTCATTCTCATCACAGAGACTAGAGGCAGTCATAGCATAGCAATCCAATGCAAAAGAAGAACTATGAGAGTCAGAACGAGTACAATATGACAGAGGTGCATCTAATTTGCTGCCACAAAAAGTCTACACAAGCCATTTTGGAATACGTTTTGCCTCCTCAATATCAATTCTCTCATCAATAAGTGCATCATGTAAATTTGCATCAGAAATGGAATGATTTGCATCACTGCATGAAACCTGTAAAGGTTGAGAAGTTGCCTCATTAGGACCAGAACTAGACTGTCTACCTGTAAGAAGAGGTAGCAAAGTTTCATACATGTCTTTGGAGTTAACTGATGTCTCCTTAGTTGCATAGGAGGCTATGTGCGGCTAGGTGATTCATTTAAAGCATAAATCTTCATGAGATGGTCTTCAACGTCGTCTACTAGTTTTAGGCCTCGATCTCTGTGCATCTACCCCAAAAAAATGGAGAGTTGTCATCGAGTTATCCATCAATTGGTATTGGAGGGGACTTCCAGGAGCATGCAATAGATCACGATAGAAAGAATCACATGTGATGGGTAGTGTGCATGCATATAGCCAATCGGCCATAGCTGATGAGAGCTGCTCCACAAGGAAGGCTTGATCCTTCACTCTTTAGCCTCCATCGTTGGTGGGAGAACAATGAGCCAAGTGCCCATTTGATGGGCAAAAATCTTGCCTGCAGTGGCCCATGTGGGATAATAGCACTCCACATCGAGCTACTCTCATTATTTCTTGTGAACTTAGGAGAAGGACAAGTTGAAGGTATGATGGTTAGCTAAAATTTGAATTTTTCTTCAATTTAGCGGGTAGAAAACCTGTTATACTTTATGGGATATTTGGAATGAAGGTGTAATGCCTTGAGGATTTTAATGTGTTTTGTGTTTTGATTTAGCAGGTGAAGATCCATGAGGGTGTGAACGCGCATGGACTTGGAGATATTTAGAAGAATATTTTTAGAAGATAGTTATTTTTAGTTATTTTTGTAAAAAATAATGGATCGCTTTAGAAAGCGACGTTTTTGTGAAAATAGAAAATTACGAACTTGTAAATAAAGCAAAAACACGCTTTTCGGAGCGCGGCCCTCATGTATCTTCTATTCAGGACGTAATAGGAATTTACTATAAATACGCATGCTCTGGTAGAGTGTCCATCAGAGCATGTGGGGGGATATTGTACCCAATTTGGTGTCGTCTCTTATCTCTTTCTATCTTGGAGTATTTTTTTCTCTGCGTTCGTACGTCTGTTATTCTCTGTGTTCGTGCGTCTGTGGTACCTGGGGTAACAGTGGTATCAGAGCCAAGACGTTCGCGGAGGTGGTTGCAGCGTTTGATTGCGATTTGCAGCATTTGGGTATGTTCGCGATTCGACGTTCATCTCAGCCGTCTGATCCAGTTGTGGCGTTTGATTGCGATTTGTGGCATCCAGTCCGTTTGCAAATCGGCGTCCATCTCAACCGTCTGGTCCAGGTTTTTCGTTCATTAAGTTTTTTTTTGAAGTTTTTTTTTTTTGGTTTTAGTTCACCGGTCAAGTTTTTCGAATTTCACACTGTCACACTCTGTACCCTCTGTACCCCCTGTGCTCACTGTGCTCTCTGTGCTCTCTGTACCCTCTGTACCCCCTGTGCTCACTGTGCTCTCTGTACCCTCTGTACCCCCTGTGCTCACTGTGCTCTATGTGCTCTCTGTACCCTCTGTACCCCCTGTGCTCACTGTGCTCTCTGTACCCCCTATGCTCCCCTGTGCTCCTTTTTGGTTACTCCTTTTCGGTTACTCCTTCGGCTTACTCCCTCTGTACCCCCTATGCTCACTGTGCTCTCTGTACCCTCTGTACCCTCTGTACCCCCTGTGCTCACTCTGCTCTCTGTGTTCTCTGTACCCTCTGTACCCCCTGTGCTCACTGTGCTCTCTGTGCTCTCTGTACCCCCTGTGCTCCTTTTCGGCTACTCCTTTTTGGTTACTCCTTCGGCTTACTCCAAGGCGTACGACTAAGGCATAGAACTATGGCATAACTTTAGCATCTTTGGCATCTTTGGCATCTTTGGCTTCTGTGGCACTCATGGTTCCCTTGGTTCCGTTGGCAGCCGTTGGCTACGCGCGAACCAATTCTAACATATGAGTGGCAATAAGGGCTTAGTTATTTCCCTAGTTAGCCTAGTTAACCCACATAGTTCCTTATTTAGTATGTAGGGGATTTGAACCCACAACCTCATACTACCAAGAGATAAGTTTTATCCACTAGGCTATTTCCTCTTTTTGATACTCTATTCCTTTTAATAAATATTTAACATAACTTTTATCTCTCTCTCCTTTTATTTATTTGTTTATTTATTTATTTATTTATTTATTTATTTTTTATTTTTCTTTTATTTATTTATCACAATACTTCTATTTATTTATTAATAATACTATTATGATTATTATTATTATTATTATTATTATTATTATTATTATTATTATTAGTAGTAGTAGTTATTTAAATGTTATTGTTAAACGTCTTTTCCTATGTTTAGACCTAGGTTTTGCATCTTTCCATACGGCCATGGACACTACTCAAAATATCGATGATTTTAGTTCCTCACCCCTCCCTGGGGTATCAATTGAGCAACAAGTCGAACTTTTACGACATGAACTTCAACATGCCCAAAATGAAATAAAAGAACATGATGTTGCACTCCAACAACTACAAAGCGATGACAATAACCTAGTCCGGGTAGTGAAGGCCATTATTACCGCCCAAGAGCAAGGAACACAATCCAAGATTGGTGCCAAAAATTTCCAATTTTCACGATTTGACGGACAAGATGGCCAATTTGTTCTCTCATGGTTATCCCAGTTTGATGATTTCTACTCTGATGAATCTTATTCTGAACAGGAAAAAGTGAAATTTGTAACCAACTACTTAGTGGGAAAGGCTCAGTTATGGTGGAATGTTTTGCGCCATAGCACAGATCGCCCCACCACATGGCAAGCCTTTCAAGACAAGCTCAAGGAGTCCTTCCTTCCTCCTCAGTTTCACTTACATGCCCGTCGCTCTTGGACGACTTTTGGATGGAAAGATGGAGATACTGTTTCTACCTATACTGAACGTTTTTGGCAACGTTTATTACTTTTACGTTCACTTGAAATGATTCCTGAAGATACTTTACAGCGGAAATATGAAGATGGTTTGGAGATGGGAATCCAAGCTAAGCTCAACAGCTTACGTCCGACGACGCTCTATGAAGCTATTTCTTTTGCACATGATGCTGAGAAAGAATTTCAATCTATCACTAAGTCCATTCGCTTACAACAAACACGTCAACGACCACAACTAATCAAACCCACTTTTCCACTCAAGCGTTCCTTTTCTACTTTTTCTTCTCCTCCTTTTCAACGTCCACCTACTTTTCAACGACCACCTATTTTTCAACGACCTCCTCAATCCACTTTTTCCCCAATCCCCAAGACAAACCCCTTACACCCTACCAAACCTCCAACCTTTCAAACTACGACGATGGATGCCCAACAAAAGAGGTCCCGTATCATTTGTTGGAATTGTGGTAAGATTGGTCATACCAAAGCTAGATGTAGGTTCCCAACTAACCACATGCAACCTGGCGGAGCTAAAGTACATAACATGGAGGTGGTTCCTGAAGATATTCAATTTGAAGACATTCAACCTGATTGGACTGAAGACGCATTGGAGCAGGATCTAAGTACCTTGGGTAACACAATTTCTATTCATTCTTTACTTTGCATGCAAGGTACTATTAATGGTAAAGTTGTTAATATTTTACATGATGATGGTAGTTCACATGACTTTATTTCTCACATATTAGTCAAAGATCTCCAATTAACCCCACTTCCTTCTATGTACAAAGTTAAGGCTGCATTCCAAGGAAACAGATAGTTACAAGTGAAGTGCATAATGTTCAAATTTGTATAGGCTCATACATGGATAAACGCACATTCTTAATTGCTCCTTTGCAGTCCTATGATGTTATACTTGGTATGCCTTTTTGTCACCATTATAATCCATGCATTGATTATCATACACACACCATGCGTTTTAAGTTTAACAATCAAGATATCTGTTTGTCTGCAATACATGATTTCCAAGCATTCCCATTAATTAGTCATACACAAGTAAAACGTGCATTCCGAAAAGGCTACAATTCATGTATTGTTTTTGTCAATAACATAGTCGATTATATACATACACTTCCTAATACCCATAAATCATTTATGGATTCTTATAAGGATTGTTTTATGGCTGATTTTCCTTCTAAACTACCACCTTCGAGAGGATCCCTTGATCATAGTATAGACTTAATTCTTGGTAGTTCTCCTCCCCATAAAGCACCTTATAGGCATGGACCTTTGCATCAACAAGAAATAACCAATCAAGTTAAGGATTTACTTCACAAAGGACTTATCAGGCCTAGTTCTTCTCCCTTTGGAGCACCTGTTCTTTTAGTAGAGAAGAAGAACAAGACTTATAGGATGTGCATTGATTATAGAGCACTCAATAAGATCACAATAAAAAATAGATATCCTATTCCTAGGATAGATGATTTATTAGATAAACTTCGTGGAGCACGTGTCTTTAGTAAAATTGATCTTAAATCTGGGTATCATCAAATAAGAATGTCACCAAATGATATTTTTAAGACTGCCTTTCGAACTCGGACCGGTCACTTTGAATTCATGGTAATGCCTTTAGGACTTACCAATGCACCTGCTACATTTTCACGCATGATGAATAATATTTTTCTTGAATACCAAGCTTTTGTTCTTGTTTTCTTCGATGACATACTTGTCTATAGTAAGAATGATGATGACCATGAAGAGCATTTAGCAATAGTTTTTAATTTGTTACGCACCAACCAACTTTATGCAAATCCTGAAAAGAGTTACTTTTTCCAAAGAGAATTAGAGTACTTAGGCCATATTGTTTCAAGTCAAGGAGTTCATGTAGATCCAAAGAAGATTAAAGTAATTAAAGAATGGCCTATACCACAATCGGTGAATGATGTTCGCTCTTTTCTTGGATTAGCTAGTTTTTATAGAAAGTTTGTAAAAGGTTTTTCTTATTTAGCCCTCCCACTCACTTTATTATTAAAGAAAAAGTTAAAATTTGCATGGGAATTGCCACAACAACAATCTTTTGAAAAACTTAAACAATCACTTTCTCATGCACCTGTTTTGCAATTACCTGATTTTACACAACCTTTCCATGTAGTTACAGATGCTAGTGGCTCAGGTATAGGTTGTATTGATGCAAAATGATCATCCCATTGCATTTGAAAGTAGGAAGCTTAAACCTTCTGAAAAGAACTACAGTACATATGATAAAGAACTTTTGGCAGTTGTACATGCTTTAAAAATTTGGAAGCATTATCTCATGGGTACAGAAGTCATAATCAAAACCGACCAACAAGCTATTAAACATTTACTCAATCAACCATTGATTTCAGATCGACATATCAAATGGGCTTCATACATACAAAATGTTCAGCCTATGACTCAATATCAACCTGGCAAAGCTAATGTTGTAGCTGATGCCCTGAGTCGTTTTCCATCCCCACAAACAAATATTGTTTCTATTAATAACATTTCTGTGGTTCATATTCATTCATTTCATGACATGATTCCTACATATGCATCTGATTTATATTTCTCACAAACATGGAATGCTTTCAATAATTCTACTACATTTAGTGAAGACCATTACACATTTCATAATGGATTCTTGTATTTTGATCATAAGCTATGTATTACACAAGATTTTAAAGAATTTGTTATGAAAGAGATGCATGAACCACCATATATGGGTCATAGGGGCATACAAAGTACTATTTCTACATGTAAAGAATTCTTCTTTTGGCCAAATATGGAAAAGGATTTTACACAATATGTTTCCCAATGCATTGTTTGTCAACGTGTCAAAAGACATCATGGTAAAGCATTTGGATTATTAATGCCACTTCCCATACCTAATGGGCCATGGGAACAAATTTCTATGGATTTTATTACTGGTCTTCCGACAACTTCATCACATCATGATATGATTTGGACAGTTGTTGATAGGTTTAGTAAACAAGCATATTTCATTCCTTGTGCGAAAACTCTTTCTGCACCTCAAGCTGCCAAATTATTTATTAAATGTATTTTTCCACATCATGGTTTTCCAAAAGTAATTTTATCCGATCGTGATGTTCGTTTTTGTAATCACTTTTGGGTTGCATTATTTAAAAATTTAGGCTCTAAAATAGATTTTAGTTCTGCATTTCATCCTGAAAGTAATGGGCAAAGTGAAGCTACGAATAGTACTATTTTGGATCTATTACGTTGTTATTCTTTAGATAATCCAACTAATTGGGATGAGAAACTTTCTTTACTCCAATTTGCATATAATAACACAACACATACCACTACTGGACGTGCACCAAATGAAATTGTGTATGGTAAAAAGCTTCCTACTCCCATGTCTATCATTCAAACTGACATACCTATGGCTGATTCTTTTGCACAAGATCATATTTCTATACTTCATGAGGTTCATGAGCATATTAAAAAGAGTCACGAACATTATACCCATACTATTAATAAGAAACGAGCAGCTAAACAATTTAATGAAAATGATTATGTTTGGTTACGCATAATTAAACGACGTTTGAAAAATATTCTACAACATCCTAAGGTAAAACTTGCACCACGTTATTATGGACCTTTCCGTATTATTCAAAAAATTAATGAGAATGCTTTTAGATTAGATATACCTTCTCATTGGAATATTCATAATTCTTTTCATATCAGTTTATTGAAACCATTTAAAGGAATTTTACCACTCATTCCTATTTTGGATGATCCTCCATTGTTAGAAGAGGATGCTGAAGTTTTAATTCCAAAAAAAATACTTGATCATGATGTTACTACTACACGCACAGGTAATCAATACCATAGATATTTGATTAAATATAAAAATCATTCATTCAAAGAATCACAATGGATTCACAAAACATCACTAATTCCACATTATCATCATTTGATTTCTGCTTATCATTCACAATCACATTAAATTCCAGTTTTCCAGTTCCATGCATGTTTTTTTTATTTACATGGCACATGCCTATGATTGTTCAGTGATGCGACATGTGATTGGCCATCCATGTCTATTTTATTTTTTATCAACTGAGGTCAGTTGCTCGTCAATTGGGCGGCATGTTATACTTTATGGGATATTTGGAATGAAGGTGTAATGCCTTGAGGATTTTAATGTGTTTTGTGTTTTGATTTAGCAGGTGAAGATCCATGAGGGTGTGAACGCGCATGGACTTGGAGATATTTAGAAGAATATTTTTAGAAGATAGTTATTTTTAGTTATTTTTGTAAAAAATAATGGATCGCTTTAGAAAGCGACGTTTTTGTAAAAATAGAAAATTACGAACTTGTAAATAAAGCAAAAACATGCTTTTCGGAGCGCGGCCCTCATGTATCTTCTATTCAGGACGTAATAGGAATTTACTATAAATACGCATGCTCTGGTAGAGTGTCCATCAGAGCATGTGGGGGGAGATTGTACCCAATTTGGTGTCGTCTCTTATCTCTTTCTGTCTTGGAGTATTTTTTTCTCTGCGTTCGTACGTCTGTTATTCTCTGCGTTCGTGCATCTGTGGTTAGGAATGTGATGGGCTAACCACGTGCCCCAAAAACCATGGTTGAGGATTACTTCCTAATCCTCTCTCTTAGGGTGTAGTTCAACCATCTCCTATCTGTCAAGGGTGTGGTTCAATCATCTCCTTCCTATCACTTTATTACATTCTTCCCCCCTTGCTCAATCATTGTCCTCAATGATCTGCTCTTGTATCCCTCTAACCGCGGTGATTAGCCTCTTGAACTCCCTATGTACCCTTGAATTGATGTCCTCAACCTCGCATAGTTTCTTGAAACTTTGTTTGCAACCTTGGTCTCTTGAACCCGTGCTCTCAACCTTTGGTGTCTTGAACCTTCTTCTCAGCCATGTTTGGTATCTTGAACCCTCAATCAAGTGCCACCCATTCTTTCCCAAGGGATTCACACTTTTTAGCTGTCTCATCAGATTTGGAAAGATCGTTCCGAGGGCTTTCCAACGGTATGTCACATGCCTCAATCAGACCTACAGATTGAGAGATACACTTCAATCTTTGTTAGGCTAGCTTGTGAAAGCGACGTGCACTTCTATGTACCCTTTCATATAGAGGATGCCCAAGCACCTTTTTTAGAGGCCATTAGGTCAATCCACCTTTCCGAAGCCTACTTCCTAGGCTCTGATACCAATGCAAGGAATTGAACTCACAACCTCTTGGATAGGAATGTGATGGGCTAACCACTTGCCCCAAAAGTCGTGGTTGATGATTACTTCCTAATCCTCTCTCTTAGGGTGTAGTTCAACCATCTCCTATCTGTCAAGGGTGTGGTTCATTCATCTCCTTCCTATCACTTTATTACAATATGTCATATACAAGACATGGACACATCAAAGAAGGTTTGGGAGACTTTGGACTTTGGAGACATTGAAGTCTTCAATAAAGAAGGAAAGGAAGCTTTAGATCCATATTGAGATAAATAATCTTAGGAAAACACCAAGCACTAACATTAATGTGTACATTTTGAAGATTAAGGACCTTACAGATGCGCTAGGCTCAATTGGGAGCTCAATTGAAGACGAGGATCTTGTTTCTCACACTCTCAATCACTTGAGAGAGGATGAAAGGTGGAAAACATTCACCAAATCATTGTATGTGAGGGTTCCCCTACCAAAAATTTATCAATTATTGACATTCATGGTGACCAAGGACATGAACAAGGGAGTTTCACAATCAAAGGGCATCCAAACCCGACCTTTCTATGCCAATAGAGACAAAGGCAAAAAGAGGTGGAAAAAACTCCCAAGGCAGAGCGAGATTAAGGTAAAACTCAAGATCAAGCAATCAAGAAGGCTCCAACCAAAGCTATGGATCAAGAGGAAGAGGAAAAAGCAGAGGAAGAGGATGAAAATTAGAAGGAAGAGAAGCATCCAATGGAGAATGCTACAACTATGTAAAACCAAGATAATATGCAAGAGATTGTTGGTCCAAAGGAGGAGGCAATCAAGGATAAAAAAGGAGCCAAAGAAATTATGCTAGTACTTCAAAAAATGTATAAAATTAGAACTTTCTAGCTAATGATGTATGGTTCAAGTAAAAGAGTCCATTCAAATTTTACATGGTACATAGACAATGGTCAACCATATGAGTTGCAATAAAGTGTTTTCTTTAATGTACACTCACCCACCACTCAAGGAAATGTAGAGACAAGGAATGCCATTGAGAACAAGATTACACATGTGGGAGATGTTTCATTGAATGGATCTCAAAGCTCCAAGGTGTTGAAGGATGTGTTGTATGTGCAAACCATCACCAAGAACTTGGTTTCAATAGGTCAAATAGTTGAAAGAGGCTATGAGGTGAGGTTCAATGATCAAGGATGTTTTGTAGAAGAACCCATGCATGACTACAAGATCATAGAAAAAGGAAAGAAGCAAGGAAGACTCTTCACAATGGAGGCAAATCCATCAACCCCTCACACTGTCTACTTGTCAAATTGAAATAAACAGATTGTAGAGATCGACATGTTTCATAAAAGACATTGCCACATAATCTTACAAAGGAAGAAGGACATGCAAAGGAAGGGCTTGGTCAGTGTTCTACCTGATCTTACATCTCAAAATATGCAACATTTGTGCCATGCTTCTCAATTAGGGAAACAAAGCACATTATCATTCAAGAATGGAGCACATGTGAGAAATAAAGTGTTGAACCTCATACACAAAGATGTATGGGGACCTACAAGGGATCCATGCATTGGAAGTAATAGATATTTTGTCACATTTATAGATTATCATTCAAGGTTTTTCTTGATATATTGCATGAAGACAATATCAGAGGTGTTTTACCACTTTAAGAGGTTCAAAAACCTAGTGGAGAAGGAGACATCGAAGTATCTAGAGACCCTCAAACCCGATGGAGGGGAAGATTATTTTTCAAATGAATTTTCAATCCAAAACATGCTTATTTGTATTTTCCACTTATATTTTCTTTGTTTTTCAAGGATCACAAATCACTCATGAACACTTTTATTCTGCAATCTTTTATTTCCTATTAGCACACCCATCATTTTTCTCTTTACAGGTACACATAAAAGATATTAAACAATCCAACAATAGTCTCCAAAGTTTAAGTGGTTTTGGAGGTGCCAACTACCATACTAGGACACCAACATTCTACACCTAATATATGTGCATCATTGCTCATGCTCATCTTTGATGCCACAAAGATGTCTTTTGTAGAAGACACAAAGAAGGGAGGGGGGTGGTGTTGGAGGAGCTCAAAAGTTAGCCTAGAAATTATCAGTCACACCATCAAAGCTCACTCAAAGGATGAAGAATATAACAAAATGAAAGTGCAACCATGGAAGAAAAAAAGGAAAGGGAGCAAAAATTTTCTCATCCTAAATACTCGTTAGAATAGGTTATTTCCCATTTTTTACCTAAAATATCTTGGTAAAATGCCAATTTTTGGAACAAAATATTATTTTTAGAAGTAATTGGGCCCATATTCTAACCGTAGTGCTTCACAAGAATGAATAGAATGGATACACTAAATTTTATTTTTTTGAACATCATTTTGGACTCCAAATGGCTCTTGGGTACTATTTTTAAAGCTAAGATCGACACTATAGTGTAGACAAAGCTCCCATAAATTCTATAAAATTCGAAAGCTCTCATTATTAGAGTTACTTGTTTGAGAGATCTTAGAGCGTATAACTCTTGATCATTGCACTTAGAATTTTGCAATAGAGAGAGCTTCTTGGAGAAACATCCCTCTTGCCTACTTGTGAGTGTATGTGCAAGTGTGCATCGAATGTATGCTTTACTTTCTCTAGGTGTGTGTGGTTTTGTCTTGTGTATGTCTTGTTCATATGAAGCAACACATCACTCCATGGATACAACATTCTTTTTATTGTGTTGCACTTGAGGATTATGATGAAGCAGTGTTACACCTTGGCTTGGATGAACACAAATGGCCATGCCTTATTTTCCATTCATCTAAAGTGCTCTATGAGGCAAAGGTGACATCTTGCCCCATTTCTTTTTGCCTTATTGTCAACAATCTTGGTTGCCTTGTTGATCATCAATCTTATTTGGGGTATATTCAAGATTAGTTGATGTATAAGGGGCTTAACTCTTCGTTACCCAAGAATAAATGATTCTTTGACTCTTTGTTGACAATGCTAATGTGTTTCTCTAGAATGTGGAGGAATATATTTCCAACTTGTGGAAATGTCTTGAAACTTTCTGTGAAGCCTCTAGATCTAGAACTAATTACACTAAAATATCCTACAAATCTCTTTGCGGCCTTCCACTACAATGTCTTTTTAATGAAGGGTATATAGAGATCCTTGGGAACCATATATTTTTGCTTCCTTGTATTTTTATGGGCTTTGATGTCTTGTTGGGACAAAGATGAGATTCAGCAAGTTAGAAAAAATGGTTTTACTATTGGAGGGATTTGCAACTCAACATGGTTGGGTAGGCTATGGTGATCAACACATTCCTTGTCTCCTCCATCATTTAATTCTTATATTATTGAAAAAAAGATGACAAGGAGCTTTTTAAATTGAGAAAAATTTGCAAGAATTTCCTTTTGCATGTTAGATACCAACACGAGACGTGTGCTAAAAATAAAATGGGAGACTTGTTCTAGTTCAAAGGATATAAGTGGCTTGGGCATTCTAGACGTAGAAACTTTGCTTACAAGTTGTATGTCAAGTGGATGCGTGAAGCCTATAGTAACCATGATACCTTATAGGAAAAATGTATTTTTAGAAACTTTGAGGTGCGTTCTATTTTCCATAACTTGAGGTAGTAGAGGCTCGATTTAATTACACTTATGTTCCCTCCTCTTTTGATTAATTTCAAAGGATTGAATATCATGTGTTCATTTTGGAAGGATTCCAATAGGATGAAGCCCTTCTCCACCATAACTAATGATTAGAAGTGGGTTGCTAGTATCAAAGAGAATGTCGAAGTGAGTATCAATACACCAAAGAGAAAGGAGGCTCTGGAAAAAAGTTTCTCCCATGTGGAAGGACATCTAGAAATAATATAAAAGATAGAGGATCTAATTTGAGGACATTGAGTTGATCCATAGGGTGGACTTCAAAAACTAGTTCTTGGTAAGAAGCAAAACGCATGCCTCGGATGATGGTATTAAGAGGAATTTGGACTTTCACCAGTCCCTTAACAAGAACATATGCTTGAATTGGTCTTGGATAATGTGGGAATTCAAATTTTCATTTTTGTGGAACCTTCTTATTAAGAACAAAAGTGCGACAACATGTACTTGGTGTACATGGTCATCTCTCCATAATGCTTCCCTATATCCTTCCCCTTAAGATGAATCTTGTAAAGTCTTCATAAAGGTGGGGAACCATCTCTGAAGGGTACTAACCCACTCCCATGTTGTACTATCATCTTAACTTTCTTTCCACATCACTTGGAAATCTTTATATAAAAAACTCATCATTTGTGTTTCTTGAGTATGTAGTATGCTCTCACGATCATGTGGAAGAAATTGAACAAAAATAGGCTCTACTACCTCACTATCTGGAATGACGTTTTAGCCTACTTACATGAAATAGTAGATGGATCTAACTACTTTCTGGGAATTAGAGCTCATAAGCCATGATCTACTCTCGTTAGTATTGGGAATGGTTCACAATACCTAAGAGATAATTTTGGACAAAGTACCATCTTCATGGTTTCAAACCAAGAGGGAACTCTAACATAGAATTGTTATCCTACCTCAAAGGTGATTTCTCTCCTTAGAGGGTCAGCATAGGCTCTAGCTCTATCTTGAGCTTTCCTTATGCTATCCTTAGCAAGCCTAAGCATATCATTCATGTCTTCTAAGAAATCCTTTGCAGCTTAGACTTCTCATGCTGCAAACCTACTGCATAAGGAGCTCTTGGATGACACCTATACATAAGCATAAATTGACCATGCCCTATGGAAGAGTGCTTGGTACTATTATATGCAAACACTATAATAGGTAAGTACTCTTCCCAAATAGTTTGCCTTTCATTTACATATGCCCAAGGAATATCTTATAAGATTTGGTTAACCCTTTCTATTTCCCATCCAAGTGTGGATGTTCATCCATGCTCATACTAAGTTTAGATGCAACTTCTTGAAGGTTACTCTCCAAAAGTGGCTAGTGAATTTCCGATCCTGATCAGAAACAATGTCTAAAGGAAGATCATATAACCCGTATAGGTTTTCCATAAATAACCTGGGCAAATCATGTGTCTTCACCATACTACATGTTGAAATAAACCTAGCTAGTTCGGTTAACCTATAAACAATTACTGAGACTGAGTCGTGCCTCTATGTGTCTTAGGTAATCCTACTATAGAATCCATAGAAATACTCTCCCACTTCCCATTGGGATTATCAAATGGGTGGAGTAGTCCTCGAATCTTTAACCTCTCACCTTTATTGACGTGGCATTTAGTGCACTTAAGCACATACTCTAGGATGTCCTTATGAAATTAATGTTAGTAAAAATGCCTCTTAATAAGATCATAGATCTTGTTAATTCCCAGGTGCCTCACACTTGGTGTGTCATGACATTCATACACTATGTTTTGTCTCATTTTGAGCTTTTTAGGGACACACACCTTACCCTTATACAATAGATATCTATTATGGATACTATAATTCTTCCACTTAAACCCTAGAGTACTAGCTGATACTCCATTGTCATTAGAAATCTTTGTATCTATATCCCCTTTCTTAGCAATTTCCCAAATCTTGGCAGATGCAAGATCATTATTCCATTTCCCTTGAATGGATTTAAGTAAATCACTAGTAATCTGAGTAAAACTAAATCCACTGAGCATAGTTTTGTAGCTAAGTGAATCATCCACAACAAAATAAACTTTGTATCCTATACCTAAGCTCATAAAAAAATTCTTGAAGGGTCTATGCCCATTGGTGCTTACGACCTTTAAGGTCTATTTGATTAGGCAACCACTTGATGCTTCCTTGATCAAACACTATTGTAACTTTGGCACCATGTAAATAATGACACCACTTCTTTAAAGCATGGACAATTGCATACAAATCCTTCTCATAGATGGAGTAATTCTTCTAAGTAAGTTCTATAATTTTACTCTCAAAAGCCACTAGTCGACCATCTTCTACTAAAATTGCTCTTATAACAAAATCACTCACATCAATCTCAACAACAAATGGTCGATTGGGATCCTCTATCTACAATAGTGGAGTTGTAGATATTGTTACTTTTAACTTTTCCATACTTTGTTCTTTTCATCTTCCCAATGAAAGGCTGTCACTTTCCCTTTAAGTTTTTTCTATCATCATAATGGCAATCTTGACATAATCCTTGATGAATCGTTGATAGAATCTAGATAAAATAAGGAGGACCTACAAATCTTCTAGGTTTCTAAGATGCAACCATTCCATAATTGCTTGCACCTTCTCAGGATCCATTTGAATTCCATGTTTGGAGATGATATGTCCAAGATATCTAACTTCATGTTCAAAAAATTCACACTTCGTTTCTTTTGCAATGAGTAAATTTTTTCTTTCCACTTGGAAGACTATCTATAAGTGTTCCAAATGTTCCTCTCCTGGCTTACTGTAGATAATAATATCATCCTAAAAGTCCACTACAAACTTTTCGAGGTAAGGCCTCAAAATATTATTCGTTCATGAACATGGGTGGATCATTAATGAGATCAAATGGCATCACTAAGAGCTCATAATATCCAGAGCTAGTCCTAAAAGTAGTCTTACATACATCCTCTACTTTTATTCTAATCTGATGGTACCCTAATCTCAAATCAAGCTTAGTAAAATACTAAGCTTGATGCAACTCGTGAAAAAGATCATCCAATCTAGGTAGTGGAAATCGATTCTTAATAATTACCTTATTTAATGCCCTATAATTTGTACAAAGCCTCATAGAGAGATCTTTTTTTCTTAACTAGTAGCATTGGTGATGCCCATGGAGAATAACTAGTTCTAATGAACCCTTTAGCTAAATAACCTTGGATTTGGTTTTCTACTTCCTAATGCCGTGCTAAACTAAGTTTGTGAGGAGGTTTATTTCTTCATGGTGGATGTCTCCTCTAGAAGGTGGTAATGCTTTTGGAAAATCAAGTGGAAATACATCTTTATATTCAAACATTAACGATTTAAAAACTTTAACCACACTTTTGTGCAAAAAATAACAATCAAAAGCCTTGTCCTTAGTTACGTTATGATAAAAAGTAGATACATCTAAAATATCATAATCATGAAAAGTTTGATGAGCATCTAAAGCAAACAATGCATAAACATCCTTTACATCATGTGAATAAAAAAGAGTATCTAAAAACATGCATGATATAAAAGGTGTAGTGGGTACATCTATTTCTCCTTGAATACAAAAAAGTATGTACATGCTTAACAAATAGTATTGTTTTGATTACTTCTATTAAGCATATGCCCTAATCCCCAAAGCCATTCTCTACCCAATATTATATGTGTTCTTTCCATATTCATAGTTTGGAAATCTAAACGATCTATAAAACCTTGTATCTTGATTTTCGAATTGGATACCATAGTATCCCATATTCTCTTATCTTCCCCTTGCATCATAGATACTACATATTCATGTACACTAGGTTGTTGGGGAATTTGTAATTTCTTGACTAGAACATAATAAATAAAGTTATGTGTAGCAGAGTCATCAATCATGACTCTCATTGTAGTCCCATACACATGACCATGAATTTTAATTGAATCATGTGGTCTAAACTATTGTGACCACAACGATTGAGTTAAACAACAAGTATGTTTTATATCCTTATGCATCACTTCCACTTCCTTGCAGCTATAGCTACCATAAATTTGAAGTGTCTCCACAAGATGGACCACCTTCTTGCCTTTGTCTAAGATCGTAGTGTTCCCTAGTCCTTGCTTTTTATTCCCCCTTACGTACTTGGAAATTCCAGTGAGAGTGGTTAGGATATAGACACCTAAAGCATAAATTTTCATTTTTGTCCTTCTCAAACTGATCTACACTAAGTCTAGTCCATCTTGGTTTTTGCACTATGAAATTGTTTTTACTTGGGATTACCCTTTTCTTGAATTTAGTCACTTGTGTGTGTCTAAGTTTTCTATCTATATCCATTGATGTAAGTTTATGGCCTTCGTACAATTGAGCATACTTGATATATTTTTCTAATGTTTTATGATCATTCCATCAAAGCTCAATCTTAATGGCTTTGTCCAACCCTTGTGCTAACAATCTTGCTTTTTGGAAATCATCTAGACCTTTTAATTTAAGAACAATCTCTCAAACTAGGAAATCATCTAGAACTTTTAATTTAAGAACAATCTCTCAGTAGTTTGAGAGATAAACAAATAAAGGTCCACCTCTTTGCATCACTCTATCCCATTCATCCCAACTACACTCTTCCTCGTTCTCAAGTAAAAACTCTTTCAAAAAAATGGCTTCCAAGTCGAATACATCAGAATAGCTTTGGTGTCTTTAAGACTCATCCACCATTTTTATGCGCAAAGTCCAAGCGAGAGACACTTTGATCACTCAATACTCATGTGGGGTTCCTTTTAACTGATGTGATTGAGTTCACTTTTGTAAAAAAGTGTACACTACATCTTTATTCCTATCTCTATCATCCCCCATAAATATAGATGGCTTCAAGTCCTTGAGCAAAGGCATATCCCTAGGATTCTTATCTTTTAAATTGGTAAGAGGCATAGTGGGTGTAGGTTCTTTTCTAACCATGATAGAAGATTCATGATAAACTTCACGTTCAACTCTTTGGTAACAAAAGAAGCAAGAGTAGTCTCTAGAGTGATCAATTGAGTTTTAAGTTCTTTAAAAGTGGATGTCATGATCACTACAATAGATTCTAACTTCTTTTTTCTTTTAAGTAAAGCATGATGTTGAGCGTGAGTGATTAGAGACCTACCACTACAAAGCCCTTCCATAGAAATAAAATTAAGCACCTCATTATACCAATGTGATGTATATGAATCTTAGCGCTAGACCCCAAATGAGGCAAGTTAGGGTACAAGCTCCTAGAGGACCATGTTTTAGATGTCAAGGAGATCATTTTTTGTGGGAATTTCCACACCCTCCACATGAAGGACAAGCTCAAGCTATCATGATTCAAGGCTTTTGTTCCAATCTTGTCAAGGAACATCTCATTTATGATTGCCATATGAACTCAACTAATGCATTGAACATCACCCCAATCAATGTAGTAGGCATAGTGCAAAGTTTTAGTGGAAGCACAAATATGATTAGTTATGATCTAGGAAATACATGAGTAGAAGCTTTGAGAGAAAAAGTCTTGCAAGAGTCATATCTCAAACCACTTACACATCACCTCATCCCCTGAAATCCCACAATCCACACCAGCCATACCTAAGCGAGGTTCGGTCTTGGCAAACTCCATTCTGAAAGATAGACATTATGTTCATAGTTTACCATGCTCCTATTAAAGAATGAACAAACACATCTGGACTTGAAAAATGTTATCCCAAAGAAAATCAAGAGGTTGAGAGAACTAAGCTATGCATCAAAATCGTAGAACTATCTCAAGCTATGTTTGGGCCACTCAACTCTTCAATCACACCAATTGAGTTAAACTAGGGCTGCATTTTCAAGGATTACTAGAATGATTAGAGCAGATGGAAACCAAGAAAAAGACATTGGTGCCTCAAAAGTATACTCGAAGTGAGGAGAGAAGTTTGTTTCAAAGGGAGTCCTATGTTCTTAACTCAATAGAGTGTGGAATGATATCTTCCTTTATCGAGTACTCTAAAGAATTCTTGAGAGAAATCCAAGAAGAGAACAAGTCCAATGAATAATAGAACCCCTCTCCAATTTGAGAGATCGATGACCTACAGGATCAATTTCCCAAAGACATTCCATCCCTATATAGAGATGATGTAGAAACTTAATCAAAAGAAAGAATAGATTTTGAATCTACTCTCTACAAGAGTTACCACATTTTATGGGTCCTTGGGAATCCAAATCTCTTCAATTTTGAAATCCTCCACAATAGTACTTATAGATGAAGTTTCAATCAAACCTAGGAACATATAGGCTATGAAGAATGCTAAAGTGTAGTGTCATCTCACTTAGAAGAGGTTGCAAAGGTGAAACCAAAATAGTGGAAACATTCAACACATAAAGTCCTAGAACTTGATAGCTCTCATTGAAAGGTAGGATCCAAGCAAAAATTCCCTCAAATTATGATAAAAAAGATAGGGGATATGTGTGAAGGTGAAGAAGGAAGCACATTTCTTCCCATTACCTACCAGAGTCACACCACCAGACGATCCTAGATAAAGGAGCAAGTTTTGCCATCACGTCCTCATCCTTATGGATATATGGGGCAAACTTGACCCTCCCACACACAAGAATGAGACTTCAAATGGTTGATGGTCATATTGAACAACCATTAGGGTTGTTGGAAGGTATCACTCTCACTACTTGTGGTGTAGAATTCAAACATATTTTTGCTACATGCGAGTTTGCAAAGAACCATGTGTAAAAAATGGTATTACATATACCTCTCATGAGGCAATTACAAATGGTGCAACATTGGGGTACCAACTCCTTATACTTACAACACTTAGGGGTTATGACAAAAGTCAATCTCAAAGACTACACTTATAGAGATGTCCCACATCTACGATGGAATTCTATCCACAAGACATAAGAGGATTTTGTGTTAGTGCACTCAATGAAATTTTTGGTCCATCTTGGATGCATGAAAATGCACACTTATGGATATATAAAGCAGCTACAAAAGAAGAGAAAAGATAAGAAGATAGAAATGGGAGTGTCCCAAAACATAAGGTCAATACAAGACCCAACCTACACCAATAATTTTTGAGATGAATAATTTGAGCCTCATGGTTGGGAAAAAATATTACCAACAATGGACATAAGGGTGAATGAAGGACAATGGACTCCCCATTGTGATGAGGACATCTATAACATACTTATTTATGTATGAACCCTTAGAAGAGGATGAGGATGTTGAAGATTGCGAATCCATCATCATGGATCCCTTTTTGGATTCCAAGGAAGATTAGTGTATCTAGTCAAAGCAAAACAATACAATGCAAATGAGTTTAAGAGTAAAATATTCCTAACCAATCAGATAGAGAATGAAGAAAAGAAAAAGAAACATAAGAAAATCCCACAAATGAAGGATGAGGAAGAATCATTGTTTGAGGTGCCAGAGAACTTCAAGAATTATGAGATTAAAAAAAATCTTTAATAAGAATGCCAGAAAGATAAGTTCTCATGGGAGGTGTATGAAAACAAAGAAGTAACAAAGAAAATCATAGTAATAGTTGAAGATTAGAAAGAATGGATCATGTACATAGGAGATGACCTTAGTGCAGAGGAGGAAGAGGAATTAATGAATCTCATATGTGAATATAGAGATGTATTTGCTTGGTCATACAAAGATTTGAAAGGCGTGGATCCAAAAATTGCGTGGTCAAGGATAAGCCCACAAAACACAACTATGTAGCTCAAATAAAGGAGGAAAATAATAGATTGAAAGAAGCAGGATTCATGTATAAAATTGAGCATACAAAAACCCCCATTGCGGTTGTGCCCAAAAAGAATGGTAAATTATGTGTGTACACTAACTTGAAAATATATAATGAAATACCATTAGATATAGTTATCATCTTTCATTCATAAAGCACTTATTGGAATGTGTAGCACGGAAGGAAGTGTATAGTTTCCTAGATGCATTCTCAAGCTACAACTAAGTGGCTATAGCCCTTGAGGATCAATACATGATGGATTTTGCAGTTGAATAGGGAATTCTTGCAGCAACAGCACCCACCTGGCTAATTTGCCCCCTAAATGTTGTTGGCGGACAAGATAAACCAAAGCTGCATGATCCACATGAAAGGTAAATGGTCATCCCAGCAAATAGTGCCGGAATTTCTTCACGGAATAAACCAAACCAAGACATTCACGCTTAGTGATGGAATAATTCCATTCAGCAGCAGCTAATCATCGACTAGCATAATAAATAGGGCGGAACCACTTATCCTGTTGTTGCATGAGCACACTACCAATTGCGATACATAGGTGATAGAGGTGAGCCGATGCATCACTGGATAACAAAAAATCATCCAGATACACCCGCATAAATGTTGTTAGGTAGGGAGAAAAGATTTCTTGCATGCATCATTGAAAGGTACTGGGAGCATTGCAGAGACCAAACCACATCACCGTACATGCATATACACCTGTTGGAGTTAGATGTCTGCGGAAGCACGCAAACAGCACAAGGAAGAAGAAGAAGCTTGGAGCATAACACACAATACTGAATGTATTACTAGAGAATGTACAAAGATAAGTAGCCCATTAGGGCAATAGGCGTATATACAAGCCAGGGGAAAAAAACCTCCTAAAGAGGGAAAAAAGTGCCCCGGCGGTCCTAGTGTGTTCACACACATCACTACCTAAATATATCAACAAATCCCCTCTGGGAGTGATGCAGTGAACAAGGAGCTGGCACTCATGTATAAGGAAGTGCCAAGCTATGTGGAAATCACTCCACAAAAGGAAGTAAGCCCAAGCTTCAAACTTCTCCCTAGGCAGACCTTCGTGAAAAGGTATGCAATGTTCTCCTACGTGGGCACATATGCCAAGCTGACCTCCCCAGCAGAGAACCTCTCCCTGACATAATGATAATGCACCTCAATGTGCTTCGTGCAAGCATGGAACACAGGGTTCCTCGCAACTGCCAATGCGCTCTGACTGTCAGTGAAGATGGTGGTGGCAGAAGACTGACCAACACCCAAATCAGCCATAAGGCGTCTGAGCCACACACACTCAACGGTAGCTGTGAAAGCTGCCCTATACTCAGCCTCACAACTAGAAGTGGCCACAGTAGGCTGCTTCTTGCTCAACCAAGATATACATGAGCTACCAAGCATGAAGCAAAAACCACTGGTGGACACATGAGTGTCATAGCAACCAGCCCGATCTGAGTCAGAAAAAGCATGCAAATCTGGCGGTAGTGATCCCCCCTTGGGATAAAACAACCCAAGTAGTCGAGTACCACTCAAGTAGTGAAAGATGCGCTTAACCACCTTCCAATGTGTGACTCCTAGGCAATGCATAAACTTGCTCATCTGTGAGACAGCAAATTGAATATCTGGCCGAGTAATGCATAAGTAAATCAAGCATCCAACAGCCTGCTGATAGAGAACAGCATCAAATGCATCTCCAGCATCATGAAGACTCAATCGTAAACCTGTCTCCATAGGAGTGGCGATAGGCTTACAGTCTTCAAGGCCAAAACGCTGCAATAATGTGTCAATATATTTCGTTTGACACAAAGCCATTCCACCATCAACGTGCATAAATTGAATGCCCAAATAATGATGCAAATGCCCCAAATCAGACATCTCAAATGAGGCATGCAAATCAGCCTTAAAATCAGCAATATGCTTCTCAATAGGACCAATGAGCAGCATGTCATCAACATTGACAACAATGATCAGAAGCACATCATTAGCACGCTTAACATATAAGGTGCTTTCAGTTGGATTGTTCTCAAAACCATGTGCAATCAGATAGGCATGTATCTTCTCATACCAAGCACGTGGTGCTTGCTTTAAACCATATAATGCCTTCTTTAAACTACACACCTGGTTTTCATGCCCTTTCTGCACAAAGCCATGGGGCTGAAAAACATACACTTCTTCATGCAAGTCACCATTCAAAAATGTTGTTTTAATGTCCAATTGATGTACATTCCAACCATGATGGGCTGCAAGTGCACAAATGCTCCGAACAGTAGTCATACGGCATGTAGGTGCAAAGGTCTCATCGAAATCAATGCCTCTTTCCTATGCATAACCCTTTGCAACAAGCCTAGCCTTATACCTGTCAATTGTACCATCAGGTTTACGCTTCAGCTTGTATACCCACTTAGTGCCAATGGCCTTTTTGCCAAGAGGCAAGTCACATAAAGACCATGTACCATTCTTCATTATAGCATCATATTCCGATTGCATAGCAGCCATCCAATTTTCTGGATTCTGTGCTTCATCAAAAGAAATAGGCTCATTCTCATCACAAAGACTAGACGCAGCCATAGCATAGCAATCTGATGCAAAGGAGGCACTATGAGAGCCTGAACGAGTACGATATGACAAAGGTGCATCTAATTTGTTGTCACGCAAAGTCTGCACCAGCCATTTTAGCATAGTTTTTACCTGCTCAATATCAGCTCTCTCATCAACAAGTGCATCATGTAAATCTGCATCACAAATGGAATGATTTGCATCATCATATGAAACTTGCAAAGGCTGAGAAGTTGCCTCATTAGGACCAGCACTAGACTGTCCACCTATAAAAAGAGGCATCAAAGTATCATACATGTCTTTGGAGCTAATAGATGTCTCCTTAGTACATGAAAGCAATGGCTGAATAGCATCTTCCACAAAGACAACATCACGGCTAACTAGAATGCGTTTAGTCTGTGGATGATACAAACGATATCCTTTACTTTCAGAACTGTACCCAACAAAAATACATTTTACTGCCTTATCATCCAATTTTCTGCGATGTTGTTCAGGCACTAGTGCATATGCCAAACAACCAAAAACACGCAGATGAGCAACAGATGGCTTGCAGTCATGCCAAGCCTCATATGGAGTGATAGACTGCAGCGCTTTAGTGGGACACCTATTCAGTACATATGCTGCACACATGACAGTCTCAAGCCAGAAACTATGTGGTAAAGCCTAACTTTTGACCATGAACCTTGCCATCTCCATGAGTGACCTATTCTTTTGTTCAGCAACTCCGTTCTGTTGAGGTGTATACAGCACTGTACACTGGTGTTTTATCCCACGTTCAGCCAGAAATGCATTAAAATCAGAAGTCATATATTCCCCCCCTCGATCAGAACGGAGGGTGCCCATTTTACATGCTGATAAATTTTTAGCCAAAACTAAAAACTTTTTGAAGCACATGAACACTTCGGACTTTGCTTTGAGTGGATATACCCATGCATGCCTGGAAAACTCATCAATGAAAGTCACGAAGTAAAGGTAATTTCCAAAAGAGGATGTCTGCATAGGACCACAGACATCACTGTGTACAAGCTGCAATTTTTGCGTAGCACAAACTGAACCATCTTTTGGAAAGGATGAACGCTGCATTTTGCCCAAAATACAGCCTTCACAAACATGTTTTCCACGTGCCTCAAGTTTGGGCAAAGAGGACACCATTTTCGATTTCTGCAGGCGTAGCAAACTAGCAAAATTCAGATGACCAAAGCGTGCATGCCAAAGCTTTGCATCTGACATAGCCTGAGAATCATGAACTGCACATGCCGAATCATTCACAGATCTTTCATAGTCTATGAGCTTATACAGCCCACGACATAAAATGCTAGAAGCAATAATCACGTCGCCATTTGATAGATCATGAACTGTACACCTGCCATCAACAAATTTCACAACCAAGCAAATCTTAGCTAATGCAAAAACTGATAACAGATTCTTCTTTATCCCTGGCACAAATAAAGCATCTGACAAAGTGAAAGAACTACCATCAGTAGTAGTCAGAATGATGTTACCAACTCCCATAACAGGATAAGAGAAGTTGTTGGCGCATGTGACACTATTCCTTGTAGGGGCAGGCTCGAGTGAAGAGAAGAAACTGCGCTGCGAGGTAATATGTTTGGTCGCCCCACTGTCAAAGTACCAAACATCTGAGTCTACTGCAGACATGCACTGATCATGAGAAGATGGGTCAAAACTGCAGACAGTAGTAAACGCCCATTCTTCTTCCTGCACAAGATTTGCAGACTCTGTTTTTGGTGTAGAGGCCTCTACAACAACCATTCCAGCCTCTTTCTTCTTTGCCTCTTTAGCAGCCAATTTTGGACAGTTCTTTATGATATGATCATTCCCTTTACAGTACTTACAAAACAATTTCTACTTTTCTGATTTTTTCTCATCTTTGTCTTGGTTCTTCAAATGTGCAGCATTTGCATATTTTTGCTTACTAGTAGAAGAGCTCCATTTTCCTTTGCCCTTCTGACTAGCCAGGAAAGCTTGATCTGCAACTCGCATAATGGACCTGTTCTGCCTGGACTGATCTTCCTACAACAGAACAGAGACTAACTCCTCAAATGACAAGGCATTTGGATTGCCTTTCATCATTAACTGAAGAGTAGAAGCAAAACTCTGATATGAATCAGGAAGACCATTCAGAACGGTCTACACAAGTGAGCTATCTGGTATAACCTGGTCAGCAAAAATCAACTATTCCTTCAAGTCTTTGATCTTTGTTAGGAAATTATCCATGGAATCACCTTCATTCATGTGCTCACTCTCCAACTGTTTTCGGAGATAAGCAACACGAGCCTCATTCCTAGCTTGGTACAATGTGGTAAGTGTATCCCAAGCATCCCTAGTTGTTCTGCAAGAGCGTATGTGAGGAATAATGGCACGTTTGACAGAAAAAGCTATCAATGCATGTGCCTGGGCATCTTTGCCATCCCAACCAATCTGCTCTACAATAGGTGCAACAGAAACAGCAGTGCGAATTTGAATCTGCAGAATATCATCTTCAACATTATCTTCATCAGCTCCAGCACTTGTATTTGCAGTACCTATTGTTACAGGTGTAACAGGACGTCTTTCAACACCCTGCACAATGTTCCATAATCCTTTTGCAACCAAAACATGTCACATCATATAAGCCCATAATGGGTAGTTGGTACCATCCAACTTATCCTCAATAGCCAACATACGAAATACATCATTGTTTTCAGCCATGGCCGATGACTAAAATACCTTGATGCAGAAAATTGACTTTATCTCAAAAAGTTGAACGAGAACTGCCTAGACGAGTTCTGCTAGACCTGTAGTAGACTTTGAGATGCTTAAACTGGCGAACAGAAACTGGTATATACCTTTGGCACAAAAGGATGAAATAGCCTGCACAAGCACTGCGATAGTGCATTCGGAGGCCGAAACGAGCTCAGAAACACCCTGAGTATGCTCACCAAATTTCGTGCGAATCTGAGATTGCAAACGGAGGAGTGTCGATGGCGCCCTAGAAGAAGCGACGACCCACTCTGATACCAATTGTTGGAGTTAGATGTCTACGGAAGCACACGAATAGCACAGGGAAGAAGAAGAAGCTTGGAGCACAACACACAATACTGAATGTATTACTAGAGAATGTACAAAGATAAGTAGCCCATTAGGGCAATAGGCGTATATACAAGCCGGGGGAAAAAAACCTCCTAAAGAGGGAAAAAAGTGCCCCGGCGGTCCTAGTGTGTTCACACACATCACTACCTAAATATATCAACAATGGCCTAGTTTGTAATAAACACAATCTTTGGTATATCCATTTCGTCCATGTGCACCTGATTATAGCCACTATAACCATCCAAAAAGGAATACATTTCTCGTCAAACAACATCATCGAGCATCGTATCCAAAAAGGGGAGTGGAAAGGGATCAGGCACTGTCGTTGCATTTAATTTTCGGTAATCCACATAGATATGCAACTACTTGTTTTTCTTTGGGACAATGACAATAGGCAAAATCCATTATACATGCTCAATGGGGACAATGAAGCGTACTTTCAACAAGCGATACAATTCAGCTTTCACTTGAGCAGCATAATTGGGATTCATGCGATAATTGGGTTGTTAATTGGATGCGCATCCGGTTTCAGCATCACACGGTGTTGGTAGATGCGAGGGTCCAACCCTTTCATATCTCGATAGTCCCACGCGAATACATCTTGAAACTCTGTCAACAATTGTAGTATATCATTTTGAAAAGTTTTCGGTAGCCCCGCCTTAAGCTTGACCGATCGCGAAGTAGTCTCATCTCCCAAATTACAAGTGATTAGCTGATCTTCCGGTACATAAAACTTTCAGGGCATGGATATATCCTCAAGTGACTGGAATAATTGGTGTAAATTCGTGGCATCCAAAAAATTGATCCGGAACTGGGTCCACTTCTTCGGTAAGTGGAAATATCATACAAAAGGCAGAATTCCAATTATCTGCAACCGCTTTTAAGTCAATTATACCCAGGGCTAGCAAATCCTCGTTAGAATTGAGAAAAGCTTCTTCTTCATCATCTGAAAGTCCATCCAGCATATGCACAGGTTCGGCCACATAAGGTTGGGCATGAAGGTCACAAAGCTTCATCTCATCCAAGGGTACCACATATTTCCGATGATTGCTTTTAAAAATAAGTTCATGTGCAGACCAATCCTGCAACACTTATGCTTGTTTCAGCCAGGGCCTCCCGAACAGTAAGTTGTAATCCACACTTGAGTCAGGTAATTCTAGAACAACGAAAGTCATTTTAAACATCGCTCCTGAAGAGTAAGGGGTATATCATGCACCAAACCCACTAGATGGACCTTAGATTGATCTGCCATTCTCACAAAAAATTGAACAGGTTCAATCTGAGTCCATCCTAACCGTTTACAAAGTGCGGTTGTAGCAATATTCACACCGGAGCCTCCATCAATTAACACTTGAGTAATTTTGTGGTTTTTATACCATATCATGATTAAAGGAATAGCATGGTCCACCGTAGAATCAATTTCTAGGCTGATAGTTACCGTAGCAAGTGTACACGAAGATCCTAGACTAATTTGTTGCTAGAATTGTTGTCTTACGCCCGGAACCAAGGCTAACAATTGCCCCAATGGCATTGTAATAGATGCCTGCGATAAAATATTCCACACAGAGTCAAGATTTGATGTACCCGATACTGAATTCGATGGACTCTCTGGTGACACTTTCACCGGACTCGGATCTTTCGGTGGTAGATTTGGTATTGTCTGCTTGACCACAGGTAGCGGATCGGGGAAGAAAGTTGGTTCTTGACTGGCCCACATTCTGGCTTTGGTAAAAATTCTTTGTTGTTCTCAAATGCCAGGCTCAAAAATTTCAGCAGTCGGTTGTAACTTCTTGCCAGACCGTATTTGCTTGTGTATCTACTACTGAAATATATACCATATTTGCCATTGGATGCTATCGTTCTTTTCTTCATTTATCATACTCGGATGCCTCTTTGCAATATCTACGGATATGTCCGATCTCGCCATAGAAATGGCATCTTGGTGGTGGATGAGATATACCTTCATCCAATTGGCCTGCATTCCACCGGGTCTGTCCGAAATTGTTTGCTCGTGGTCCCCTGTAGGTTTCGTAACTTTGGTAAGAAGTATTTCTCAAATGCGGTGGTACATAGTGGGCAGCCTATTGTCCCTGCTCCTGTATTATGGCATTTAAGATCGGTCTGGTCTGTACTTTGCCATTGTATGGATACGTTTTGGTAGAATGACTCATTGTATTACAAATAACGTAGTACATTTGGTTTAATGCACATGCGGTAGTAGTGTCCTGGGTTCTTACATTTTTTGCAGTACACCTGTTTCAATGGATCCTCGCTCATGGTCTTGGACGCCTTTAACCAATCCAGATCTTCAGTGAAACTACCAACTTTATGCTTCAACTACAATGCCATGGCTATTACCGCATCCAAGGTCATACCGCCCACACATCGTATAATCATAACTTGTTTGAGCTGAGGGTTTAATCCATTAATAAACCACTGAGTAATCACGTCATCCGGTAGGTTAGCATGCGTCAGCCGTAGTTGCCATAGATGAGTACGAAATAAAGTTGCATACTCTTGCACATTCTAATGTGGTTTCTGTATATTGTTTTGCAATAAAGTTGCATACTCTTGCACATTCTAATGTGGTTTCTGTATATTGTTTTGCAAATAGTCAAAGATCTCAGCCGCATTTTTCTTTAAGCAAAAACGTTGTAAGAAGGCATCCTTAACATCATCATATTGACCAAAATTATTAATGTCATATTTGGTTAATCACCAAGCACCCTCATTAACCAGTGTAGATTGGAACACTATAGCCTTATATGTCGGATCCGTTGGATAGTTGAGTACAACATAATTGATTTCAAAAGTACGCACATGGGCATCAGGATCATCACTGTGAAATCCTCCAAACTTTGTATACGTAACTCTAGCAGGTACCGGTCATGGTGGTATGATCTGTTGTTGCTGTTGTTGTTGTTGTTGTTGTTGTTGTTGTTGTTGTTGGTGGTGGTCTTGTTGTTTCTGTTGTTGCTAGTGTTGTTGTTGTTGCTGTTGTGAACCACTCATGTTGTTTAACTCAAGAGGAAGTATCACTGCTGAATGGTTTGAACAAGTTAAGTCTAATTGCTAGTGTGTCGTCTCGCCACCTTGCAAGTTCTCCGGTAATCTGATATCGTTAAGGCGATCACACATGCCTACACCCAACTTCCATTTCTCGTAGTTGGCTTCTGAGGTAAACTTTTGACCAAAACTTTCATCCAACAATACATTAGTTTCTTTGAAATCGAAACCCAAAAGTAGAGCTGTCACCAAAATTCTACAAGCCGACCCCAAAATTGTCCGAACTACCACCGGAATTCCACAAACTACTACTAGAATTTTCCACATTGTCATTGGAACCAGCGATTACTTCCCCAACCTTACTTTTTGCGGATGGGGTTGGTTGCACTTCTGGTATACCCTATAGTCCATGCACAAAGAAATGTTGAGGTGGCACTCCACTAGCCCATATTTCCCACTTTCCTTCCGATGATTGTCTGTCACCACTACCACCAGGAGGCGTTCCCAACACGCTATGAACTTTCCAGGGATGCTCATCCCTTCTGTACTTCGGCTACAATTCTCTGGAATGCGTTACATGCATATATCATAGGATTCTTTCTCAAATCCTAATCTGTTCACCGATTGGCTACTCCATGCCTCGTTCATACTTATTAGTTATGTGTCTCTATGAGAAAGATTTTTTGCATTGGAAGTGCAAGCTCCCATGTGCATTGCAGACTTAGTGATGAACGATGATGCACATCAACAGGTATGCTTCCATCGATCGTACGATGTCTATTGCTAATGTCTACCGTAGTTGTGTTGGTTCTCCAAAGAGGTGCCAAAGTGGGAGTCATATGCTAAGAATAGCACTTGCACATAGTCCAATGGTGCTATCAAGCATTATTTCAGATCTCTTAAATAGAGGAGTCTGATGATGGCATGAGAATGATGGAGAACGACAAAAATGTGAAGAGCCTCCTAAAGGATAGTAAAACTTGATTATGCATGCTCACACTACAATCATGCTAAAAGCATGTGTTGTATACAAATCGAGGAGCATGGATAATCACCGAAGTGTTTATAAACACTTCAAAGATATGAGATGCATCAACAAATTTGTGAATAGTGTTAGCAAAATGAATACTAAAGAGTGCTCATAATGGATATAAAATGTGGAAATGCATCAGAAATGTCATAAGTAATGTGAGAAGACCATTAAGCACGTCCACAATCACAAAGAGCAAGGGTGGCAGGGTGGTAAAGAGTGGTAGAAAGGGTGGGTGGGAGGGCAAATGACATTCAAAAAACTATCAAAGCATGAAGATGATGGTGAAACCTTCACCACCAAAAGAATGTTGCCACACACACCATCACCACCTCCAAAATCACCACCAAAAGAACCACCAAGACCTCCACCTAAAGCTCTGATACTATGTACAGAGTACACGCGTGGAAGGAAAATGAAAATAAGAGTGTACTCACAAAACAAAGAATGTGTGTGAACACAAAATGAGTTGACCATGAAATGGGTAAACTCATGTGGATTAGAAATGAGCTTGCCAAGATCATAGAGTAGAGACCCCTCAAGATTCTAACCAAGTACAAATGGGGGGAGAGGCCTTCCTTATATAGATTTGGGAGGGGCTCTCCAAAGTTCATCTCATGTGGGATAATTCCCTTGAAAGGAGAATGAATACAGCTGGTAGAAGCACATGGCAAAGTACCCAAATACAAGGGGAATACAATATAAAATGGAAATAAATTGGAAACGGAGTGCCTTCTAGATACAAAATGGAGATGCACTCATGCACATACAAATGTAGATGAAGTAGGAGCAATCATGTCGTCAATAGTATCAACACACTCGGGATTATGAAGGGCACATTTTCTCCTTTTTAGGGTATTCTTTTCCACTAAGCTCATATATACATCGATTATCATAACAAGCTACTTATATTTGTACAAATGAAAACTAGTGATACATTGTATGGTGTGTTTCAAAGCTTCTTCTTCTTTCGTGTGTTAGTTATCCATACTATCAATCTTTCTATATTAAAAACTTAGTAATATCACAATACATTGTAATCTTAAGCTTCTTCTTTGTTATGTTGTTTGTAAGTGCTCTCCCTGCTTGAACTTCGATACTTTAATTTGCATAAGATTTACAATCCATCAAGTTTCATGAAATTCTAGAGGGAGGTTGAGCATATCAAGACTTCTATCATAAAGAAGTTTTCACCATAGAATCCTCTTTTTAGGAAAAAAACAAGCTCTAAATAGTTTTCTATTTTGTTTAAAATTGTTGTGACATCTTGGTTCTCTTTGTAGCAAAAATAAAAAGGGAATATATAAAAAAAAATCATTGATCATACGTTTATATTTTTCTTAACATTATTGTTATATAAAGCACTATAGTGTCCTCCTCGAACACATTTCTTTAAGAATAGCTACTATTAAGTAAACTTAACCAAGGTTGATGTCAAGATAACATTAAGATATTCTAGAATATTAGACAAGCTAAGAGCTTGTCCTAGTGGTTAAGTCTCATGGATAGGAAGAAGGAGGTCTTGGGTTCAACTACCTTTTTATACATACAAACATTATAGATTCATTCCATCATCAATTCCAAGTTATTGTAGATTATTACTTATTGCTCGTTTAAACCTCTTGTCACTTTATCTATTCTCTATCTTCTGTCATCTATCTTCTTTGGTTCAAGGTGTATATATGAGCAAGGTTTCTAGTGTATGGAAGATCCTCTTAGCTTGTGTATAAGGCCCATCTCATTTTTGAGACTTGGTATCAAATCTTATTTACATATACGCACTTGTTCCCAAGATGAGTGATTATAGAGATATAATGAAAAAAAAGAGGATAAAATTGATGGAATGTCTATCTATCCTATGTGGAGTTATATTATGATGAATCTTTTAGTGTTCAATGGTTTTCAAAATATTGTCAATGGAAATTTTACAAAACTAAGACAAAGAGGAGAGGATTTCGGGCCTTCTTCCAAAAGACATTTTGTTTTAAATTTAATAAAGTAGATAAAGGAAGAAGAAGAAGAATAAGTTTCTCATCATTCATAGTCAAAGACACAATAAAGCTAGTACCTATAGAAGAGAAGTCTAGATAAGGTCCAAGAGATGCAAAAAAACTCTCTCTTATTGGGATGGATATGAAATGTCATGTTATACCTCAAACTAGGTTATGTGGATAAATCATATTGAGATTTCACTATCATTATATGCATGAACATGTATAAAAGAAGCACATTGAACTTACTTATGTTTCTACAACTAAGAATATGGCGGATATATTTATAGAGGCAATATCAAGGAAAATATATTACAACTTATGTAGATTATTAAATCTTAACCCATTACGAAGAACCCTAATTTTTAAGGAGAATAAAGCATAAAGCTAAAGGAAAGATGCCAATGCCCAAAAATAAAGGAACAAAATCCATTTCAAAAATGTTATCGCCATATTTAAGCTTTTGCATATTTTTTTATGATCAAAACACTTGCGTAATAAGGAACACAAGGGTGCCTCATAAGAAAATAGATGGCTTATGACCATGCCAAGCCTCATATGGAGTGATCGATTGCAATGCCTTAGTGGGACATCTGTTAAGTACATATGGTGCACACATAATAGCCTCAAGCCACAAACTATGTGGTAAAGCCTGACTCTTGACCATACACCTCACCATCTCCCTGAGTGGTCAGTTCGTCCATTTTGTAACTCCATTCTATTGAGGTGTATATGGCACTGTACACTAATATTTTATCCCCATTCAGCCAAAAATGCATTAAAATCAAAAGACATATATTCCCCCCTCGATCAGAAAGGAGGATGCCCATTTTACATGCTGTCAGATTTTCATCCAAAACGAGAAATTGTTTGAAGCACATAAACACTTCAGACTTTGTGTTCAATGGATATACCCATGCATGCCTGGAAAAATCATCAATGAAAGTCACGAAGTAAAGATAGTTTCCAAAAGAGGATGTCTGCATAGGACCACATACATCACTATAAACAAGCTACAATTTTTGAGTAGCTTGATTTGAAGCATCTTTTGGGAATGAGGAACACTGCATTTTGCCCAACCTTCACAGACATGTTTACCACGTTTCTCAAGTTTGGGCAGAGAGGACACCATTTCATATTTTTGTAGGCATAACAAACTAGCAAAATTCAGATGACCAAAGTGTGCATGACAAAGCTTTGCATCTAACAAAGCCTAAGAATCATGTACATCATTCACAGATTTCTCATAATCCATGAGCTTATACAACCCATGACATAACATGCGAGAAGCTGCAATCATGACATCACCATTTGACAGATCATGAACTGTACATATATCATCAACGAATTTCACAACCAAGTCGATCTTGGCTAAAGCTAAAACTGATAACAGATTCTTCTTGATCCCTACCACAAATAAAGCATCCAACAATGTAAAAGAACTACCATCAGTAGTAGTCAAAATGATCTTACCAACTCCCATGACAGGATAAGAGGAGTTGTTGGTGCATGTGATAGTATTCCCCGTAGGGGTAGGCTCAAGTAAAGTGAAGAAACTACATTGCAAGGTAATATGTTTGGTTGCCCCACTATCAAAGTACCAAATATCCGAGTCTACTGTAAATATACACTGTTCATGAGAGGATGGGTCATAATTGCAAACAATGGTAAATGCCCATTCTTCATTCTGCACAAGATTAACAGACTCTATTTTGGGTGTACAGGCCTCTGCAACAATTATTCTAGTCTCTTTCTTCATTGCCTCTTTAGCAGCTATTTTTGGACAACTCTTTATGACATGATCATTTCCTTTACAGTATTTTCAAAACAATTTTTGCTTTTTTGTTTTCTTCTCGTCTCTGTCATCCTTCTTTGATTGTGCAGAATTACCAGATTTTTGCTTACTAGTAGAAGAGCTCCATTTACCTTTGTCCTTCTGACTAGCGAGGAAAGCTTGATCTACAACATGCATAATGGTCCTGTTCTACCTAGAATGATCTTCTTGCATAGACTAACTCCTCAAATGTTAAGGCATTTGGATTGCCTTTCATAATCAAACAAAGAGTAGAAGCAAAACATTGGGAAGACCATTCAGAACAGTATGCACAGTGAATTGCTTCAGCAACAAAAATCAATTGTTCCTTCAAATATTTGATCTTTGTTAGAAAACTACCCATGGAATCTCCTTCATTCATGTGCTTACTCTCCAACTCTTTTCAGAGGTAAGCAACATGTGCCTCATTCCTTGCCTGGTATAAATGGTAAGCGTATCCCAAACATCCTTAGTTGTTTTGCAAGAGCAAATGTGAGGAATAATGGCATGTTTGACAGACAAGACTATCAATGCATGTGCATGAGCATCTCTACCGTCCCAAGAAATTTGCTTTGCAATAGGTGCAGCAAGAACTAGAGCATGAACATGAACATGAAGAATATCATCATCTTCAACACCATCTGCATCACCTTGAACAACTATGTTTGTAGGTGTAATAGGACATTTTTCAACAACCTACACAATATTCAACAGTCCCTTTGCAACCAATACATGAGGAATCATATAAGCCCATACAGGTAATTGGTACCATCCAACTTATCCTCAACAACCAACATATGAAATACATCATTGCTTTCAGCCATGGCCATCGACTAAAATACCTTGATGTAGAAAAATGAATGTATCTCAAAATGTTGAATACCATATGGAGTTCTACTAAACTTGTAGCAGACTTCAAGATGCTTATAGGTGAGCCAAAACCTGCATATATCTTTGGGACAAAAAGACATAATTGCCTACACAAGCACTATGATAGCGCATTTGGAGGCCAAAACGAGCTTAGATCGTGATTTCAGCACTACAAAGTGAAGATGTTTTGAACTCCTAATCACCCTAAGTATGCTCACCAAATTTCATGTGATTCAGAGCCTCTAACCAGAGGGGTGTCAACGACGCCCTAGATGAAGCAGTGACCTGGTCTGATACCAATTGTTTGAGTTTGAGGTATGTGGAAGCACGTGAACAACACAAGGAAGAAGAAGAAGCTTAGAATGTACAAAGATAAGTGACCTGTTAGGGTCATAGGCATATATACAAGGGGGGGAGGGGAACCTCCTAAAGAGGGAAAAAAGTGCCCCGGTGGTCCTAGTGTGTTCACACACATCACCACCTAAATATATCAACAAGTAGAGATGGTAGGGATGATGATGAAGATAAAAAACTAAGAAAATAGTAAAATTACCTACTTACCTACAACTCCAATGTCAAATCTCTACATCTTACCATCACATACTCGTCCTCAAAGATTTCTCTCTGGCAATGATGCCAAATTGGTGTCACTCTAACACAATGGTGAGAACCAATGTGAGAAGATGAACCTCACAATTGTAAATCTATGGAAACATGAGGAGGGTATGATGACCAAGAGCTGGTGGAGTGCCCAAGTGCGTGAGCGAGAAGCACACAATCATGCATACACATACACACACATGAGCACACAAGGAAAACTAAAGAGTAGAACAATGGAATCTTGTATTACAATAACTCCAAGATACAATCATGCTCTTAGAAGCTCAATCCCAACAATTCTAACCTCTTCAATGACATCTATAGCTCTTACTATAGTTTTTAAACTAGTTTTGGCCTCGTTGAGACCTAATGTCCAGCCTAGTTAAAAACTAGGTTCCTCCACTTTTCCGGGGCTCAAATGAGCTTGAAAATCTATTAAAATTGATATGTGGCTTCTAGTAACACTCCTCAAGCTCAAGGAATCTTTGGCTTGAAGAAAATGGAGTGGAAATATATAAAAGCTGAATAGTTACAATGGTGTCTAGTGATGAGAATCACAGTCTAATACATGATTGATTTAAATGTGATGAGGCCTATTCTTTGCCTGATCAATGTTGACTGCTCTATCTACTTGTTCCTTCTTGTTCTTCTCTATGGACCCACCGCATACTTCCTTGGTGGCTTAGTCCACCTTGGCTCTTAACAAATTGGTCATAATATCCGCCAGCTACTCCTTAGTGTTGATGTAGACCATGTCCAATTCTTTGGCCAAAATCTTCTTTCTAATGAAGTTAGAGTGGACCTCTTTGTGCTTGCTTCTTGCATGAACATTGGGTTGTTTGTAGGTAAATTCTTGAGATATTATCCCCAAACAAAATGAACTCTTCAACCTATACATCCAAGTCTTTGAATACCTTATTAAGCCACATGATCTCACATGTAACAAAGGCTAATTCCCTCTATGCGTATAATAGTCCTTGGTTGATTGTATGTTGATGTGCCTAAGTACTCTTCTTCCTGCATTCAAAAGAACATTAATAGTTGCATTGAGAGACTCAGATACTATGCCTATGATACAAGCTAAGACAAACAATGTGAATGTAGCATAATTCAAACTCCCACCAATGCTTCTATATGATCTAATGACTTCAAATGATTGTCCTTCACCTAAAAAAAGCTTAATATTTTAATTAATAGGTTGTATGAATGGATTGCATCCAATTAGACCATACTTACACAACACATCGAACATATCCTATTTGCTAAGTATACATGATCCTTCACACAAATTACTTGCATACCAAGAAATTAATTAAGAGTTCCAAGATCAGAGATCTTGAACTCCTTCCCAATATTGGTCTTGATGGACTTGATACCTTCATCATTACTTCCTATTATGATTAAACCATCTACATATATGCATATGTAGACCGTCTCATTTGCTTCTCTCTTTTGAGGTATAGAGAGGTATCTCTATCACCTGGTTGATATCCACACCTAGAAAGGTGCCCCACAAATCTTTGATTTCAAGAGCTAGGGGCGTGCTTGAGATATTATGAATCTTTTCTAAGCTTGCATACAAAATTAGGATACTTGGAGTCTTGAAACCCTAGGGCTTATATCATGTACATTGTTTACTACAAATAACCATTCAGAAAGCATTCTTCACATCCAACTGATAGATATGCTTTTATGTCACTACTCCAATGTTATCCCTAACATTGGCAATAGGGCTGAAGTTTCCTTCATAGTCTATCCCATATGATTAGTCAAACCCTTTTTCCACTAGCCTTGCTTTGTACCTAGCAATTATACCAATAGAGTGTTTTTTTTTTTACTTTTTATATCCATTTATTACCTATTTCCCTCATTCCTTCATGCTTTGAACAAAGAGTCTAAGTCTTTTTATCCTCAAATACTTTGGACTCCTTATCATCATATCTCCCTCCCACTCCTTTGTGCCCTTTGCCTCTTGAAAAGTAGATGGTTCTTGATCCTTGTTAATACTATACATATATGCATGTTTGCTAGAAATGAAATTATCATAAAGAAACCTATAAATTATGCCAGAGTGGATCCCCCAAGACAACAAAAGCATAGAGATATTATTGAATAGAGGGACAAAAAAAGCATTCTAGAGAGTTAAGCTAGATACATTCAATGAGGTAGACAAAGTAAGCATTTATGACCTCAAAGATCCTGAAGTCCCAGGGAAGGTGGTCTACTTGGATAACTCTTTGGAAAGGATATTTGTAGTTATGGGATATGGTACAATTTCTTAAACTTGGAAGGGTGAATTTTTCTCCCTCCATAGAGATCAAGTGAGTCTCATGGTTAGCATGGGGTTGGATCCTCTCATGTCTTAGGTTGTCAGAAGGAGAAAACCCAAGAACCACCAGGAGTAAGTTTTGCACATCCTTTTGAAGAGAGAGATCATGATTAGGCACATATGGAGCATAATAGAAGATGCTAAGAGGACATATGCATAAGAGAGGCATGGATGAGTTTCCTCTACCTAGACCAAGAGAACATCCCAAGATATTGAGACCCACTCAACTAGTTAAGTCAATGAAGAACTACTTTGATGGAAACCATGTATCATAGTTCAAACAAGTGTTAAGAGCTGAATAGGTTGACAATTTATTCATTTAATACAATGCTTTTGGTCTAACTTTAAAGAATAGAAAATTGACATGGTTTCAACCTTTACATCAAGGTCGATTCAGGGATATCAACTAGTTGTTAGAAGTGTTTGTCATAGAGTGGAATCAGGTAGTTATCATTGATCCATAGCTTGAAGCAAACACCTGAGGAGAAACTTAGGCTAGCATGACATAGGTTTAGGCAATACATTGAGAGTTGTCCTTTTCTAGAGCTACCTACTCATGCAAAGCAAGGTTCTCCACAAATTGACAATTATGAGGTTGTTCTCCTCACATTGATTCTCACCATTGTGCTAGAGTGACAAAAGTTCATGGATGCAATGAAGTTGGATAAATTCAGAGACATTGTAAACATGAAGGAGATCAATGCAAATGAACTCACTTGAGCTTAAGGGATAGTAGTAGAATTCTAGTTTATGTACAAGCTTAAGCGTTTGAAGTGGCTTTAAAAATCATTTCCAAATGACCATGGACTTTTTTGATGATTCAAATGAAGTCAAGGTATGAGTTCAAACTAGCTAAAGTCTCAACTACCTTTGAGAGAAACTTCGGGACAAAGTTGGTAGTGATTAAAGATTCTAATGACACACCAAACATCATTAGATATATACACATGAGTGGAATCAACTTGTGGCTTCTTCCACAAGCCCATAGCTTATCAATATTATGTTTAGAGATCAAGATACCCCTTACATTGTTTGCTTAAGCTACCTCCTTGCTTATCTCTCCATACAGGTAGATATGTCTCATCAACTATATCTTTTTAGGAGGTTTGGCTTGCAAGCCTATTGGTTTCTTTCAATACCTTTCTTTTTAAATATGATTTCTAATATATCTTCATGCTTTTTTAACTCCTTATCTTGTAAGTTTAGAGCATAATTTCTCATTGGTATGTTCTCTACATATTTTGAGCATACAAGTGGTTGTGAGCTCACGTACACACACATACTCAATTAAGTTGATAGTGTGTTTTATGTGGAATGGTTAGAAGACCTCCCAAAATTTGAGTGGAGAGATTCAAAGCTTGTTAAGAAGCTTCAAGGTCTAGTCTATGTGTAGTATTTTGACCCAAGTTTGAGTGAGAAAGAATTCATGTTTTTGGCTCACTTTGGTAACCAATTGCGAGGTCCTAAGAAGGGTCCAACACACTTTTTGCTGCAATTTAGAGTGCATATTCTCCATCATATGGATCATGGATAGAAGAGAAGTTTGTTTGAGATGAATTAGTTTCTTCAATGGTACTTGTAGAATTTTGATAAGCTTGCAAAACACAAAATATAATTTTGAAGTAAGAAATGTAACTGCTATTTATCAAATAATAATTCTAATGACACTTCAATCCTCCTAGCCTTCTATGTGGATGTTATGATTGTAAATCAATAAAGGTAATTCACATCAAAACTTTGACATAAGATGCAATGCACATAAATACTATGACAACTACAAATAACTAGAATAATGTATGAAGAGAATGGTCCTACCAAAGGACCAGCTGAGGATAAGATCTTATGAAATGTTTTGATGCAAGCATGGTGTACAATAATGCTTCATCAATTAGACATTCAAGAGTTTAGCAAGCTTGAATGAATCCATGAGCATGTATTAAAGTACGAAAGATGTTTGTGCATATAGATGTTTTCCTTATAGCATTGAAGTAGAGTGACATATCTCCATATATTACTGCAATATTTTAGGGCACATATTGACGAGATCAACTATGGTGGGGATTTGTTATCTGAAATCTTGGGACATTTTTCTCAAGTATCCAAAAGCACATAACAATTGTAGATGAGAAGAGAACATAGTAGAAAGCAGAGCTACAAATCTTATAATCTTATAATCTTATAATAGAAATCTATAAGTTTTTGAAATTATGTTCTTTCACATATTGGGTGTCCGTTAGAGCTAACCCACATTATTTACATTAATAATGGGTTGTGTTAAAATATGAGCAAGATCTAACTCTCTTGGTTGTATACTATGTTGCATACTTGCAAGGCCATCATTCTAAGGTACATTGGGGATGAGGATTACATATTAAGATGGTCTAGGTAAGAGTTTTTTTATTTATGAGGATCAAATGTGTCTTGTTATGGCTGAAAAATGTCTTAAGTGGATTTGAATAAGTGCTAAGTACGATTTTGGATAGGTTTCTATATACCATAAGTTAGAGCTATTGGTGCTTTAAAATATAGAGCACTCTCTGAGGCTCAAGAAATTATGAAATTGAGCTCAATTTTGATCTTCAAATTGTAATTTTAGTTTCTTATTGTTGAAATGGCTATTTGTTTGGAATAATTGCATCGATAGAAGATAAATTGGCTCACACATGGGTAGTATTCCATTACAAAGTTGATCGATATAGAGTTGTCCATGCTATGTCATCCACACATATTTATAGACGGATGTTTCTTTAGCTCATACATTCACTAGATATAGGACATTTCTTATCCGATGTAGAGTTAATTGGATGGCCAGAGGCTCTATCTTGAGAGTGCATGGGTGAATAAAGTGAGATAAACTGTAGTAGAAAACCATAGAATGGATGTACTTCTTTGTTTTTCTACATGAGTTCTATGGTTTTCAGCTTCACTTAATCTCACATATGTTAGAGATATCTCACACGTTATCAAGGCTTTGAGGTGATTATTGTTGGAGGTAGTTTCTTGTTGAGCTTATAAGTGCATCAGGTAAAGAATTACTTGATGGTTACGTCTTCTTTATCCATTTGTTTTTTCAAATCTGTTGTTCTATTTTTGCACCAATTTACATTCATTCATTTACTTTCACAAAAGATAAGCTTGATAGGTTGAAGTAAAAGTTATGCATGTTAAAACTATTAGTAATTTTGGATCTCTATGAGCTAGTGAAAAATGTCATGGGACCAATATTTCATGATGTAAAATCTTTTTTTTTTTCCACAAAAAGATCCTTTCATTAGTTAACCAAGAAACACCCAAAGGCTACAAATCCAACCACGGATCAAGAAATGTATAGAAGGGGGACAAATCACCCCACACACCCACCGCAAGATATCTAGCTCCTTGATGAAGGGATGAGGGGAGGGGAAAAAAGCCAAGCACGCAGCCAATAACTCCAATGGATAGTATCACCCTAAATGCTAAAGAAGGGGCCTTTCCTCGAAAGCTGGAAAAGGCATGTGGCCACCAAGTCATGCCATCCAAGTCACCATAGACATGGTCCAACTACCCCCACAAAGTGTGGAGCAGCTCCAACTAGAAGTCCCAATTAATCTCAGTTGGAGGGATTGTATGCCGCTCAAAGATGCACCAACACCTAGCCCTCCATATAAACCACCGGGTAAGGTTGCTGATCAACTCCTAGTATGGGTCATCAACACCACTCCATAGGGAAATGCTAAGATCCTGAGTGTTGCCAATCCGCCCATCGTGGATCGAGAAATAGTACTACGAGCCTCATGCTGGTAGTTGAGGGACATGCTAGTAAGCGAGCCCCAAGCAACCGCGACCCAAGAAATGATATGTAGAGTCCCACCCACATAATTCAAATGAATCCACACCATTTAATCCACATAATTCAAATGAACCTACATCCTTGGCATCATTTAATCCATCTAATACAAATATAGGTAGATAGGAAATAAATATATAGATAGGTAGATAAATAAATAGATAGATATGGTGATAAATAGATAAATTAATTGATAGATAGGTATATGAAGTGATAAATAAATAAATAGATAAATAGATTGAATGATGGATATATGGATAGAAATATAGATAGATTGATTGATTGATTGGTTGATTAATAGATACATAGACAAATATATAGATAATGAACATAATACACATCATAACATAAATAAATATAAATATAATGAACATAATACACATCATAACATTTCAATTTACATCCATCATAATCAATTCACGTAAAAATCCTCCATAACTAGTTCATATCCAAATCCATCATAATCACTTCATATTAAATCCACATGATCACTTCATGTATCATAAAAGCACGTCAACTTAAAGCACTTATTATATAACATTAAATAAACAATTGAATTTGAAGCAATGATAAATCAGATGTTTGGTTAATAAACACGTTCCTTGCACAAAAAAATATGGGTGAAAATTATCCCAAAGGCGAATTTAATGGAATATAGGATTAAAAAATCTATATCTACATAATTGTGTGAACATAAAAATAGAAAAAATTTTCTACAAACCCCAGTCGTATTACGTGCTTATTTCACCATATCTATTATTTTTATGTATTAAACCCCAATGTATAGTATCACGCAGCCAGTAACCCCAATGTATAGTATCACCCTAAATGCTAAAGAAGGGGCCTTTCCGCCAAAGCTGGAAAAAGGCATGTGTCCACCAAGTCATGCCATCCAAGTCACCCTAGACATGGTCCAACTACCCCCACAAAGTGTGGAGCAGCTCCAACTAGAAGTCCCAATTAATCTCAGTTGGAGAGATTGTATGCCGCTCAAAGATGCACCAACACCTAGCCCTACATATAAACCACAGGGTAAGGTTGCTGATCAACTCCTAGTATGGGTCATCAACATCACTCCATAGGGAAATGCTAAGATCCTGAGTGTTGCCAATCCACCCATCGTGGATCGAGAAATAGTACTATGAGCCTCATGCTCGTAGTTGAGGGACATGCTAGTAAGCGAGCCCCAAGCAACCGCGACCCAAGAAATGATATGTGGAGTCCCACCCATATAATTCAAATGAATCCACACCATTTAATCCACATAATTCAAATGAACCCACATCCTTGGCATCATTTAATCCATCTAATACAAATATAGGTAGATAGGAAATAAATATATAGATAGGTAGATAAATAAATAGATAGATATGGTGATAAATAGATAAATTAATTGATAGATAGGTATATGAGGTGATAAATAAATAAATAGATAAATAGATAGAATGATGGATATATGGATAGAAATATAGATAGATTGATTGATTGGTTGATTAATAGATACATAGATAAATATATAGATAATGAACATAATACACATCATAACATTTCAATTTACATCCATCATAATCAATTCAGGTAAAAATCCTCCATAACTAGTTCATATCCAAACCCATCATAATCACTTCATATTAAATCCACTCATATTAAATCCACATGATCACTTCATGTATCATAAAAGCACGTCAACTTAAAGCACTTATTATATAACATTAAATAAACAATTGAATTTGAAGCAATGATAAATCAGATGTTTACTTATTATATAACATTAAATAAACAATTGAATTTGAAGCAATGATAAATCAGATGTTTGGTTAATAAACACGTTCCTTGCACAAAAAAATATGGGTGAAAATTATCCCAAAGGCGAATTTAATGGAATATAGGATTAAAAAATTTATATCTACATAATTGTGTGAACATAAAAATAGACAAAATTTTCTACAAACCCCACTCGTATTACGTGCTTATTTCACCATATGTATTATTTTTACGTATTAAACCTGAGGTCTACATCCCCATGATCACTACTTGAGCTTTTGTTGGGCTTGATAGTGTTCGCCCTCATGTCCAAGCACATCAAACAAGCTGTATACTTTAGTAAGTAAGTGAGAACTACGAAGTTACATGTATTTGCAAATTGCCTTCATCTTACGTGTGTGTGTTTGACAGAGAGAGAGAGGGGAAGGGAGGGGGGGGAGAGAGAGAGAGAGAACATTTCTTCACAAGAAACGAGGCAAGTACCATTGAAGATTCAATTTTTTGTGGACAAATCATGAATATGAATGGAGATTCCCACTACACACAAATGGAAATCTCTATTCTCCAGAGGCTCACACTTGTTACATGTACCATCCCCACATGTACCATCCCCTCTACTGCTTCATTGATTCATCCTTTTGTACAACACGCATGATATGATTAGTTATACCTTGATTTAGATGTCACTTATTGGATCTGGTTTTCTATAGGTATCACTTAACTTTGTGAGATCCAAAGATTACATGTTGAGGCCTTTGACTACCAGAAAAGATTAATGTCTAGGAGGCCGAGAGCCCAAGCGCTATTGTGTAGTGGGAGGTGGAGGTAGAGGCTACGCATGAGGTAACTGTAGAGAGAGATTGAGAAATTACATGATGTTATGCATTGCATCACTAGAGAGAGAGAGACCTTACCTCTATACTCAAATGTGAACACAAAAGAAAGAGGAAAGATCCAGGGAGAGGGACGTAGAAAGAGAGAGAGGGAGGTAGAAAGAGAGAAACTGGATTATCTTTGAGGTCTTATCTTTGATACATAAATCCATATAAGAGGGAAGATAGACGTTGTGATGTAACAACTCCAATGCTTGTGTCTTGTACATGCTAAGGCTTATCGTAAGATCATCATAAATGTAGCTATTGGTATGCAGAGGAAGAAAGAAGTTGAGAGATCATGGAGGCTTACTCCGTGCTATCCTTACTCAGATGGAAACTTTGTTTGAATCAAACTGAGCTTCTTGATTTTGATTTGCAAAGGCGTAGATAATCAATAAGGGCTGCTTCACCAATTGATAGGGTAAATACATTAATGAGAGGTTGTTGAAAAGGGCTTCTAAGGAATGATAGATTCTTATGCTCATTAAGAGATAGGGATATCAATAAAGAGGGAAGAATTTTAATGTATAAAAAGGAAACTCGTACATTATGACCTGATAGGTCTTAATTGAAGTTTTCATTAAAATGAAATCATGTGGGGTAATAGGAAAAAGACCCACATTAGGGAAAATTTCAGGAGAAACTAGATATGCATTTGTGCACAAGATGGAAACTTAATGAGATTATATTGATGCATGTGATATGGTGTTTTAAGAGGTTAGTGAATGAAGTGAGAGGATGTATTAAGATTTAGAAAGAGAGAGGTATATCCATTGGTTTGTTATTTACATGAGAGAGATAATTGATTTTATGTTCTTTTCATTGAGAAAGAGACTTTGAATGAAAAGAAGATATCCCTTTTGGACATGTGTAGGAGAAGGCTTTGAATTACAAAGTGAAATATGATACACAACCTTTCATACTTCAATGTGTGATTGACATGTTGATCCATTTAAGAGAAGGTTAAGGGTTTAAGCTTGTTGTCTAACTAATTTGAAGTGCCCTTATGTATAAACTTCTTTCTTGAGCATGAATTCCCAGTGGTAATGCATTAAAAGGAAATGATGCTTTGTTGATGTATTTGGGATGATATGTGTTCAATTCTTAAATGTGAATGCTTTGTGAGTAAATTAAGTATACTTATCCATATGCATGAGGGTAGAGTGAAGAAGGTGAGCATGAAAGATTGGTCCTAATGCTAAACACCTGCATGGCTAAATGAGGAGCCATATGCTAGAAGGTGTAAATCATCCTAATGAAATGGTTTCTATGCTTTATGTAATTTCATATGAATAATGAATGTTCAAAAGGATATCATTTGATTCATTTATACAATGATAGATGTCATGTGATGAAACATGCTTTTCTTGGTCTAAGGGAATAGGATTGGTGCAACAGGAATGTATGAAAGGGATTTTGAGAAGGTTGAACATGAACAAACTTTAAGATAGGAGTAAATCTTAAGGGACAAGACACAGAGTAAGCTCCTTATACAAAATAGAGAAGATTACCTTCTTTATAGGCCTCTTTTAGAGTGGAATTCATGGATATCCTATTTCAAGAATTCCCTCGAAGTGGGTGTTTGATCGTTCAGGATATCTTTGTTGAAGAATCACTCACGAATTCGACGTACAGATAAAGAAGGATAAAGAGAAGCAGAATTAAAGTATTCAGAAAAATAAAAGCCTTAGTGAAGGGACAAATTCACGACCGTTATGTACAGCATAGAATCTTCCAGAATCAGAGTTTGTTAGAGTTTGTTACACCGGAGCAAAACTATATATAAAGAGAGCGAGCGCAAGCAGAGAACGTGCTGCAGAGAACGTGCATAGAAAGAGCGCGTAGTTTGAACAGAGCGCATATAGAAAACAAAAATAGGTTTAGAAGATGCCAGAGATCGCATATGTAAAGATGAATAACAGAAACCTGAAATGTCAGGTATTCATCTGAGAGAGATGGTAAGAAGAAACTACTCAGTGTAGGAGAGTTTCTATAGCTCGGACAAGAAGAGGTCAAGCTAGTTTTGTACACATCTTCTCTAATAGAAAACACATGTTCATGTGGACGTTTGCGCGCATCCTTTGTATGTGAAGAAACCTGAGTATTTTCATGTTACGGTATAAAGTTAGTTAACAGTTACCGTTCCTTCGGTAAACGTGTCTTTCTGGTATTTTCTTAGTAAACGTATTTTTCGGTCAGTTATAGTTTTCTCAGTATACGTGTTTTCGGTAGAACAACGAAGTATATCTCGCAGAATAAATTAAAGATTTGTATGAGAGATAGCTCATCCTATAGCTAGACGTCTCTACTATCAGCTCATCAAAGTTTTCGGTGAAATGGATATGTACACACAGTACAAAGCCTGACCGGAAAGAGGCATTCTGAACTAGTGAAGTTTTTTTCTTAAACTTTAGAAAGAGTTCATTCAGTGAAGGAAGTTCATGCATCACTTCCTTATATACTTGAAGGAATTACAAATTGAATTATAGTTGATTCCGGTAAGATCTTGGTATAATTAGTGACAGTCCAGTGACAGTCTGGTGATAGTCCGGTGAAGTTTTAGTGGAATTTTCAGTAAATTCAAGACGCAATCTTATATGTTTGAGTGACAGTAACTCTACTAAGCTACTGCTGATTATAGAGGTGTTTCTAATATCACTCTAGCTTAGCTCACCCTCTTCGGTGGCGTCGCTAATTCCGCAGGCTTGACTAGGTCCGAGCCTTGCCGTGTCAATCGTCATCCTCAACAAGTGGTATTAGAGCCGTAAATAACCACATCAATCTTTTGGTAGGCATCCTTTTATCTTTCTTCGAATCTTTAGTTGGCCTAAAAGATGATGGCTTCACCTAGTTTCAAAGCTATTGGGTGGGTACATGAGATTATACTTTCTCATTAGTGTCCCTTTAGTCATATTCATAATCAATTTCCCCATATTCCTTTCATTGTGTCTGCTTAGCTAGGTAGAATAGGAAGGAATGGACGATCTTAGACTGTCAAGGGATCTATCTGGCTGCATGGAAACTATCTTTGCCTAGAATTTTATGACAACTAAGCTATCCAGATTGTTATTAGAGGCTCAAATATGGGCTTGGTTGTGTAACACATGTTAATTGTGCTACCAATGAGGAAAAAATAAAGGAAAAACATGATCGATAGAAAAAATAAGAAAAAACCCAATGAGTCAATAAGATAGGAAGAAATTGTATTTGGGTGTAAGGTTTCTTCTTCAAAAGTGATTTAGAGAAAAGACGAGGAAAGGAGCATGGGATGAAATCAATCAAGATTGACCTAACATGTGGACATAAAATGGACCCTACCTCCCACAAGATTTGATAGAGATTCTAGCATCTGAGTAAGAGAAAGATTAGATTGAGGCATGGCACCTTAGATTTATGTATTTTCTTGCCTAATGAGGAGGTAGAGGCAAGTAGGTCAAATATTATACTACTCAATGAAGAAATAGTGAGAGGGATTTCACTCAGTCTAACAAAGAGAGACAAGGGAACGAGAATTGAAGAAGATAAACAAAGAGAAGATGGTTATGAATTTTGCAGATAGTTGGAGATAGGGAAAATCTCATTCTTAACATATTTAAATGTTGTCTCTAAGCATTACTATCAGCTCATATTTCTTTTCATCATGTTATATGTAGGTTTTGAGAGTGCCCTTCCTAATCTCTAAAGTCGAAAAAATGTCAAAGGAATGTTCCATTGACTACTCGAAGTGCTCTATGTAGTCTCTATAGTAGATCAATAACATTACCTTCACATCGATTCTCATTATATTCCAACACAAATGGCTAGAGGATATGATGCTTGTGGAAGCTTGTAAGGGCAACTGCAAGTGGTTTTTTCTACAATAGCAAGGCCTCCTACTTATTTCCATTTGGAGACAGGATAGTCTATTGAACATAACATTTTGAAGCATTCCCTTCTTATTAGAAAATTGTCTTTGTAAAAGTACAAGCCACTCATGCAACACGATACGACTCGTGTCATGTCAAAGTATACATTACATGTGTTCTTCTTGGTTTTTGCATCTTGGCTATGGAAGAAATCATATGATGATGGAAATTCTTATTATTATAGGTTGAAAGGGCTTATGGTATTTGAGCATTGAAACTTTTGAGCTTCTTATTCAAGCATATAACACAATTTTTTAGAACAAGAATCCGATGAATTCATATCATTCTTCTATCCATAAGTGTTAATTATTGGTCCTCAATTTGTTACATTCCTATTCAAGAGATTTTGTGTAAGAGGAATTTTACCTACATAAGTAAATTTTTACTATTAACTTGAGAATTCCTAAAGAATTTGTAGTTTTAATTATTGTCTTCAGAGTTGTACGTCATGTGATGTATTTCAATGGAGATGTACCATAGTGGAATCTCCTTCTTGAGAGCTCCATGATGATGCCTTTGAAGTAGAAACCTAAACTCTAGTGCCACACACAATACTCTGCATAGGAGGTGTAGAATACACAGAAAGACACACAGTACATAGACCATGAACACCGATTTCTTAGGTCATACAAATGCACTTGAGCTTACAATTTATGGATGACTAGGACACTATATGTTTTATTAAAGAACATGTAGAAAAGTGTCCGGTGTCCATTTGGCCTTTCACATGGACACTAACAGTAACAATCTCCCCCGAAAGGCCAATATGGCCAAAGTGACTATGGGGGAAAATAAAGAATGATAAAGAATGTCTGAGTGTAAGTATACAAACTATACCTCCCACGTAATGGGTATGTTATAGAGTATACAAGTAACTGTGTAAGATCATGAATCAAGTAAAGCCCATCGAGTGACAACAGTGTCGAAAGCTATCCTATGGTAAAGCTTTAATCAAAGCATTTGCAACATTACCTCAAGTATGAATCTTCTCAAGAATAATTCTCTCAATGGCTAAGCAATCTCTAATGAAGTGATACCTCACCTCAATGTGCTTGGTCTTTGCATGATAGACCGGATTCTTAGCCAAAGAAATGGCACTTTGACTATCATCGAGCAAACAAGGTACATGCTGAGGTAGACCCATATCACAAGCAAGATGACAAGGCCACAATGATTCCTTAAATGGCTCACTTGTTGCAACATACTCTACTTTTGTGGTGGAAGCAACTACACATTCTTGAAAATGAGATCTCCAAGAGATAGCAACTCTAACAAAGTGAAAAATGTACCTTGATGTAGACTTTTGATTGTCTACACAACTAGCATAATCAAAATCTGTGTAACCAATAATGGATGCTTTCCCTCTACCCAAGCATAGACACTTGTCTTTAGTGTCACTCGGATATCTCAAAATAATTTTGACCACTACCCAATGCTTCCTCCCATGGTTAAAAATATATGTGCTCACAACTACCACTACAAATGCAATGTCTAATCACCTAGCTACCATAGCATACATGAGACTACCGATAAGGAATTTTGTTTCTGAATTCCTTTTCATCATTTGATCTGGCATGTTGATATATTTTGGTAGTGATGTGTGTGAACACGCTAGGACCACCGAGGCACTTTTTTCCCTCTTTAGGAGGTTTCTTTTCCCTCAGCTTGTATATATGCCTATAACCCTAACAAATCACTTCCTGTGTTCTCTCAAAAGCTATCATGTGGTACAAGCTATCCATATTGTGTGATATGCTACAAGCTTCTTATTCTTCCTTGTGCTATTTGTGTGCTTCCATAGACGTCAAAGTCCAATAATTGGTATCAGAGCAGGTTGCCACTTCATCTAGGGCATCATCGACACCCCTCCGATCATGGCCTTAGAATCGTACGAAAATTGGTGGGCATACTCAAGGCCATTATGAGTTCAAAATGCTTTGCTATGTGGTGTTAAAATTGTGATATGAACTCGTTTTGGCCTCAAAACACATTATCACAGTGCTTGTGCAATCGATTTTCTCTTTTTATGCCTAACATATATAGAGGTATCTGTTTTCCAAAATCTACTATACTTTTAGTAGAACTCGACAGGGTAGTTCTATTCAACTTTTTGAAATACAATCATTTTTTTTTTACATCAGGGTATTTTAGTCAGTGGCCATGGATGAAAACAGTGATGTATTCCATATGTTGGTTGTTGAGGATAACTTGAATGGTACCAACTACCCATTATGGGCATATATGATGCTTCATGTGTTTATCGCAAAAGGACTGTGGAATATTGTGTAGGGTGTTGAAAAAAATCCTACTACATCTGCAAAATACAATCACTGAAGATGAAGTGGATGGCATTGAAGATTATGTTCTTCAGGTTCTTGTTCATGCTACGGGTTGCACCTTCTATAGAGAAACTTTTTTGGGATGGCATAGATGCTCAAGCACATGCATTGATAGCCTTTTCTATCAAAGGTGCCATTATTCCTCACATTTTCTCTTGCGAAACAACAAAGGATGCTTGGGATACAATTACCAATTTATACTAGGCAAGGAATGAGGCTAATATTTTTTACCTGTGAAAACAGTTGGAAAGTGAGCATAGGACCACATACATCACTGTGAACAATTCTTTGGCCAAAATCTTCTCTCTAATGAAGTGATAGTGGACCTCTTTGCGCTTGCTTCTTGCATGAAACATTGGTTTGTTTGTAGGTAAATTCTTGAGATGTTATCCCCAAACAAAATGAACTCTTCAACCTACACATCCAAGTCTTTGAATACCTTATTAAGCCACATGATCTCACATGTAACAAAGGCTAATTCCCTCTATTCAATTTCTATAGGAGATAAAGAAATTGTAGGATGCTTCTTTAACATTGAAGAGATGAACTTTGATGCTATCATGAATGCATAGCAAGATGTACTCCTTCTTTCTCTCCCAATTAGCATAAATGAGTTGTTCATCATTTTCATATGGGTATAATAGTCCTTGGTTGATGTACCTAAGTACTCTTCTTCCTGCATTCAAACGAACATTAGTAGTTGCATTGAGAGACTCTGATACTATGCCTATGATACAAGCTAAGCCAAACATTGTAATTGTAGCATATTTAAAACTCCCAACAATGCTTCTATATGATGTAATGACTTCAAGTGATTGTCCTTCACCTACAAAAATCTTAGTATTTTAATTAATAGGTTGTATGAATGGATTGCATCCACTCATTCCATACTTACACAACACATCCAACATATCCTATTTGCTAAGTATACATGATCCTTGACACAAATTACTTCTATACCAAGAAACTAATTAAGAGTTCCAAGATCAGAGATCTTGAACTCCTTCCCAATATTGGTCTTGATGGACTTGATACCTTTATCATCACTTCCTATTATGATTAAACCATCTACATATATGCATATGTAGAGCATCTCATTTGCTTCTCTCTTTTGAGGTGTAGAGAGGTATCTCTATCACCTCATTGATATCCACACCTAGAAAGGTGCCCCACAAGTCTTTGATTTCAAGAGCTAGGGGTGTGCTTGAGATGATATCAATCTTTTCTAAGTTTACATAGTTTGAACAAAAGATACGTTAATCTCTTTTGCTAAGAGCTTCTCCAGGATGAAATGGTAATGAACCTCTATGTGTTTAGTTCTTGCATGGAAGACAAGGTTTGGTGCTAAGTGCATAGAATTTACATTATCTCCAAATATGTGAGGTTTGTAACTGACGAGATCCAAATCTAAGTATGATTCTCTTAACCATAGTGCCTCTTGAGTTTCTATGGTCAAACCTCTATACTATGCTTTAGTTGAGGAAAAAGCAACTATTGGTTGCTCCTTGAAATTCCATGATACAAGCTTTGATTTGAAAATGTTAAGTATCCTAAAGTACGTCTTCTATCATCCTTAGATCTTGCTTAATCTGCATTTGAGTATATCGTGAGATCCAAATCTAATGAATAAGGTAGAATATACCTTCATGAATTGTTTGAATCATATCTTCTAGGATTTGGTTAACTCTTTCTCTTTGCCCATCTGACTATGGACACTCAACCATACTCATACTAAGTTTAGTATATAACCGCTTTAAGACCGCTCTCCAAAATTTGCTTGTAAATTTCCTATCCCAATAAAAAACAATGTCTAAAGGAAGTCCACATGTATAATCGGTATAAGTTCTCCACAAACATTCTGGCCAACTCAACTGTCCTCATTATAGTACATGTCAAAATATACCTAGCCATTTTGGTTAGCCTATCCACGATTTCCCAAATAGAATTGACAACCTTATGAAGTCTAGGCCAATAAAACTACTTTTTAACAAGATCATAAGTCTTGTTAATTCTTGGGTGTCCCAAACTAGGTGTTTCATGACACTCATATGGAATGTTTCATCTCAATCTCAAAGTCTCTAGGGGCACACACGTTACCATTATATAACAAATATCCATCATGGATATTGTAGTTCTTCCACTTGAATCCTTCCTGAGTACCCATCCATACTTCATCCTCATTGGAAACCCATAGTACATGATCCCTTTTCTCTATGGCCTCCCAATTCTCTGAATATACAGGATCAAGCCTATATCTCCCTCTAATGGATTCAAGTAGCTCACTGGTGATATGAGTAAAACTCACTCCATTGAGCATAGGCATGCGCGTAAGCGAGTCAACCACTAAATTAAACTTTCCCTTCCTATACCTAAGCTCATAATCAAAATCTTGAAGGGTCTCTACCCATCAGGCCTCATAACCGTTAAGGTTTGTTTGATTAGAGAGCCATTCAATACTCTCTTGATCAAACTATCGTAACCTTGACACCATACAAATAATGATGCCACTTTTTTAAAGCATGAACAATTGCATACAACTTTTCATAGATGGAGTAATTCCTCTGAGAAGGTTCTAATTTCTTACTCTCAAAAACTACTAGTCGACCATCCCCAATCATAAATGCTCTTCTAGCATAATCATTTGCATTAGTCTCAACCACAAATGGTTGATTGCGATATGCTATTTGTAAAAATATAGATGTAGCTATTGCTACATTTAATCTTTACATATTTCATCTTTGTTCATCTCCCCAATGAAAGGCTTTCCCTTCCCCTTTAGGTTGGTCCGTCATCGGAACAACAATCTTGGCATAATTCTTGACAAATCATTGATAGAATCCGGATAAACCTAGGAAGACCTCCTATTTTTTTAGGTACCACTCCATAATAGCTCGTACCTTCTCAGATCCATCTAAATTCCATGCTTGGAGATGATGTGGTCAAGATATCTAACCTCTTGTTTAAAAAGTTCACACTTTGTCTCTTTAGCAAAGAGGGAATTTTCTCTTAACACTTGGAAAATTAATCATAAGTGTTCCAAATACTTACTGTAGATGAGTATATCATCTAAAAATTCAACTACAAACTTTCCTAGGTAAGGCCTCAAAACATTGTTCATGAGTGTCATGAACGTGGCTCGAGCATTAATGAAACCAAATGGCATCACTAAAAACTCATAATGGTTGTACCTAGTCCTAAAATTAGTCTTAGGTATATCTATTGCTTTTATGCATATTTGATGATAGGTAGATCTCAAGCCAAGCTCAGTAAAATATTTAGCTTCTTGGTCTTGGTCAAATAGATAATCCAATCTAGGCATTGGAAATATGTTCTTAATAATTACCTTATTCAATGCCCTATAGTCAATAAAAAGTGGCATAGAGCCATCTTTTTTCTTTACTAGGAGCATTGATGATGCCCATAGAGAATTACTAGGCCTAATGAATCCTTTTCCTAATTAATCTTGTATTTGACTTTCTACTTCCTAATGATGTGCTAAATTAAGTTTGTAAGGAGGCTTAGAAATGGGTTTGGTACGAGCAAGGTTAGTGGCATGGTTAATGTCTCCCCTAGATGGAAATCCTTGTGGTAAGTCAATAGGAAATACATCTTTATATTCAAACATAATTTGCTTAAAAATTTTAACTACACTTTCTTGGAAAACATAGTAATAGAAAGTATTGTGCATTGGGTTGTTGGGGAATCTTAATCTTTTTTTTACTAAAGCATAATTTATAAACTTATGAGCTGCAGCATCATCAATCATGATCTGCACTATAGTCCCATTTACATGACCATGAAGTTTTACCAAATCATTGGGTCCAAACTACTATGACCACATAGATGGAGTTAGACAACATCTATGCTCGACATCCTCATGCATAACTTCCACTTTTTGTAGCTAAAGCTACAATAAATAGAGAGTGTTTGCATGAGGTGGACTACTTTCTTGCATTTCTCTAAGGTGGTATTGGTCCTTGGTCCTTGTTTCCTATGTTCCCCCTTACATACTGTGCAATTCCACTTAGAGTGGTTAGCAGATAAACACTTAAAGCATAAGTTATCCTTCTCGGCCTTTTCAAATTGATATGTGGTAAAGTTTAGGCCCTCTTGGTTTTTTTATTATGCATTTGTTTTTATCTGGGACTACCCATTTTAAACTTAGTCATTTGCATGGGTTTCAATGTTTAGTCTATGTTCATGGAAATATGACTATTATCCTCATACAATTGAGCATACTTGATATCATCTTCTAAATTTTTAGGATCATTGCTTAATGGCTTCTTCAAGCCCTCAAAAGACCCTTATACCTTTTGAAAATCATCTAGACCCTTTGGTTTAAGCAAAATTTCTCTATATTGTGATAGATAAACAACTAAAGGTCTTCCTCTCTACATCACTCAATCCCACTCATTCCAACTATGCTCTTCTTCATTCTTGGGTAAAAAATATTTTAGGAAAAGAGCTTCGAACTGAGGCCAATCTAGGGGAATAGTTTTTGCCTCTTTTAGACTCATCGACAACTTGCATGTGCATGGTCCAAGTGATAGACTCACTTTGAGCACTCGATACTCAAGTGGGGTTCCTTCAAGCTTATGCAAATCAGCCCATTTTTGGAGAAAAGTGTATTCTACATCCTTGTTTTGGTCTCTATCATCCCCCATGAAACTAGGTGGTTTTAGGTCTTTAAGCAAAGGCGCGTCCCCATGATGCTTTTCTTTAGCAATGGTAAGAAGTATAGTGGGCATAGGCTCAAGTTCTTCTTCTCTTCTAACCAGGACTGAAGTATCCTGAGATACATCGTCTTCAAACTTTCGTTTGGGAAAGAAAGAAGTATTAGTTTCTAGAGTGACAAATTGGGTTTTAACTATTCTAATGCCAATTTCATGATTGCTAAGAAAGATTCTAACTTAATGGTTCTATCAAGTATGACACGATGTTGAGCATGAATAATAAACTCCTCATATAAATCAACTTCCTCCTCAACATTATTCATCTCTAACTCTTTTTATTTTTCTTGTTTTTCTACTTTTTTTTTAGTTTTTCGTAACCTAAGGAACTTCTAAACATGAACTTTGGATCGGCTTTTCTACACTTTCCATGGTGTGAATGATACTAATCAAATTTGAAGCTAAAAGAAGTAAATAAAGTATTGAAAGTGAAAGAAAAGACTCACATAAACTTCCCTATAATTCTCTGAATCTTTGGAAGCAAAGTGTAGAAGGTTCATCCAAGCTTTTAGTCACTGGTCCTAGTCCTCCTCAGGCTCAAAAGAGAATTGGGAATGTCTGATTGGAAATTGGGAGCTTTGACAAGCTCAACAAGTGCTCTTTATGTACATAAGAGACAAGAAGCACAAAGGCAAGAAGAAGGAAGATGATGAAGAGGAAATTTACTAGGTCAACTATGCAAGCAAGAGCAAGTGGAAAGGGAAGAAGAAAGGGGCAAGATGCTCAATGTTTTGCCATCTATAATAAGACAAACCACACCACTCAAAATTTTTGGTTCGATGGAAGGACACAAAAAGGAGGTGGAAGAGGTGGATTTGGCAACACTAGAGGCACAATTGGAAACAACTTCAATAAAAACAATAGAAATCATAATAGAAGGGATTTCAAAAATTTATTATTCTTCTTCTTTTTCTTCTTTCCTTCTTCTCTAAGCTCTTCTTCATCATCCATTGTATCATAGATGTCATTTTGATCATACTGGAAGAACCAAGGTACTGTTAAAAAACTCTCTTCTTCACAAAAATCATCACTTTTGTGAAGAAATAATGAATAATTGAATGCATAGTTGAGGGAAAAAGAAGTCCGCTTTCAACATTTTCTAATCTAAGAGATATCAAAGTGACATAGAATTATATATAAAATAAAAAACATTATTTTGGAGGAAGCACACAAAAGAAAGCATAAATTCAAAATCATTTTTTAGAGATCATAGGAGGCATAAAAATCAAATTTTAGATATTTTTGCATGTGAGGAGGCAACAAAATCATTTTTTAGACATTTGTGCATGTTTGAGAATATAGTAAATTTATCTTCAAAGATTTTTGCATGTTTGAATATATACCAAAGTTGTCTTCAAATTTTTGTTAAATAATGAAAAGAATATAAAATATTCAAAACAACACGCATAGAATATTCTCCCTTTGAGACTTTGAACATGCATTTGAGGGAGGGAAACAAATTCCCTTTTTAAAAGATAAATTTACATTAAAAAAAAAATTACTTTTCAAGTAGACACATAGATGAGATCATAAATTTAAGGAAATTGCAAACTTGGGAATTTAAAAAAAAAAACAATTTCTAACACAAAGAGATCATGAATTTTGGAAATCGAACTTTGGGAAAAGGCATTTTCCTAAATAGAGAAGCTAAAAGATAATTCCCTTTATATAGGAACCTTGAGAAAAGATGTCCTTAAGAAATCAATATTTTCCAAATATATTTTATCTCCTTATGAATTAATTATTGAACAAAAAAATGATCTCTTGTACTAGTCCCCTTCACTTGTACTTTTCTTTTCCTTTATTTAATACAAGTCTGGGAGAGTAGGCTAAGGCCGAACTTCCTTTATTTAAAAAGAAAATTATTTTGCTCCAAAAAACTGTATCTTCTTAAGCAATAGTTTCCAAAAAATTACCTCTTTAAAAAGTCATGGTTTTGCAATAAATTTGATCTCTATGATAAATTCTCATAAGTTGCAATCTCTAATCTTAATTTATTATAGAGATAAAAAATATTTGGTGTCATGGGCTAGTATTTGAGGTCATTTCAAGTTGGAAAACAATGTGCTTCAAGCTTAAGCTATTGTTAATTTGGACCAAAGATAATCAGAATGGAAGAAATTGTTATTTTAAGTAAATTATGAGATCTCTCTTGATGAATCAAGAAATTTTACAATCGAGAATAAAAAAATACAATTTGAATCCTAGAACTATTTAACTTATAGACTAGATATTATGCCTAAGATCCACATTGAGGAGGAAAGAAAATAAAACAAACCATTTATTTACATAAACTAAAGGTTAATGCATCCAATTGTACAAACAAGGAATTGGAATATGTATTGGAATTAAATTGTGATGCAATTATAGTGAGGTCCAATGAAGAGAAATATAGCAAACCTTAAAAACCTAGATTGTATGAATAACCATCTCTCTTTTGATTTTACGTAATTTAGGAGTTTGTACAATAGCCATACCACCCAAAATAGGCAGAATCAACACATTACATTACATAGTCAATAGTTCGGAAAAGGGCCATTTATATTTGAGTTTCTAGGTAATCTTAGAGAGGCCATTTGCTTTTTATTTTCTTAAACTCTTTTGATAACTTTGAGATTTTAGCAAACATCCAAGAAAATTATCAAATTGATAGTAAAAAATAAAAACAATCAAAGAAGTTCTTTAGATAGGAAAACTTTTTTGATATTTACTTAAGAAACCATAAAGGAGCATCAAGAGCATGAAATTGGACATTTTAGAGATTTCTTGCATAAATGATTATGAGTATCAAGCCCATGCAATTAGAAACGGTAAATACTTGTCAATCATCCATTAATGAAATTTAGAACTAAGTTCTTATTCAAGAAATCACAAGTTCTCAAAAGGCAACCATTGGGTAATGTAGATAAAACCAAAGGATAATTCGTTCGATGAAAACCTAGACCAGATGATGTTAGAAAACAATATTAAAAGTTCAAAACATATTTCTTAGACAAGATTACAATTGAAGGATGAAAATAGAGAGAACAAAACATAGGTGGCAATAAAAGATTGTTGAGCTAGATAAAAGTATCGCTTTAAAATACAAAATATTGCACCACATGAAGAGATTGGATAGCTAGAGAGCATCACAAAGCAATGCACATGGTCAATTATAGCAATGCCTCAAAGATGCTTCTTTTCCTATTTTACACACCAAAAATGATAGACGCCTTTTCTAGAATGTTTTCTTTTCCAATTTTACACACCATGGTTTCATAGTTGCAATTCGAAGAATTGGTGAACATTAATGCTAAGAAACAAAGAGCAACCCAAAGGACTATTATAAAATGTAATAGAGTTTGAAAGCCAATAAGGAAAAGGAGGGATTTCAATAAAAACAATAGAAATCATAATAGAGGGGATTTCAAAAATTTATTATTCTTCTTCTTTTTCTTCTTTTTCTTCTTCTCTAAGCTCTTCTTCATCATCCATTGTATCATAGATGTCATTTTGATCATACTGGAAGAACCAAGATACTGTTAAAAACTCTCTTCTTCTTCACAAAAATCATCACTTTTGTGAAGAAATAATGAATAATTGAATGCATAGTTGAGGGAAAAAGAAGTCTGCTTTCAACATTCTCTAATCTAAGAGATATCAAGTGACATAGAATATTATATAAAATAAAAAGAATTATTTTGGAGGAAGCACACAAAAGAAATCATAAATTCAAAATCATTTTTTAGAGATTCTAAGAGGTATAAAAATCAGTTTTTAGATATTTTTGCATGTGAGGAGGCAACAAAATCATTTTTTAGAGATTTGTGCATGTTTGAAAATATAGCAAATTTATCTTCAAAGGTTTTTACATGTTTGAATATATACCAAAGTTGTCTTCAATTTTTTGTTAAATTATTAAAATAATATAAAATATTCAAAACAACACGCATAGAATATTCTCCCTTTGAGACTTTGAACAGGCATTTGAGGGAGGGAAACAAATTCCCTTTTTAAAACATAAAGTTACATTAAAAAAAAGAAAAAGTTACTTTTCAAGTAGACACATAGATGAGATCGTAAATTTAAGGAAATTGCAAACTTGGGAATTAAAAAAAAAAAAAAACAATTTCTAACACAAAGAGATCATGAATTTTGGAAATCGAATATTGGGAAAGTGCATTTTCCTAAATAAAGAAGCTAAAAGATAATTCCCTTTATAGGAACCTTAAGAAAAGATCTTCTTAAGAAATCAATATTTTCCAAATATATTTTATCTCCTTATGAATTACTTATTGAACAAACAAACGATCTCTTGAAAACTATTTTGTTCCAAAAAATTATATCTTCTTAAGCAATAGTTTCCAAAAAATCACCTCTTTAAAAAGTCATGGTTTTCCAAGAAATTTGATCTCTATGATAAATTCTCATAAGTTGAAAACTCTAATCTTAATTTATTATAGAGATAAAAAATATTTTGTGTCATGGGCTAGTATTTGAGGTCTTTTCAACTTGGAAAACAATGTGCTTCAGGCTTAAGCTATTGTTAATTTGGACCAAAGATAATTAGAATGGAAGAAATTGTTATTTTAAGTAAATTATGAGATCTCTCTTGACAAATCAAGAAATTTTACAATCGAGAATTAAAAAATACAATTTGAATCCTAGAAGTATTTAGCTTATAAAATAGATTATTATGCTTAAGAGCAACACTGAGGAGGAAAGAAAATAAAACAAACCATTCATTTACATAAACTAAAGGTTAATACATCCAATTGTACAAACAAGGAACTGGAATTGGAATTAAATTGTGATGCAATTATAGTGAGGTCCAATGAAGAGAAATATAGCAAACGTGAAAAACCTAGATTGTATGAATAGCCATCTCTCTTTTGATTTTACATGATTTATGAGCTTGTACAATAACCATACCACCCAAAATAGGCAGAATCGACACATTACATTACATAGTCAATAGTTCGAACAAGGACCATTTATATTTGAGTTTCTAGGAAATCTTAGAGAGGCCATTTGATTTTTATTTTTAAACTCTTTTGATAACTTTGAGATTTTAGCAAACATCCAAGATAATTATCAAATTGATAGTAAAAAAATAAAAACAATCAAAGAAGTTCTTGTTGATATATTTAGGTAGTGATGTGTGTGAACACACTAGGACCGTCGTGGCACTTTTTTCCCTCTTTAGGAGGTTTTTTTCCCCCGGCTTGTATATACGCCTATTGCCCTAATGGGCTACTTATCTTTGTACATTCTCTAGTAATACATTCAGTATTGTGTGTTGTGCTCCAAGCTTCTTCTTCTTCCTTGTGCTATTCGCGTGCTTCCGCAGACGTCTAACTCCAACAATTGGTATCAGAGCAGGTCGTCGCTTCATCTAGGGCGCCGTCGACACTTCTCCGTTTGCAATCTTGTGCCAAAGGTATATACCAGTTTCTGTTCGCCAGTTTAAGCCTCTCGAAGTCTGCTACAGGTCTAGCAGAACTCGTCTAGGTAGTTCCGTTCAACTTTTTGAGATACAATCAATTTTCTGCATCAAGGTATTTTAGTCACCGGCCATGGCTGAAAGCAGTGATGTATTCCGTATGTTGGTTGTTGAGGATAAGTTGGATGGTACCAACTACCCATTATGGGCTTATATGATGCGACATGTATTGGTTGCAAAAGGACTGTGCAACATTGTGCAGGGTGTTGAAAGACGTCCTGTTACACCTGCAACTACAGGTACTGCAAATACAGGTGCTGCAGGTGCTGGAGCTGATGAAGATGGTGTCGAAGATGATATTGTGCAGATTCCTGTTCGTGCTGTTGTTTCTGTTGCACCTGCTGCAGAGCAGATTTGCTGGGATGGCAGAGATGCCCAGGCACATGCATTGATAGCTTTGTCTGTCAAACGTGCCATTATTCCTCACATTCGCTCTTGCAGAATAGCAAAAGGATGCTTGGGATACACTTACCACACTGTACCAAGCTAGGAATGAGGCTCGTGTTGCTTACCTCCGAAAACAGTTGGAGAGTCAGCACATGAATGAAGGTGATTCTATGGACAGTTTCCTAACGAAGATCAAAGATTTGAAGGAACAGTTGATTTTTGCTGATGAGGTTATACCAGATAGCTCACTTGTGCAGACCGTTCTGAATGGTCTTCTTGACTCATATCAGAGTTTTGCTTCTACTCTTCTGTTGATGATGAAAGGCAATCCAAATGCCTTATCATTTGAGGAGTTAGTCTGTGTTCTGTTGTAGGAAGATCAATCCAGGCAGAAGAGGTCCATTATGCGAGTTGCAGATCAAGCTTTCCTGGCTAGTCAGAAGGGCAAAGGAAAATGGGGCTCTTCTACTAGTAAGTAGAAATCTGCAAATGCTGCACAATCGAAGAACCAGGATAAAGATGAGAGGAAATCAGAAAAGCAGAAATTTTTTTGCAAGTACTGTAAAGGAAATGATCATATCATAAAGAACTGTCCAAAACTGGCTGCTAAAGAGGCAAAGAAGAAAGAGGCTAGAATGGTTGTTGCAGAGGCCTCTACACCAAAAACAGAGTCTGCAAATCTTGTGCAGGAAGAAGAATGGGCGTTTACTACAGTGTGCAGTTTTGACCCATCTTCTCATGATGAGTGCATGTCTGTAGTAGACTCAGATGTTTGGTATTTTGATAGTGGGGCAACCAAACATATTACCTCGCAGCGCAGTTTCTTCTCTTCACTCGAGCCTCCCCTACAGGGAATACTGTTACATGTGCCAACAACTCCTCTTATCCTGTTATGGGAGTTGGTAAGATCATTCTGACTACAGCTGATGGTAGTTCTTTCACTTTGTCAGATGCTTTATTTGTGCCATGGATCAAAAAGAACCTGTTATCAGTTTCTGCATTAGCCAAGATTGGCTTGGTTGTGAAATTTGTTGATGACAGGTGTACAGTTCATGATCTCTCAAATGGCGATGTGATTATTGCTTCTGGCATTCTATGTCGTGGGCTGTATAAGCTCATAGACTATGAAAGATCTGTGAATGATTCGGCATGTGTAGTTCATGATTCTCAGGCTATGTCAGATGCAAAGCTTTGGCACGCACGCTTTGGTCATCTAAATTTTGCTAGTTTGCTACGCCTGCAGAAATCTAAAATGGTATCCTCTTTGCCCAAACTTGAGGCACCTGGAAAACATGTTTGTGAAGGCTGTATTTTGGGCAAAATGCAGCATTCCTCCTTTCCAAAAGATGGTTCAGTTCGGGCTACGCAAAAATTGCAGCTTGTACATAGTGATGTCTGTGGTCCTATGCAGACAAACTCTTTTGGAAATTACCTTTACTTCGTGACTTTCATTGATGATTTTTCCAGGCATGCATGGGTATATCCACTCAAAGCAAAGTTTGAAGTGTTCATGTGCTTCAAACAGTTTTTGGTTTTGGCTGAAAATCTATCAGCATGTAAAATGGGCACCCTCCGTTCTGATCGAGGGGGGAATATATGTCTTCATATTTTAATGCATTTCTGGCTAAATGTGGGATAAAACACCAGTGTACAGTGTCGTATACACCTCAACAGAATGGAGTTGCTGAACGAAAGAACAGGTCACTCATCGAGATGGCGAGGTGCATGGTCAAGAGTCAGGCTTTACCACATAGTTTCTGGCTTGAGGCTGTCATGTGTGCAGCATATGTACTGAACAGGTGTCCCACTAAAGCACTGCAATCTATCACTCCATATGAGGCTTGGCATGACCGCAAGCCATCTGTTGCTCATCTGCGTGTTTTTGGTTGTTTGGCATATGCATTAGTGCCTGAACAACATTGCAGAAAATTGGATGATAAGGCAGTAAAATGTATTTTTGTTGGGTACAGTTCTGAAAGTAAAGGCTATCGTCTGTATCATCCACAAACTAAACGCATTCTGGTTAGCCGTGATGTTGTATTTGTGGAAGATGATGTTCAGCCATTGCTTTCATGTACTAAGGAGACATCTGTTAGCTCCAAAGACATGTATGATACTTTGATGCCTCTTTTTACAGGTGGACAGTCTAGTGTTGGTCCTAATGAGGCAACTTCTCAACCTTTGCAGGTTTCATATGATGATGCAGATCATTCCATTTCTGATGCAGATTTACATAATGCACTTGTTGATGAGAGAGTTGATATTGAGCACGCAAAAACTATGCCAAAATGGCTGGTGCAGACTTTGCATGACAGCAAATTAGATGCACCTTTGTCATATCGTACTCGTTCAGACTCTCATAGTGCCTACTTTGCATCAGATTGCTATGCTATGGCTGCATCTAGACTCTGTGATGAGAATGAGCCTGTTTCTTTTGATGAAGCACAAAATTCAGAAAATTGGATGGCTGCTATGCAATCTGAATATGATGCTATAATGAAGAATGGTACATGGTCTTTATGTGACTTGCCTCCAGGCAAGAAGGCCATTGGCACTAAGTGGGTATACAAGCTGAAGCGTAAACCTGATGGTACAGTTGACAGGTATAAGGTTAGGCTTGTTGCAAAGGGTTATGCACAGGAAAGAGGCATTGATTTTGATGAGACCTTTGCACCTACATGTCGTATGACTACTGTTCGGAGCATCTGTGCACTTGCAGCCCATCATGGTTGGAATGTACACCAGTTGGACATTAAAACTGCATTTCTGAATGGTGATTTGCATGAAGAAGTGTATGTTTTTGAGCCCCGTGGCTTTGTGCAGAAAGGGCATGAAAACCAGGTTTGCAGGTTAAAGAAGGCATTATATGGTTTAAAGCAAGCACCACGTGCTTGGTATGAGAAGATACATGCCTATCTGGTTGCACATGGTTTTGAGAACAGTCCAACTGAAAGCACCTTATATGTTAAGCATGCTAATGATGTGCTTCTGATCATTGTTGTCTATGTTGATGACATGCTACTCACTGGTCCTATTGAGACACATATTGCTGATTTTAAGGCTGATTTGCATGCCTCATTTGAGATGTCTGATTTGGGGCATTTGCATCACTATTTGGGCATTCAGTTTATGCAAGTTGATGGTGGAATGGCTTTGTGTCAAACGAAATATATTGACACATTATTGTAGCGTTTTGGCCTTGAAGACTATAAGCCTATTGCCACTCCTATGGAGACAGGTTTACGATTGAGTCTTCATGATGCTGGAGATGCATTTGATGTTGTTCTCTATCAGCAGGCTGTTGGATGCTTGATTTACTTATGCATTACTCGGCCAGACATTGAGTTTGTTGTCTCACAGATGAGCAGGTTTATGCATTGCCCAGGAGTCACGCATTGGAAGGCGGTTAAGCGCATCTTTCGCTACTTGAGTGGTACTCGGCTACTTGGGTTGTTTTATCCCAAGGGGGGATCACTACCGCCAGATTTGCATGCTTTTTCTGACTCAGATTGGGCTGGTTGCTATGACACTATTGTGTCCACCAGTGGTTTTTGCTTCATGCTTGGTAGCTCATGTATATCTTGGTTGAGCAAGAAGCAGCCTACTGTGGCCACTTCCAATTGTGAGGCTGAGTATAGGGCAGCTTTCACAGCGACTGTTGAGTGTGTACGCCTTATGACTGATTTGGGTGTTGGCCAGTCTTCTGCCACCATCATCTTCACTGACAGTCAGAGCGCATTGGTAGTTGCGAGGAACCCTGTGTTCCATGCTCGCACTAAGCACATTGAGGTGCATTATCACTATGTCAGGGAGAGGTTCTCTACTGGGGAGATCAGCTTGGCATATGTGCCCACGCAGGAGAACATTGCAGACCTTTTCACGAAGGCTCTGCCTAGGGAGAAGTTTGAAGCTTTCCGCAAAGCTTTGGGCTTACTTCCTTTTGTGGAGTGATTTCCACATAGCTTGGCACTTCCTTATACATGAGTGCCAGCTCCTTGTTCACCGCATCACTCCCAAGGGGGATGTGTTGATATATTTAGGTAGTGATGTGTGTGAACACACTAGGACCGCCGGGGCACTTTTTTCCCTCTTTAGGAGGTTTTTTTCCCCCGGCTTGTATATACGCCTATTGCCCTAATGGGCTACTTATCTTTGTACATTCTCTAGTAATACATTCAGTATTGTGTGTTGTGCTCCAAGCTTCTTCTTCTAAAAAATCAGAGAAAGATAACACAGGTAAGTAGCCAAAACGAGAAAGATTTTCCATTCCACTATGAGATATATAGCCCAAACGACCATGCCAAATACAAGCCATAGGTTGTTCAGTAATAGCTAACAAGTGTTCTTTCTGTGATACAAATAAAGGATAAAGTGAGCCAACTTTGCTTCCTTTTGCAATAACCATATTGCCCTTTGATATACGAAAGGACTGAGCATAGAAGACCACCTTGTAACCAAGGTCATCAAGTTGACCAACTGACATCAAACTGCGTGATAACTGAGGTACATGGCGTGCATTATGCATAGTAAATTTTGAACCATCAATGAACTGCACAACCACATCTCCAATCCCCACAACATTACACTGGTAATAGTCACCAAGTCTCACGGTACCAAGAGACTTTGCTGCATAATTAGAGAACCATTCTCTATGTGGTGTCACATGGAAAGAAGCACCAAAATCTAGCACCCAGGTGTGGGAAAGAGAAGCAGCCATAAGTGCCTCAGATGGCACAGTACTATCAAGTGTCAACACATCAGCATCATCAGAAATAGCATTAATTTCTTCGATCTTCACAGTAGAAGTAGATGGTGCAGGTAGCTGTTTAACATGTCCATCAACATTTTGTCCTTTACCTTTAGCATTCTTTAATGCATAACAGTCTTTCTTCATGTGTCCTTTCTTATGACAATAATGGCATTCGATATCCCTCTTCCTTGATTTACTTCTACTCTTATTCCGTTGACCATTCTTTTCCTTGTTCTTGCTCCTGCCACGTTGTTGATTCTTTCCTTGGTAAGAATCATGAACATTATATGCATCTCCACTCTGAGTGCCAACCATAGATTTTCTACGAATCTCCTCACTCAAGAGTGCTCCACATATATCATCATAGACGAGTTTACCACCAGGTGCACTGTTGCTAATAGTTGTGCAAAACGTATCCCATGATGATGGCAGGGTGCATAATAGCAATACTGCTTTCATTTCATTATCCATATCCATTTTCTGAGCCTGTAACTGGGAGAATATAGCATCAAACTCATTTAGATGAGCAGCAACACTATCTGTGTCCTTCATATGAAGGTCATATAATTTTCTCATCAGATACACTTTATTTGATGCCGTCTCTTTTTCATATGTATTGCATAACTTCTTCCAAAGCTCCTCTTCACTTTCACAGTCTAATACTGTAAAGTAAACATTATCTGCCAAGTGCAAGTGAATGGTAGACCTGGCCATTTCATCTAACTCATCCCAATCATCTTCATCCATGTCAGCAGGCTTCTTTGAAATCCCATTTACTGGCTTCCATTGCCTACTTTGAATCAGCACATCTTTAATCTGATTCTTCCATAGAGCAAAGTTTGTGCCATCAAATTTTCGGATCTCAAAATGGTCTTTGCCCTGTAAGTTATAGCTCCTCCTCGGAACACTAGCACTAGACCTTGATCCATCGGATGTGCCTGAGACCTCTGATGCCATGATGATAGAGAACTGAATAGAATGATAATGGAGCTAGAAAAGTCCAAACACCAACAAATAAGTGTATCAAGGAGTAAATCGACCACTGTATAGTTGACTAAACCAGAAATCTAGAAAAAGTTTGCCAGAGTATCCTCTGCAAAATTAGCATATGACCAGTGTCAAAGTATCATAAAACTGCAAGTACTGACATGTCTACCTGCATAGTGAATCACTGACTCCACTGCATATAATCAGTTACCCAATAGAAGCCAACTAGGCGTATCGAGCACCTACGAACAACTATCATACATCTCCTATGGCGAGGCTTTGTAAGTCTTCCACCTGCATCACCGAAGAGACCCCGACATCTGGGTGTCTCCCAGTTAAGTAAACCTCACCACGACCCTCTTTATCAAACGTAAAAGGCTTTATGCAAAGAACGTAACCGCTATATCAATGACCACATGGACGTACATAAGCGGTATCCACAGAAGCATACATGGTGTGTATGTGCTCAATATATGCAGTAAAATGACACTAAAAGGCTGAATACACAGCCCAAAAAACTAGCCAATAACACCTGCAAGTGTCTGTCAACTCTGATGTTTTAGGCTTAAAAAACCTGCATAAATTTGGAGCGACTGCTCCCACCAAAACTAAAAACCTCTCGAGAAACCTGTAGTTTTACGAGTGTGGCTGAAAATACAGCCCCAAAGATTGATATTTATTGTCTGAGAAGTACAAAGAACACTCTTCTTGATGTTCTTGGACCTGTGTGAATGAGAACTATGTGCAAAAGTACTCCGAAATGGCTCCAAAAACACCCCAAAATTGCTTCAAAAATAGGCTTTGAAAGCAAAAAATGAAGCTTTGAGGGACCAAAACTTGTTCAAGGTAATGTCAACCTTAGTCTTTCCCCTTCTTCAAACACCACAAGAGTGTAGCTTAGTGGCAAGAGATTGCCACGTTTAAGCGAGCTCTGGGGGGAACAGTACTGGGATGGGTGACCTCCCGGGAAGTACCGGGAACCTCTATATTCCTTGATCATTGAGGTCCTCCCTCACGCGCAACCAACGGTGCCAACGGTGACTTCAGTGACTCGGATGACAAGGTATGCCTTGGTCGCCGTCTTGGTCGTAAGCCTTAGAGAAAGCCTTGGGGGGGGTGCTCGCTTCGCTCGCACAAAAGGAACAAAGCTTTTGCCTCGAACTGCTCTGATACCAGTGAAGTATATCAATGGCAATGCACCACAGTGCGCTCTCCTTCTCGAGAGCTCCATGACGATATGCTCGGAGTGGAAAACCGAGCTCCTGAGGCCGCACACAATACTCCGCACAAAGGCTATAGAATACACAGAAAACAGAGTACACAGGGAGCACGAAGATAGACTTCTTAGGTCTTACAAATGCGATCGAACTTACAGTCTGTGACTGACCAGGCCACTATATGTTTTATTAAAGAACATATACAAAGAAGTGTCCGGTGGCCATTTGGCCTTTCACATGGACACTAACGGTAACAAAAATGTCCTACTACATCTGCAAATATAGTTATTGAAGGTGATGCGCATTGCATTGAAGATGATGTTCTTCAATTTCCTCTTCGTGTTGTGGTTCCTAGTGCAACTACTATAGAGCAACTTCATTGGGATTGCAGAGATGCTTAAACACATGCATTGATAGCCTTGTCTATCAAACGTGTCATTATTCCTCATGTTCACACTTGCAAAAAAGCAAAGGATGTTGAGGATACACTTACCACTTTATACCAGACAAGGAATAAAGCTTATGTTTCTTACCTCTGAAAACAATTGGAGAGTGAGCACATGAATGGAGGAGATTCCGTTGATAGTTTTTTGACAAAGATCAAAGATTTTAAGGAGCACTTGATTTCTACTGATGAAGTCTTGCCAGATAGTTCACTTATGTAGATTTTTATGAATGTCTTTTGGATTCATATTAGAGTTTTTCTTCTACTCTTTGATTGATGATGGAAGGAAATCCAAATGCCTTAACATTTAAGGATTTAGTCTTTGTTCTCTTGCAGGAAGACTAGTCTAGGTAGAACAGGTCCATTATGTGTGTTGTAGATCAAGTTTTCCTAGATAGTCAGAAGGGCAAAGGTAAATGGAGCTCATCCACTAGTAAGCAAAAATTTTCTAATTCCGCACAATCAAAGAAGGATGAAAAAGACGAGAAGAAAATAGAAAACTATAAATTGTTTTGCAAATACTATGAAGGAAATGATCATGTCATAAAGAGTTGTACAAAACTGGCTAAAAAAGAGGCAAAGGAAAAAGAGGCTGGAATGGTTGTTGTAGAGGCCTCTACACCCAAATCAGAGTCTGCAAATCTTGTGCCAAATGAAAAGTGGGCATTTACTACTGTTTGCAGTTAGGACCATCTTCTCATGAACAATGCATATCTATAATAGATCCAAATGTTTGATACTTTGATAGTGGGGCAACCAAACATATTAGCTCACACTATAGTTTCCTCACTTCACTTGAGCTTGCCCCTATAGGGATTACTATCACATGTGCCAACAACTCCTCTTATCCTATCATGGGGTTTGTTACACTTATGTGTTCCTCGAGTAGCTTTGATGTGAACCTTTTATCTATACATAGGAACTTTTTACTCTAGTGCTGGCTAGAGATTTTTTGCCCCATGTTACCACATACTTGATACACTCATATGTGGTGGTAATTTGTACTAAGGATATTATTCAGCTCTTACGTCAGTTCAGTTCATTATCAATAGAGAGAGCTATTCCAGCCATCCATCTTCTCTGTGTGTCTTGCTACGTTTGTGCTCCTTATATGTGCTTCTCGTGTGTGTCTCGCACTTCTACACACACCCAACACTTTGATTCTGTAGAATTAGCAAATTTCTTCTTACTAATAGATAAGCTCCATCTACCTTTGTCCTCAAATGTTAATGTATTTGGATTGCCTTTCATCATCAATCAAAGAGTAAAAGCAAAACTCTAATATGAATCTGTAAGACCATTCAGAACAGTCTGCATAGATGAACTGTTAGGCAAGACTTCATCAGCAGAAATCAATTACTCTTTCAAATCTTTGATCTTTGTCAAAAAATTATCCATGGAATATCCTTCATTCATGTGCTCACTCTCCAATTGTTTTTGGAGGTAAGCAACATGAGCCTCATTCCTTGCATGGTATAAGCTGTATCCCAAGCATCCTTTGTTGTTATGCAGGAGTGAATGTGAGGAATAATGGCATGTTTGACAAACAAGGCTATCAATACATGTGTCTGAGCATCTCTACTGTGATGAAAAGAAAGCAAGCATCCCGGTCTCGCTCGGCGACTCGCACCGGCTCATCAATGGGATGACTTACTTGAGTGTGTGTTCCCTTGTTTGAAAGCTGAAATTCACTTGTTGAACGAAAAACAAGCTTGCATTAAAAGAAACGATTACAATGGAACGGTCGTAGCCGGCCCGCATTGGGCGTCATGGGCAAATGCTTACAAGTGAGCCGGCCCGCGTTAAGCGTCTTGGGCAAACGCGTACAACGGCCCCTCGATGTCACAACGACACTTTCAAGAGGTGTGTGCGGAGGGGACTAGCACGAGGTCTACCGCATGGAGATCGCAAAGGTCGCTTGAGCATCACTAGAATTCTTGGTCTTGGAGGCTCACCATGTCCCCCTATAGTTGCGCACAATTTGGCGCAGCACGGCAAACTGCCCAAGCACCAAAAGTGGATGGATAGAAATACAGGGGGGCTCTTGCCCACAGGTTGTCACATATTCTCCTCCGCTTCGAAGAGCTTTGTGTCCGCGTAAAGCTAGGGTATCTTAGCTTGGGATGTTGAAGGATGAGCCATTTGAAACGCCTCAATGAGGGGTTGGGCTGTCAGAGGCATGTTGTGTTTACTTACCCATGTGGCTTCTTTGAGAGGTCTTCCATGCCACTTGACTAGGAATTGAGTGTTGTTGTCTTTCAGTATCACTCGGGGTGTCTCTGCTCAATTGGATCTTCCACTAGAGTGACTTGACGTCTGAAATGGGTATCTGGGCAGAAGCGTTTCAATAAATTGACATGAAAAGAGTTATGTATATGAATCTCCAGTGGAAGGTCAAGTTGGTAAGTTGCTTGATTGAAACGATGACTAATCATGTATAGCCCATAGTATCTGTGATTGAACTTGAGCGTAAAATTTCTTGGTAAAATGATGTTCTTTGCATTCACGAGAACTAAGTCACCCACTTGATAATCTGAAGCTTTTGTACGATTCTGATTGGCATTTCTGACCATCAATTCTTTTCTCTTTATAAGAGCTTCCTTTGCTTGACGAATCTTTGATTGCCATTCTCTAAGAAAATTTCCACACTCGTGAACGGCTGCCACTAGCACCTCATCTGACATGAGTGCATGGGTGTAATTATTGTCTTGCCGGTGGCCACCTCGAAGGGCGACATAGATGTGCTTGAATGTATGGGACTGTTGTAATGAAATTCCAAAATATCTAGGTGTTTTGCCCAATCCTTTTGGTCCGCTTGTACATAACTTCGCAAATAGTTCTCCACTGTTTGATTGATGCATTTAGTTTGCCCATTTGTCTAGGGGTGATAGGCTGAGGAGAATCAGAGTTGAGTCCCTAAGATTGAAAAGAGTTCTTTCCATAGATCACTCATAAAATGTGTATCACGATATGAGATTATAACCAAAGGTAGACCATGATATTTGAACACTTTTTGGAAGAAGTGCCGACATAGGTGGTTTCATCGGGATGAAATGTGCTTGCTTTGAAAAATAATCTACGACCGTAAAAATTGCATTGTGTCTGAGGTGGGCAAATCGATAATAAAGTCCATACTTACCATATCCCACGGTCTATTCAGAATGAGCATCGTCTGTAGTAGGCCTGTTGATTTGATCTTCTGTTGTCTTACCAATTGACAAGTTGGACATGTTTGCACATACTCAATCACATCCACTTTCATATTCGGCCAAAACACATGTTCTTTTAAGTGCTCATAACTTTTTTGTTGTCCTCCGTGTCTTGCTAGTTGACAATCATGCGCCTCCCATAAGATCATTCTCTGTAGCTCTGCGTTATTTGGTATATATATTTTCCCTTTCCTATATAACATGTTGTTCATGATCACATATTTCCCTTTGTGGTCCAATCCTGAGTGCACATCTTTGATAATCCGCTGTATCTCTGGATCCATTTGTTGAAGTCTTTGTATTTGATCCTTTGTCTTGATTTCGGCCATAGAGAGGGCTGCCAACATCGGTCTTCTACTCAATGTGTTGGGCATCACATTCTGCTTCCCCGGTTTATGGATGATATCTATATCAGACTCTGCCAAAAATTCTTGCCAGTGCGCTTGCTTGGGAGACAACTTCGGCTGAGTACAAAAGTATTTCAATGATATGTTGTCCGTGTCTATTTTGGTGTGTTTGTCTTGTACATAATGACGCCACTTCCTTAGACAGTGGATCACCGCGAGCATCTCCTTCTCATGAGTGCTCCATCTCAATTCTATACTTGAAAACTTGTGTGACTCATAAGCCACAGGGCGTCCGTCTTGCATAAGGACCCCTCCAATTGCTAATCCTAAAGCATTTGTATGAATTTCAAACTCTTTTTCGAACTCTGGCAACTTCAACATAGGAGCTTCACATATCACCTGTTTGAGTTGCTCAAAGGCATCCTGTTCTTTAGGTCCCCACACAAAGCATCATTTCCCTTTGGTTAACTCTGTGAGCAGAGCCGCCATTTTGCTAAAATCCTTTATGAACTTATGTGGAAACTGACAAAAGCCTATGAATTCCCTTACTTCTCGTACTGTGTGTGGTGGAGCCCATTGACATATTGCAGTGATCTTGTGAGGATCGATCATCACCCCTTTGTCTGAAACAATGAAGCGTAAAAACTCAACTGATGTCATAGCAAACTCGCACTTTTCAGGTTTGGCATAGAGCTATTGTTCTCTTAAACGCTGTAATACTTCTCTTACATGATCCAATTTGTTGGGGGATTCTTGGACAAGAAGGAGTTTGAGGGTTTGTAGGAGAAAAGGAAAGAGACAAGAAGAGAAAATACACCTGGAAGCCTCTGCCGATTGATTACAGTAAGACAATTACAATGTTCGAAGTACAATACAAGCCAATACCTCTGTGCACAATCACACAGAGTGCGCAATTACAAAAATACCAAATATCCCAAAGTCTTCTTTCCGCCGGCCTCCTCTGCACCAGACCTCCACCTGCTTCAAGCTTATCCTTGTGCACACCTTGCACCAAGCTTCCACCAAGGGGGGGGGAGTGAATACCTTCTGTCGGCACGCGCACACCACAATGAGACCTTGAGATCCTTGGGGGAGTATATCTTAGCACTCTCTGCACAAATCCTTAGTCACTCTCCATGCACCTTGCACTTCCACTTCTCTGCATCGCACACTGGTGACTCTTGCACTTCTCTTTCTTTCTTTACTTAGACTATGCTTCTCTTGCTTACTTCTAAGATTGGTCCAAGAATAGTCCTTGCCTTGATTTGAGTGTGTCGATCACGTACGCTCCTAACTGCAATAGTATCTTGGTGCTCACTTTGATGTCTCAAGATTGTCTTCACAAGTGGCAGCCAACGACTCACTGTTTTGTCATGTAGTGACTTTAGACTAAAACCAAAAATTTTAATAGGGGGGTCATACTTTCACCTGTGCGTACGTTGCCGCTTCACATACCTTCACATTTCCTTTTAACTCTTCACTGGGGTTCACCTGAACCTTCCAAAACACTTTAAAACACACTTTGAACCTTAGGGAAACTAGAGAAAATACCTCGGAAACCTGCAACCCACTTTGCCCAATTTACCCTTTGTGGACAGGTGATTTCATGTGATTTCCTAAGCTTGGAAACCATGCACGCAAATAGCTGATTTTAAGACTTTGATTTTAAGATCTTCTCTTTGTGTGAGCATGACACGAGGTAGTTGAGTCCACGAGGCAGCTAACGAGCAGCCAACGTCATACTGACGGATGTCTGATTTCAAGGAGTAGAGGCCCAGCAAACCACGCGCACATAGAGCATGAATCAAGAGCGTGCTGAGCGTCCATTAGGAGCTCGTCTGTCATATGAAATGAGCCTAAAGTTAAAGTGCAACTTGTTCATCTTATAGAGCGTCCGCCTGTGGAGTCGCTTGTATATGGGATTATTCCTCGCATGCCCATGATTGGCTATTCTCTCCACTCACGAACGGCCATAAAACTCACAAAGGTATGAGATTATGCGGGAGATCCTTCTTAAAATTAAGGTAATGAATATATTTTTTATTACTTTTTGTACGCATAAGTCCAAATCATCGCATGTGAGATAAATGTTTGGTCTAATGAGCACACACATTGTATCGAAGCTCATTTTCAATGACATCTTCATTCGAAGGCTAATGGATCATTTATTGGAGTCAGTGTCTATCAACGTTGTATATAAAGGAATATGAAGATGTTTTATACATACAACCGTTTGAGAGTTAATTGTTTATGAGATTTTGCGCTCTCTCATGACTCCATGCATGAAGGGTGAACATAGTTTTTCTTATGTTACCCAATGGATTACGAACTCTATATTAAAAGTATACACATATGTGAAGTCATCTATTATCCCTCTTTTGGATCTCTTAAGTTTTTTTTTTAATACTATGCATGATAATAATGGTTTACTCTTTTATATGCACAATAAATTACGAAGTTCTTGCCATGCATTCAACACACTATTATAAAAGTTCTTAAAGAGTGAGAATGAATGTACATACATTTCTCATGCGTAAATGATAAAATGTTAGCACATGTGTATATGAAGCATGGCTCTTTTCAGAAATTTTGTTTTCCAAGAGTAAGGGGTACATGTGAATGATATTCGTTAGCTATGCATAGAGGTTGCACCAATGGAATGCATACATCAATGCATGAGTACTGAAAAGCAATGCATGATGGGGAAACCATAAGTTCTGAAAAGTTCCTCACTAGGATCGAAAGAAACAATGAGGATTGAGTAAGTCTTTCATTAAAAGTTGTTTCTTCTCAATTTTCATGATACTCCATGCATGATTTTAAGATGCACACATATGGGCACACAAGTAAGTATCTAGTGCCCAAGAGAGATTTCAACAATGAATGAGATGGGATGGCCCAAGCCTACCTCATCACCGTGAGGACATTCAAGCAAAGTTAAGGGATGGACGAAGCTTAATTTCCAGATAAGTGGCCTCTTTTCTTTTCCTTCAAACTATGAAGCATGCACTGCATGTTGCGATAGAAAGGAACTCAGAAGTGGATGCATAGATTCTAGTGGCCCAGTTTTACTTGGTCACATAGACAATTAGTCATGGAAAGGATTTGCACTATGCATTATGTTAACATGGGTTTGGAAAAGAAAGATTCGATATGCATAAATATAGTCATGGTTTATGACATATGCATTATGGCAACTCATATGCACAAAAAGAAAGATGCATGAAAATTTTGCACCATCCTTTGAATGAACAAAGTTCCAAATTGGGACTTTTTGCATGCTTTAAGGAGGGGTTCAACTTCTGAACCTTATGCATGCTACACCTTTTCCAATAAAGGTGTAAACGTATGGCAAGCACTATGCACTATTACATGGGTTTTAAGGTTAAGAGGGAGATTTGGTTTATTCTAGCTTAAGTATGGTTACAATTTCCATTCTGGGAATAATGGTAGTAGAGCTATTTGGCCATAAGAAAAACTACCATTCACTTCTATATAATTGGATTATTATAAGCCAAGAAATAGTACATTGGCAAGACACCTTAAGCTTAAAGTCCCTCTTATGGAGCATCAAACTCCATAAAAAACCCATGGCATGCCTGATCAACGCGGCCAAGGACTTAAGTGATAGGTCAAAATATTTCTTAACCACGAGAGAATGGTGGTAACCTAGAGCACTATGATCTCAAAGCTTTAAGGAAGAGAAAATATGGTATAATAGAATCTTAGTTTTGGTAGATGAAAGTATTAGTGCTTTTGTTCAAGAAAGTTCTTTGTTTGAAAGAACTACATAACTATTTGGAGTTTTACATTATTCTTTCAAGCAAATGCAAGGCATGAAGAGAAGGCAAAACTCAAGGGTTGTAATAAACCCTAAGTACCATTTTCTAATGTCCTAGAAATAAAGGGCTATATAGTAAATGGAATTACCATCTACTTCAACATAGATATTTGATTGGCAAGTTAATTATTCTTCCTCAGATTACTCAAGAGATGATATCTAGTTGAGATATAAACTAGCTCTATCATCAAGTGACATAAAGGGATCTTATAGAGTATATCTGAATCAAGGAATAATTGAAAATGCCAATTTTTTGAAATTAGTCTTATCAAGTTGCAACTTAGACTTGGTAAGTTCAAACTCCATTGTAGCATAGGCAATACATATGCTTTGCAATGGAAATGACACCTACAAGTCTGAGAAATAATAGCTCTTACTTGATTAGACTAAAACAAGGTTTGATCCAAAGATCAAAGCCAAATTCACCTTTACTTAAGTGGAAGTGTAAGTCGGATGGTATGGGACATCTAGACTTACATTATCATTGAAGTTGATTCGGTGGTATGGGACATCGAATTTAGAGGTAATTCAACACTTGAACCTTGGGACATTTGTTTTGCTTGGAGAAGAGAAAGCAAAAAAGCTCTGAATAGTTCTTTTAACTAGGAGAAACAATAAAAGATTGAAAATAAACTCTTTCAAATACTTCTGAAAGAGCACAATTTTCAATTTACTCTCAGGTAGTCTTCAAGGACGAAAACTTTTAAGGAGGGGATAAAGTCTCCAAGAACTTGTATCTTATGCCTTGAAAAGATCAAATAGGGTATTGCAAGGTAAAAGATAGGCAAGAAATAGATAAAGTTGAAGTACTTCCTCGTATTATAGTACTTCATATATCTTTCATTACATCTTCCAACTAAATGAAGTTCTTTAAAGATTGGGAATTCTCAAAGAACCCCAATGCAAGAGAAAACTCGCATACACCATAAGGATTGTACAAATCCTAAGTGGGTTAGGAAAAGAAGTTGGATGAGCGGTAAAGCATAATCCTAGAAATATCTTAATGCTTCATGGGGATAACATAACATACGTTATGGATTCCAGTAATATAGACCTAAGGAATATGGTTTCTTGTATGAAGCATAATAGCTAGATCCCCAAGTAAAACTCATGGGTAAAACATTGAACATGAAGGGATCTATTTTGGGAAAGACCTAGTCTTATCTCTTATTTTGGCTAAAGAAGAAAAGAAAGCCAAAAGACCCAAGTAAGGCAAAGATCAAGTCAAACTTTAAGTTTGATAAGATGAGTCACACCACATTAAACGGTTAACCAAATATTTAAAGTAAGATTAGTAGTGGTGTATCTACGCACCTTAGTCCTTGCTCTCATAATTTGGTACCATAGTATAAAGGGCATTTAAAAGGACAAAAAAGGTGAGAAGGTATAGAGACATAGTTATGTGGATTGGATGAAGAACCCACTAGTATGGGACAATGGGGACTGACTCCCATTGAGTACTTTTTCTTGATGGCCAGAAGAAAAAGGGACTCATGATCCAATGGAATACGTGAGGAAGATAATGTCTAGGAATAGACATCTTCTTCAATTATTTTCTCAAAGGGGTGAAGAATTATTCTAACAAGATACGGAAGGATCTGATCTATCTCTCATAGAGAGTTAGAAACAAGAAGAGGATCAACTTCTTTGAGTTTGAAGGTAAACTCCAAAGGATGAAGCTCTAAAAGCTTCATCCCAAAGTATGACTTGAAATTCAAAGAACATAAAAATGATCTTAGACCATGTTGATATATTTAGCTATGATGTGTGTGAACACTCTAGGACCGCTACGGCACTTTTTTCCCTCTTTAGGAGGTTTCCCCCCCCCCCTTGTATATACGCCTATTGCCCTAATGGGCTACTTATCTTTGTACATTCTCTAGTAATACATTCAGTATTGTGTGTTGTGCTCCAAGCTTCTTCTTTTTCCTTGTCCTGTTTGCGTGCTTCCGCATACGTCTAACTCCAACAACTGGTATCAGAGCAGGTCGTCGCTTCATCTAGGGTGTCGTCGACACTCCTCCGTTTGTAGTCTCAGAATCGCACGAATTTTGATGAGCATACTCAGCCTGTATCCGAGATCAAAACATCTTCGCTTTGTGGTGCCGAAATTGCGATCTGAGCTCGTTTCGACCTCCGAACGCACTATCGCAATGCTTGTGCAGGCTATTTTGTCTTTTTGTGCCAAAGGTATATACCAGTTTCTATTTGCCAGTTTAAGTGTCTCGAAGTCTGCTACAGGTCTAGCAGAACTCGTCTGGGCGATTCTGATCAACTTTTTGAGATACAATCAATTTTCTGCATCAAGGTATTTTAGTCATCGGCCATGGCTAAAAGCAGTGATGTATTTCGTATGTTGGCTGTTGAGGATAAGTTGGATGGTACCAACTACCCATTATGGCCTTATATGATGCGACATGTATTGGTTGCAAAAGGATTGTGGAACATTGTGCAGGGTGTTGAAAGACGTCCTGTTACACCTCTGACTATAGGTACTGCAAATACAAGTGTTGGAGCTGACAAAGATGGTGTCGAAGATGATATTCTGCAGATTCCTGTTCCTGCTGCTATTTCTGTTGCACCTATTGCAAAGTAGATTCGCTGGGATGGCAGAGATGCCCAGGCACATGCATTGATAGCTTTATCTGTCAAACGTGCCATTATTCCTCACATTTGCTCTTGCAAAACAGCTAAGGATGCTTGGGATACACTTACCACATTGTACCAAGCTAGGAATGAGGCTCGTGTTGCTTACCTCCGAAAACAGTTGGAGAGTGAGCACATGAATGAAGGGGATTCTATGGACAGTTTCCTAACGAAGATCAAAGACTTGAAGGAACAATTGATTTCTGTTGATGAGGTTATACCAGATAGCTCACTTGTGCAAACCATTCTGAATGGTCTTCCTGATTCATATCAGAGTTTTGCTTCTACTCTTCGTTTGATGATGAAAGGCAATCTGAATGCCTTATCATTTGAGGAGTTAGTCTTTGTTCTGTTGCAGGAAGATCAGTCCAGGCAGAACAGGTCCATTATGCAAGTTGCAGATCAAGCTTTCCTAGCTAGTGAGAAGGGCAAAGGAAAATGGAGCTCTTCAACTAGTAAGCAGAAATCTGCTAATTCTGCATATTTGAAGAAGGGAGATAAAGATGAAGAAATCAGAAAAGCATAAATTGTTTCGTAAGTATTGTAAAGGGAATGATCATATCATAAAGAACTATCCAAAACTGGCTGCTAAAGAGGCAAAGAAGAAAGAGGTTGGAATGGTTGTTGCAGAGGCCTCTACTCCAAAAACGGAGTCTCCAAATCTTGTGCAGGAAGAAGAATGGGCATTTACTACTATCTGCAATTTTGATCCATCTTCTCATGAGCAATGCATGTCTGCAGTAGAATCAGATGTTTGGTATTTTGACAGTGGGGTGACCATACATATTACCTCGCAGCGCAGTTTCTTCTCTTCACTCGAGCCTTCCCCTACAGGGAATACTGTTACATGCGCCAACAACTCCTCTTATCCTGTTATGGGAGTTGGTAAGATCATTTTGACTACTATTGATGGTAGTTCTTTCACTTTGTCAGATGCTTTATTTGCCAGGGATCAAAAAGGACCTATTATCAGTTTCTGCATTAACCAAGATTGGCTTGGTTGTGAAATTTGTTGATGACAGGTGTACAGTTCATGATCTGTCAAACGGCGATGTGATTATTGCTTCTGGCATTTTATGTCGTGGGTTGTATAAGCTCATAGACTATGAAAGATCTGTAAATTATTTGGCATGTGCAGTAAAGGATTCGTAGGCTATGTCAGATGCAAAGCTTTGGCATGCACGCTTTGGTCATCTGAATTTTGCTTATTTGCTACGCCTGCAGAAATCTGAAATGGTGTCCTCGTTGCCCAAACTTGAGGCACCTGGAAAACATGTTTGTGAAGGCTGTATTTTGGGCAAAATGCAGTGTTCCTCCTTTCCAAAAGATGGTTTAGTTCGGGCTACATAGAAATTACAGCTTATACATAGTGATGTATGTGGTCCTATGCAGACACCCTCTTTTGGAAATTACCTTTACTTTGTGACTTTCATTGATGAATTTTCCAGGCATGCATGGGTATATCCACTCAAAGCAAAGTCCGAAGTGTTCATGTGCTTTAAACAGTTTCTGGTTTTGGCTGAAAATGTGTCAGGATGTAAAATGGGCACCCTCCGTTCTGATCAAGGGGGGGAGTATATGTCTTCTGATTTTAATGCATTTCTGGTTGAACGTGGGATAAAACACTAGTGTACAATGCTGTATACACCTCAAGAAAATGGATTTGCTGAACGAAAGAACAGGTCACTCATGGAGATGGTGAGGTGCATGGTCAAAAGTCAGGCTTTACCATATAGTTTCTGGCTTGAGGTTGTCATGTGTGCAGCATATGTACTGAATAGGTGTCCCACTAAAGCGTTGTAGTCTATCACTCCATATGAGGCTTGGCATGACCGCAAGCCATCTGTTGCTCATCTGCGTGTTTTTGGTTGTTTAGCATATGCAATAGTGCCTGAACAACATCGCAAAAGCTTGGATGATAAGGCAGTAAAATGTATTTTTGTTGGGTACAGTTCTGAAAGTAAAGGCTATCGTCTGTATCATCCACAGACTAAACGCATTCTCGTTAGCCGTGATGTTGTCTTTGTGGAAGATGCTATTCAGCCATTGCTTTCATGTACTAAGGAAACATCTGTTAGCTCCAAAGACATGTATGATACTTTGATGCCTCTTTTTACAGGTGGATAGTCTACTGAGGCAACTTCTCAGCCTTTGTAGGTTTCATATGATGATGCATATCATTCCATTTTTGATGCAGATTTACATGACGCACTTGTTGATGAGAGAGTTGATATTGAGCAGGCAAAAACTATGCCAAAATGGCTGGTGCAGACTTTGTGTGATAGCAAATTAGATGCACCTTTGTCATATCGTACTCGTTCAGGCTCTCATAGTACCTCCTTTGCATCAGATTGTTATGCTATGGTTGTGTCTAGTCTCTGTGATGAGAATGAGCCTGTTTCTTTTGATGAAGCACAAAATTCAGAAAATTGGATGGCTGCTATGCAATCTGAATATGATGCTATAATGAAGAATGGTACATGGTCTTTATGTGACTTGCCTACTGGCAAGAAGGCCATTGGCACTAAGTGGGTATACAAGCTGAAGCATAAACCTGATGGTACAGTTGACAGGTATAAGGCTAGGCTTGTTGCAAAGGGTTATGCGCAGGAAAGAGGCATTGATTTTGATGAGACCTTTGCACCTACATGCCGTATGACTACTGTTCGGAGCATTTGTGCACTTGCAGCTCATCATGGTTGGAATGTACATCAGTTGGACATTAAAGCAGCATTTCTGAATGGTGACTTGCATGAAGAAGTGTATATTTTTCAGCCCCGTGGCTTTGTGCAGAAAGGGCATGAAAACTAGGTGTGGAGGTTAAAGAAGACATTATATGGTTTAAAGCAAGCACCACGTGCTTGGTATGAGAAGATACATGCCTATCTGATTGCACATGGTTTTGAGAACAGTCCAACTGAAAGCACCTTATATGTTAAGCGTGCTAATGATGTGCTTCTGATCATTGTTGTCTATGTTGACGACATGCTGCTCACTGGTCCTATTGAGAAGCATATTGCTGATTTTAAGGCTGATTTGCATGCCTCATTTGAGATGTCTGATTTGGGGCATTTGCATCACTATTTGGGCATTCAGTTTATGCAAGTTGATGGTGGAATGGCTTTGTGTCAAACAAAATATATTGACACATTATTGCAGTGTTTTGGCTCTGACCACTGTAAGCATGCTGGAGATGCATTTGATGTTGTTCTCTATCATCAGGCTGTTGGATGCTTGATTTACTTATGCATTACTCGACCAGATATTCAGTTTGTTGTCTCACAGATGAGCAGATTTATGCATTGCCTAGGAGTCAAGCATTGGTAGGCGATTAAGTGCATCTTTCGCTACTTGAGTGGTACTCGGCTACTTGGGTTGTTTTATCCCAAGGGGGGATCACTACCGCTAGATTTGCATGCTTTTTCTAACTCTGATTGGGCTGGTTGCTATGACACTCGTGTGTCCACTAGTGGCTTTTGCTTCATGCTTGGTAGCTCATGTATATCTTGGTTGAGCAAGAAGCAGCCTACTGTGGCCACTTCCAGTTGTGAGGCTGAGTATAGGGAAGCTTTCACAGCTACTATTGAGTGTGTGTGGCTCAGACGCCTTATGGCTGATTTGGGTGTTGGTCAGAATTCTGCCACCACTATCTTCACTGACAGTCAGAGCGCATTGTGTGAAGAGAGATGGTGGATGCAATCCAAAGATGAGTAGGTGCCGCTACGACCAGCTTCACACCAGCCAACTGAGACTTCAGAGTTGATTAGTAGACCCTTTGAGCTTCCAAAATCCACCAAAATATCAGCCAAGTACTTTGGAACATGTATCCCAAAAGTTTAAGTCAAGACAGACTAGTTGCGAAATGACTAGCTCCCAAAACTTGCTATTTTTGGACACACACCTGCTGGAAAAAATGAACAGTGCTCTCAACCTGGAAGGAATTAGAAAAATTCCTTTTGGGCATAGCAAATAGACTTAGCAAGCTTCCTATTCCAAGTTAAAACACTTCAAATGATGGACTGAGCACTGAGAACAAGTTTCATCAAGTTCTGGAACATTCCCACAATTCTCGGGGCTCTGCAGAGATAGACCAGTAAGCAGTAAAATGCAGATATCTCCAAAATTATAAATCCAATGACCTTGAAAATTTATATGCAGAAAGTAGACAGTAAGAGCTATCCAACGCACTTTAAATCACTGAAAAAGGTTCAGTAAAACTCGAGATATGACCTTCTGAAGTCACTGCTCTGAGTGAGTATAGCAGAGAACAAAACAGAGAAGTAGATGATGATAAATGTATAGATTCACATATGATTACAACCACATTGGCAATGAATCTTTGCACAATGGGAGTAGAATGATAGAGCTATGGAGTAAGCTCTTCAATCTCTACAAAATGACATGAAGTGGTCACGTACAAGGCTTGCTAATCGCCTCTTCCTTCTTGCTCCTTTTATAGCTATTCTTGGAGGGAGTTTTGAATTCGAATTCGAATGGCTCCACCTAAAAGTGATCCCCAAAGTTAGGAGAGATTCCCTCAGCTCAAAAATTCGTGATTTTGGTAGTTATAGCCACAAATTTGCTTTTACATCATGCATGAGGTAAGCCATCCTTTTCCTTTTTTCTTTTTCCATTTACAAGAGATAAAATGTACTCTTTTACAAGAGGTGTTCACATGACTACTCATGTGACGTACAAATGAGGATAATATCAAATATATCAAGCATGTAGGCTTGGGTAAAATGCACCAACACATTGGCGGTTGCGAGGAACCCTGTGTTCCATGCTTGCACTAAGCACATTGAGGTGCATTATCACTATGTCAGGGAGAGGTTCTCTGCTAGGGAGATCAACTTGGCATATGTGCCCACGCAAGAGAACATTGCAGACCTTTTCATGAAGGCTCTGCCTAGGGAGAAGTTTGAAGCTTTCCGCAAAGCTTTGGGCTTACTTCCTTTTGTGGAGTGACTTCCACATAGCTTGGCACTTCCTTATACATGAGTGCCAGCTACTTGTTCACGGCATCAGTCCCAGGGGGAATTTGTTGATATATTTAGGTAATGATGTGTGTGAACACTCTAGGACCGTCGTGGCACTTTTTTCCTTCTTTAGGAGGTTTTTTTCCCCCGGCTTGTATATACGCCTATTGCCCTAATGGGCTACTTATCTTTGTACATTCTATAGTAATACATCCAGTATCGTGTGTTGTGCTCCAAGCTTCTTCTTCTTCCTTGTGCTGTTCGAGTGCTTCTGGAGACATCTAACTCCAATAGACCAAGCTTGAATGAAAGCTTAGAAAGATCATCTTTTGGATACTTGATATTTCAAGTCAATTGAAGAATAAGAAAGATATAGTTATGATAGGACATCTTTAATAGATCGAGAATATAAGGGAGAGAACTCTAGAAGGATCAAGAAGACCTTTAGGGTTTGAGATCCAACTAAAGATCCGTAAGGATTAAGCAGTGAAGAAATGATTGGAATAATCTATTTCTACTTATGACCTTAATGATAACACGATCGTTTACACTATGAGTTCCCATCTTGGGACGTAGTTATAAAGATCTTAATCTTTTTGGAAGAATAAGTAAAATAGGTTTCAATCAATTTGAGTTTACAATAATTATATAAATCCCTATGGATTCTAGTTCATTAAAGTGGATTCTCAAAACTACGTAAAGATTTGAAAGAACATTGAATCCACTTTTGGTAACCTATTCAAATTCCCTCTCAAGATAAAGAGGATGCTATATTCTTGTAAAAACTAGATAATCCACCTTTACCATTCTATTGGTTAGGTAGGGATTATATAATGAAATTCCCCTCTATTTAGATTTATTGGAGGCGAATTGCAGACAAGAAAATCCACATATTTCACTAAAAGAGAGTAATTTGGGCAAGGATTATGTAAGATTCATCTTCCTTTTAGAACAAGTTGGATTCTAACTTGAGAGATGAATCTGATAAGGAAACCTTAAGTAGCATTCATCTATTTTGCTAGGTCCATGCACAAGTGATGCAAAGCAATGGACCAAGGTAGTAATTTAGCTGAAGTCACTTTGTATCCACCTAATTCACATGTTTAAGCTTTGGAGACCGAGATGACACATGGCTTAAACAAAGGAAATAGGCAGGGATGTTCTCTTCCACCCTTTTCATTCTTTCCATATTTTGCATTCGACTCAGTTCTTTTTCATATGCAAACTAGATGGAACTTTGAATGATTGGGGTAGGGAATTAGACCACACAGGGATTCTCCTCTTTTTAGATTCAGTCGGGGTAGAATTCCCCTTTCGAATTAAGAGGCAAACTTAGAGAGATGAAAGCCATGATGCTTAAGATTGATCATGGAGCACGGGGGAATACCCCAAGGTATATATCTCCACTCATTTTCGAGGACGAAAATGCTTTTAAGGGGGGGAGAACGTTGCATAATTACATGGTTCTAAGGGGTAGAACCCTTGGGTTTCTAGGTGTGAAACCCTTGGGATTTATAGTTTATTTACCCCTTTTAGACGGGTCTTGAACCTTAGGGCTAATTCTCTAAGGTTGAGTACCTTAGGCTTGATTGGAAGCTTCTCCTAGCCACTTGGTTTGTACGTGAGAGCTTGGAGAGTTTTCTTTTAGAAGCCATGTGATTTCATGTGATTTCCTAAGCTTGGAAACCATGTGAACACCTTAGGGACCCATTTGATGGAAGCTACACATGTCCCCTTGAGAGGCTTGCTAGTTAATTCTCTTAGACTTCTTAGTTTAGTTTGTGGAGGCTATGGAGCTCTCACACAACACTTCCCTTTCCTCTGTCTGTCATACTCCTCTTTCGACGTGGAAGGAGGAGCAGAATTGTGGTTTGTCTCTTGTGGTATTGATCCTGGTCTCTTTATCTGGTCTGATTTGCCTTGAGTGTCTTTACTTGCATCGTCGGTTCTCTTAGGAGCTCTATGACAGTCCACCACTACAACGTTACCTTGCATGTCAAGTAGGAGTTTGTCTATCCCCTTGCCTAACATGCTCACCATGTAGCGGTCCATGAATGATAGCCCGACTATGACATCGAATGCCTCTAGCGGAACTACTAAGAAATCTAACTTTGTAGACCATTCTCCCGCTGTCATGCGTACATTTAGAGCAATCTTTACATTATCGTCACGGCCTTGAGCGAAAGTAACTAACATATCTGGAAGCTTACTCAGAGCCAATTGTAAACTTGTTGCACATTGTGGTGACATAAAATTATGTGTGGTGCCCAAATCAACGAGCACTGCTTTGCGGGTGGTCCCAAAAGTACATATTTTGTATCATGTGGAGTGTCATGGGCAAGCATCTCGGCATTGTTGCCATGGTTCCGACATGAGGGGCACTGTTGGCTTGCAATTCATCCTCATTGTCATCCAATTCTGTTAAAACCACATTTGTATTACGTCTTTGTGGCTCTTTCTCTACCTGAGCTGTTTGCATTCACGTCTGATTGTTATTGCGTGTACACTGGTGCGTCCAATGATTCCCATGGCACACTCTACAGAAAGGTCGGGGATCGTCCGTTGCCATTCGGGTGCTGGCAAAGCCCTCTGTTGATTGTTCCCATAGTTGTTCGTGTTTCTTTGGGCCTGTTGGTTGCCCGTGTTCTGGGTAGGTGCCGGGTGGTTGTTATTGTTGGTGTATCCCGCACTTTGCTGGTTCCTCTTTGGAGACATATTTTTAGTCTTCCGTAGATTTTGAGCTCGTCGGTTGCTCTCTGCATCCAAGTATCTTTCTATCATTACGATCGCCTCTTCCCATGTGCTAGGTGATTGCTTCTCTATTTCACATCGCGTCCAAACACTGCACCGGTATATGAACCCATGCGGCCGATCGAGATCGTGCATCTCGGTGATCTGTAGCATGAGTCTTCTATACTTGCGTATGTATTCGGATAGAGGTACTTCTTGCTTGAGGCCTCACCATTCATCTCTCAACTTGAAGGATTCATTCTGAGGAATGGAGTACTCCTCAAACACCACTTTGAAATCCCTCCATGAATTGAACTCCTCCCTTGCAGACTCTGCCAGATACCATGCATCGGCATCGTCGACCAAGAAGGATGCAACAATTTTCACCCAATGCCATTTTCCCACTCGTTACAACTCGAGGTATTGCTCCATATCTCGTAGCCATTTTGAGGCGGCGAGAGAGTTGCACTTACCCTGAAACTTTTCAGGTGGACAGGGCTTGAACTTACCATAGGAGTCGGAGTCGCTCTCGTCGTCAGATGAGGAGACACGTCGGCGTCGCCGCGTGTGTGGCCGACGGGACGTCCTTCTTGAATTCTCACCCTCTTGTAACTCTGGTTGTTTTCCCATGTCCTTGGACTTTTCTTCTTTTGATTCCAACTTGCCCTTTAACATTTGCACTAGATCGACAATAGTGGACTCAAGTCAGCAGATGCGGTCTTCTTGAGTCACCATCCAATCTGATGATGGTGCTTCTTTATCCTTCTCTACCATCATGAAATCATAATTTCAATGAATTGGAGGTGGGGTCTGAGGCCGTTTCCCTTGCTCCCCCGTTTCTGTTTGGCCGCCTGCACGTGGCTCCACGTCGCTTAGAGATACATCGTTGCCTTCACCCTCCATCGCCATGTAATAAGCGGGACGTTAAGACTTGGCTCCCAGCATTGGTGTGACAACCAGTCCGTCCCCTTTTCCAAGGCCGCTTTGATCAAGTGAGGCTCTGATACCAAATGTGATGAAAAGAAAGCAAGCACCCCAGGCTCGCTCGGCGACTCGCAACGGCCCGTCAATGGGATGACTTACTTGAGTGTGTGTTCCCTTTCTTGAAAGCTGAAATTCACTTGTTGAAGGAAAAACGAGCTTGCATTAAAAGAAACGATTACAATGGAACGGCCGTATCCAACCCACGTTGGGCGTCGTGGGCAAACGCTTACAAGTGAGCCGGCCCGCGTTAAGCGTCATGGGCAAACGTGTACAACGGCCCCTCGATGGCACAACGGCACTTTTGAGAGGTGTGTGCGGAGGGGACTAGCACGAGGACTACCGCACGGAGATCACAAAGGTCGCTTGAATTCGCTTGAGCATCACTAGAATTCTTGGTCTTGGAGGCTCACAATATCCCCCTATAGTTGTGCCCAATTTGGCGCCGCATGACAAATAGCCCAAGCACCAAAAGTCGTTGGATACAAATAGGGGGGGGGGGATCTTGCCCACGGGTTGTCACATCTACCATCCCTATGAAGTTGCTTTGCAATAGGTGCAACAAGAACCGCAACACGAATGGGAACCTAAAGAATATCACCATTTTCAATGCCATTTGCATTAGCTTCATTAACTGTATTTGCAGGTGTAATAGAGCATTTTTCAACATCATGCATAATGTTCCAGTCTTTTTGCAACCAATACATGATCCATAATATAAGCCCATAATGGGTAATTGGTACCATCCAACTTATTCTCAACAACCAACATACAAAATACATCATTGCTTTCAGCCATGGCCACTCAGTAAAATACCTTGATGCAAAAAAATGATTGTATCTCAAAAAGTTGAGCAGAAGTACCTATCGAGTTCTGCTAAACTTATAGCAGACTTCGAGGAGCTTATACTAGCAAACCAAAACTTGTATACATCTTTGGCACAAAAAGACAAAATTGCTTGCACAGGTGCTCCAATAGTGCATTCAGAGGCCGAAACGAGCTTAGATTACAATTTGGACACCACAAAGCAAAGTTGTTTTGAATCCTAATCACCCTGAGTATGCTCACTTGTTTTGAAGCGATGACCTGCTATGATACCAATTGTTGGAGTTTGAGGTCTACGGAAGCACACAAACAACACAAAGAAGAAGAAGAAGCTTGGAGCACAACACACAATACTGAATGTATTTCCAAGAGATGATGTATATACAAGTTGGGAGGAAAAACCTCCTAAAGAGGGAAAAAAGTGCCCCATCGGTCCTAGTGTATTCACACACATCACTACCTAAATATATCAAAAAAATTTCCCTTCATCTTGTATATATGCCTATAATCCTAATGGTTCACTTATCTTTGTACATTCACCTTGTAATACTATCAACGTTTTGTTGTTCTCCAAGCTTCTTCTTCTTCCTAATGTTGTTTGTGTGCTTCCATAGTCCTCAGACTCCAGCAAATTATTCATGTCATTTTTTGTGCATAACAAGGCTATGTTACACTAGTATCAAAGCATCTTGATTCTTGTGGAGCTATGGAGAACATCTCACTTCTTGTTCTAGTTATGATGGAGAAGAGAGTCCACATGGGGATGTTATTCATTGTAGGATTCCTCAAGGCAAAAAAAATTGGCATTCATCGCTTATGAGGCATGGAAACCTTCCCAATTGGATGCAAAAGGTATCCTTATATATTTCATTGTGGAAGCACACTCTTAACAAGACCATAAGGGATGGGAAAAGATTATCTGAGATCCATACATGATTTGACATTGCTAAGAGTAAGGGAGGAGACCGTGAGTGCTTCTTTGCTCCTCTTCACTTACAACCAGAAGTGAGATTGCTTCATAGTCCATTATATAGCCTTCATCTTGCATGATTTTTCTACCTATGGGACAATTCACCAGTCTTTGTATGCCTTTGCTTCCTCTTAACTTCTTTTCTCTTGCTCCTATCATGTGTGTGCATTGTTGTCAAACCCACAATCCACCCTTAAATGCCTTAGGTTGCTTAAAAAATACATCCACGTGCCTACTGTGTGTGGAAGGAGATGGATTCCAACCTTTCACTCCTCCTCCCCCCATGCATCCTCTTGTTCCTCTTTCTACACTGCCAATGCCCACTTTTTTGGAGCATACATTAGAGGTTCCCAAATATCTTACTCTCACTTATATGACTTCATATGAGAGAGAATTAATAGATAAATCTCTTATGTGCCAAGCGCTCCTAACCCATCAAAATCTCACTGCAATTTTTCTCAAGTGGAATGTAAATCATGGATAATTCTTATGGAGAGACGTCTAAGCTAGCCATGATGGAAAAATAAGGTAACAGTGAAGGAGAACCTTTTGGAAAAAAATTGGGTACTTCAAATCAAACTCAAAACAAGATGCATATGGATGTGGAGTAAAGGATAAAGAAAGTTATGTTAAATGGAGCCAAGCCTAAATTAAGGTCTTGAAGAGAATGAAGTGGAATGGACATTCTTCGTCAAATGAATTTGGGGAACCGAACTTTTTGGTTTCGCACCAATAAATCTAAGCCATTGTTGAGTATTGTATAGAGGATGGATTTACATAGATCAAAGGAAGGACATAGCTTGTGATCAAGCTAAGTATTTTACAAATTATGTTTGATTTAGTAATTGTTTGTAAAAAATTTCATTATGTTTTCATAGAATCGTAATTGAAGCATGGGTAAAGACTTCAATTTTTTATATTTTCTAAGAAGGCATAAGAAACTAATGAAAAGGCAAATCTACATGAAAGAATTTTCGTGCATTTGTAAGAAGCTTGTTTCAATTCATGCACTGAAAGAAAATAATGAATATGCATTTTCTTCTTTATGAACACAAATTTGAATACACAAATTAAATTGAAAGATTTTTCTATGCACAAAAGCATGTGCACTATAATGGAGATGCATAAACGGAATTTATGCATAAAAGGGAAATAAGTGCATGAAGTGCATGAATGCTTGAAGAAAATGATTTCTTGAATCACTTATTGCATGCAAGAATATGTACATGCATGCATGCACATGCATTTGTGTTTTCTTAGGTTATAACTTTTAGTAGTTAACTTACTTTTGAGTTAAAGAAAGACATCATGGAAGAAGTAAAGTTAGGTATTTGCAAAATCATGTTAGCTAGATTTGGTGATCTAAGTGCCTAGAAATTCCTTCCAAAGGTGATAATTAGGTATCAAATCCTTAATGAAAAGTTCACATTAATTAAAGAAATGTGTTTTGCTTAGTAAAATGTAAGCACTAGAAGGTAACAAGCTAGGATTTTTCTTTCCAAGAGTCATATTTACGGATAGAAAACAAGTCATCTAAGTACTTAGTGCTAATAATAGCTCTTGTAAAGCTTTCCAAGACGATGCTTCTTAAAAATACATAAGCCCAAGTATAAGAGATACTTAGAAAAGGTCATTTGAAAATGTTCTAAATAATATTAATTTGGGAAGTCACATTTATTTTGAAAGGGATTTCACTCTTCCTTGTGTGATTTCTCATTTATCCTAGGTAGGATGACACTCCAAGATGAATTAAAAGTTCTTTGAATACTTTGATGTAGAGTTCTCATTTGATTCCATCCATAAGAATAAGATACTAGCATTTGAAATTATACACAAAATTGAACATAGAAGTTCAATAAATGTGTTTTAGGTTTGCTTTTCAACAACAAGAATAGTGTATAGTACTCAAAATAATAATGCAACTTTGAAAATACCTTGCTCTTATAAGAGATCCATAATTGTTTTATGGCTTCATTCAATCAAGAGATTTGCATCTCAAGATGAAATCTTTAGGAGTTACAAGAATTCTTAAAGCAAGGAGCAAGAGATTATGAAAGGTGGTTGCAACCACAAAACTAGATGAAAGCATGCCAAAACTTACATTTCTCTAATAGGAAGTGAAAGAGACAAAAAAGTTGAGTTTCAAGTATGTACTTTGCAACCAAAATAAAGGTAAATAAGTTTGTGAAAGATAAAACCTATGTTTATGTATCCTTAAGGCAATAATGGTAAATGAGTTTTTGGAAGATAAAACCTATGTTTATGTATCCTTATGTTTATTCTAAGCATTAAAGGATGCTTAGAATCAAGCACTACATAGATTCCTAAAATCCCTAGGATAGCTCTTCAAAGCTTTAGACAAAAAAGGAATCTAAGGACAAGGATCATCTCCTATCACTACAAAATTTGCTTAGGAAAAGAGCATTAGATCTTGAATATAGGAAATTCAAGTCATCTGGAACTAAATTGGCTTTTGAAAACCATACAAAAAAGTTGGATGTCTTGAATCTTCTCTGACAAGCACGAGTCAATTAGAAAGCATAAGATCAATAGAATGTCTTCTAGTGAAAGCATTAGAAATTCATGAAAGGATAGAAATTAGAGGTAATTCCTTGATTTCAAATCATTTCCAAGGATTTGATCAAAATGTACTCTATATATAAAGGAAGTATTGTGTAGGAAAGGTGTAGGAAAGATGGTATGGGATATCAAACCTTGAGATGATGGATACCTTTTAATCTTGGAATCACTCCAAGAGAGTTTTAAAAAGAACCTTGAAGAGAAGCTAAATCCCAAAAGGGAATTACAACTTCTAAAGTAGAAGATAATCAAGGTTATGACCTAAAATCTCTTCATGGACTAATAGCCAAGGAAAATTGAAGATTATGAAGCAAGTAACTTCAACGATCTTCCTTAAGGATTCAAGTAGGACAAGCATAATCTTACTTGAGCTTTGAGATTTCAAGTAATTCAAAGTACTTGTGTTGTTTATCAAGAATGTGACACGGATTTTTGAAGAGAAAGAACAAAGAAATATCCCTTCAATCAATGTTAGATAGACTATGTTACTCCATCAGAAAAGCACTTGGTTGACAATACAACTTAATGAATCAATATCTTGACTCAAACTTATGCATCAAAATTGCATTCCAATATAAAGGAGTCTCAAGAGATTGTGAAAGAAGATCAACTTAGTAATCAAAATAGTTGAGACATTAGTGTTTTTGAGTAAAGATAAAATTTCATCAACAACTACAAGTTCTGTGGCTGGAGACACTGATGTTTGATGACATACTAGAGTTTAGTGGTTTGATGATAGTTTAGCTTAACTGAAAGAATCTTTTGGAAAAAAAAAAGAAAATGCTCCTAAAAACTTGACTTTAATAAATCTACAAAAATTTAAAGCTTTGAATATCAAATCAGTTTGAGTCTTTTAGAAGGTTGAATCAATTACATAGAGTTTCAATTCTTCCTTCTCGCTTATGAAAACCTTGAACTTGACTTCAACAAAATATCGGAGTTATTTCTACGAAGGTAATGTTTAGCTGATTAGAACAGGCAACTAACTTAAACATAACAAATACATGTTCTATATAGAACCTATTCAATCTTCAAAGGCACTTTTTGTATATCGAGTGCATGATGAACCTTTAATCTATTGAGTTTTGCTTCAAGAAAGTGGTTGTAACAAACTAAAATGGATAAAGTATGATTTGAAAGTTCTCTACAAGAGTTGGAGCAACTCTTAAAGCGAAAGAGTTAGGAACTGCTCATAGAATTCACAATTCCAAAGAAGTTTTGAAGGTTTAAGTCTTTGAGAAAGTGTCCTAAGTTTGGACAGCCCTAAAATTTATTTAGGATTCACTTTGTTACGATTGAAGTAAGGATGCCCAAAAGTGAAGTAATACTTCTTTCCTACAATCTACCTAGGACATTAAAAAGCCGAATCAGATACAATAGTCCTTTAGTCGGGTGAAAGGTGGGTGGATGTTGGCTTGAAGTAGAACATAGCAGAAACATCTAAGTGAGACGTTTTGGTCAACATGAGTAAAACTTCATTTTCTCAAACTTAATTCAAGTGAACATGAAGAGAGTTCTCATAGTCTTAAATTCATCCACATAGAGATAACAATGAATTGGGTAGGGAGGCTTTACGATCCACCCTCATCTATATGAAACATATTTTGCACTAGATTCAGTCAATCAAGTACACAACTAGATGGTACTAAATGTCATTCGGGAAGGGAACACTACATGGATTCCGTGATTGAGTCCAAGATATAATCCCCTTCCAATTAAAAAGATGACTAAAATTCTTTTCTTCAATATCTATGGTTTTCACTTCTATTTAGTACTAAGTTCTACTATGGAGCAAGAGTGCTATATTTTAAGGTATCAAGTATTGTTCATTTTTATTTTATTACTTTTGCTAACATGGAAAAACAATTATATTATGTCACTTTTTTTTGTTTCATGAAAAAAGGATAGTTTTCGGTGCACTACTCGTGTTAAGAAAAATTATGTTTTTTTTTTTTTTTTAAATGGAGGTTCAGCCGAAGCCTACTCCCCCGGACTTTAACTTTGAAATTGCAACTGTACAAGTGAATGGGCATGGTACCCGCGGGACCCCCTGTATCCCACAAAGCAGGGGTTAGACAAGGTTACAACTGAATGAGACATTACAATTGGGTTTAACTGGCCTAAGCCATAACATGTCCAACCTGGGACTTGAACCCTGGACCTCCGCCTCAAGAGGCCAAAGCTCAACCAATTGTCCTACAGGACGTGGACAGAAGAAAAAAAAAAAAAAAAAAAAGGAAAAATTACGTTTGAAAGGGATGGATAAAAACTGAATTATTTTAAATGTGTCCATAGCACAGGGGTTTTAGACTGAGTTTCACAATTTTCCTTGCATGAGGTTCGACTTTGTCTTTATTATTTTCAGAGTCGAGACTGACAACTGAGAATTGAGCTGCTGGAAGCTTCGTCATGGCCGCTGTCGAAGAGGAATCCCCCCTACAGGAAATTGAAAGCCTGTGTATGCGATGCGGTGAAAATGTATCCCCTCCATGCCTTCAGCCTCTCTCTTTCTCTCGCACCATGTGTCATCTTTATATGGTTGTGTGGGTGCACGCTAAAAAATATTGTAACACGACATTTTTTTCGGAGAGCATATTGCAGTATGGCGCTCTATTCTGTAGCAACGAATGGCTGATATATCTATGCAGCTATGGCTTAAGGAAAACAGCATTTTGATCCGCGAGGCTAATGAAAATGCCCCATTCTTGTGAGGATAAAAGAAACTTATTTAACGTGCACAAGGACACATCCAGTATTTTGGTTAGCTTTATTCACCCACAATTCATACCCACTTTTGAGAACGTTAAGTGCGAAGATGAAGTTGACAATTTTCTTCTCCTTGGGTTATTTTCAGGGAATAACGCGTTTGCTTCTCACTCGCATCCCTCACTTTCGAGAGGTGACTGACTTCTATTTCTCGAAAATTCTGTCATCTTTTCATATGCATGAAGAGGGTCCTCTCTCTCTCTCTCTTTCTGTTTCTTTTTCTTTCTCTTTATTTCCGTCTCTTTCTCCATCTTTATATCTATTGGCTTCATCCAAATATAAAGAAAAGGGGCAAAACCAAAGGACTTCCCTCTTTTCCCAGTTCTCAAATCCTATAATAAACCCTAGAATAGCATTTACACCGCCGAAATAGCACACATGCATGTTTTAAATACACATTCATAAACAAGATATATACAAGAATATCATCCGTCACTGCAAGGATTCAATCTTATTTTACTAAAAGAACTAGGAATGAAACGCATAACAATATAAGCTTGATGAAGGAATGACACTCCTCAACGTCTCATTTCATTGTATAGAGTCATGGAGAATGCACTACGATCAATAAGAGTTCCTTGAGAATGTTTGTAGCTTGCATGGGCATATATTCTCTTTGCTTTTTGGAGTGCTTGACGGTGCCATTTTGCATGGGGTCTTTCTAGTCGTGGAAAGGTCTATTTTCCTACAAGTAGAACTCTCTTTTTAGATATCTTGTACAAGCGTTTTGATCAATATGGATCCACAAGGAGTGGCATAGGAAGGATGGTTTAGAAAATACTTTATGAGTATCATGTTATTTGATCTTGATCGGATAAGATTTTATACTACCATGTAGAAGGACAAATGGAAGCAAAATGAAATTCATCGGAATGTTTTTCTTTTGATTTGTATATAGGTGATCAATGTAATTGTGACAACAAAGAGGGTTATGTATTTTTTGTTTATTAGGTTGGTTGTCAAGATTCAAGCGATGAAGGGTGTTTTTTTAACTACAATGAGATGGTTGGCACATCTCTTGGGCCAAGCTTGAAGTTTTGAGTGGAATTTGTGGACATGGTATGACAAAACGGGGAAAACAAGTCCTTGTGTAGTTTGGGTCTTCAAAGGATTCCTTGATCATTGGCATACTGTCACATGTGACCAAGTGAGTAGCTTCAAGCTTGATTTGTCAGAATGCTAGTAAAAAAAATGGTAAGGTAAACATGAGCTTAGACTTGAACGTACATGAATATGTACATAATATGTTCCAATTTGCAAGCATTAGTAGATGATCTAGATGTGATCCGTAACCTTGGGAGAGAGGATAGGCACTAATGTATGCAAGACATGGGCATTGATAAGTGCACTTAGCATTTTCTCTTCCCAACACGCAACAAGAGCAACGGGGTAAAGAATGAAAATGCAAGACTAAGAAGTTTTTAAGGTGCAAAGGAAACATAGTACATTAAAATACATCAATTTTTTTAATTCAAATTGCAAAAAGTTGTTTGAAACGTTCTAAACAATTTTTTTGATTTTTATACAGATTTTTTGTGATTTTTTTTTGGGTCCGCATGGAGATTTGAGTGCCTTTTTTTTTGTCGAAACCCCTTCATTTGCACACATGCATAGCTGCATTTTCTTGATTTCCCTTGCATCTTGCCATTGAGAGCTTCTTTCCCCTGCATTTTTTCCTTGAGATCTTGCCTTAGGAACATCAGGTGAGTTCTCTTTGTTTTAGGAGCTTGCAATAGAGCACTAAGAGAAGCCCCTTGCTTCAAAATTCAACCTCCCCTATCTTTCCCTTGCTTCAACCTTCACTTTGATCTCTCGCGCGGAAGAAAGCACCAAAACGCAATCGATCGAGGGTTTTTTTTCCCTTCACGATATTTTTCGGCAAAAAAAACTTTGGCAAACCAGAAAATTCCAAACGCACCGAATTGATCGAACCAGATTATAGTACTGCTGGAAGCGGTACGCGTACCGATGCAGCTATGGGTTTGTTGGAAATAATCAATGGAAGTGCAAGTATTGCATGGGCTTCTTTAGGGGTACCGCATCTCGTATCAAAGCGCACTTACTTGCACTAAAAGGTGGAGGTATTGGCAAATGTGCCTCCATCACTCAATCGGTAGCCGAGGAGTTAATAGTTCAACTTCAATTAAGCAACCAAGGAGTGGGTGGCATTCTTTCTCCTTCGTCATCACATACCATCAATGAGGATATCCAAAGTGCTCATGGTGGTGATGACATTGTTTCCTCCCTTGCACCTGAAGTGCCACGAACAAAGAACATAAGTAATACAAGTTTCTCTTCAATTCCTAATCCTAGAGGCAAGGCTTGAGTTCTAGAGAAACATATGGACTATCAAGGAAGGCATACAAAAGGAAGCTATGGAAGAGGCTGATCGGGAGCTCACTAAGCTCTTTCTCTTGTGTGGTATCCCTTTCAATTTGGCCAACACATTTCCGTGGAAGAGGGGCATGAGATCTGTGAGTAAGTTAGGGGTTCCTTGGGAGGGTCCATGAGCACTACGCACCTCTGAGTTCCATAAGCAAACACAATTAGTGGAGCTAGAGATTTTGTCATTGAGGAATGCCTAGGAAAAATATTGCTTCTCTATTCTATGTGATGATTGGTCGGTCTCTTCATACATTTGCACTATCTTCTTACGTGCTATACCTACACATGCACCATGCAAAATTGTGATTGGCGACTATCTTTTTACATGTAAAGAAGGCCATAAAAGATGTGGGTGTTGATAATGTGGTGTAGGTGGTGATTGACAATGGGTCAAATGTGTTTCCATGGGACACATGGTTGAAGAGTTGTATCCTAAGATCACTTGGACACCATGTGCATCACATAGTCTTGATCTCATGATGGAAGATATAGATCATATGCCATGGGTGAGCCAAATTTCGGATAAGGAAAAATTTTATTGTCAGATTTTTCACGAGTTGGCCTAAAGTTCTCAGCATTTTTCGTGCCCATAGCCAATAGGATTTTCAAAAGCCCTTAGTCACGCAGTTTTGTTACATGTTCACAGTTGTTGATAGAGTGTTGAGAGTCAAAAAAGGGTGTTTGCATATTATTGTGGCAGAGGAATGATACCAGATCTCTGAGGTGAAAGCGAATGATCCATTAATCACATAGTTCTCATCCATTGTCATGGGGATGAGGCATGCTCGAAGACAGAGGTGTTAGTGTCTGCGCTTCAACGATTGTATACTGTACTTCGCATTATGGATATGAAGGGAGGCACGCTTGGACTTGTATACGAGTACCTTGATCGTATGCAAGAATGCATTAAAAAAAGTACGAGGTCTTTCTGACCAAAAGTAAATGTTTTTGTAAATTTGTTTCTTGTCAATCTTTTAGATTAGATTCTAGAGTTTGAACTTTACATGCAAACTTTTCTTTAATTTCTCAATAGATAGACAACTTTATGAGATGCTATGAAGCGGAGATGGGATTGGTTTTATAGACCAATCCATGCTTGTGCTCACATTCTCCACCCATTGTGGAGGTAAGAACAATAATATACTGATACTAACTTCTAAGATGAGGATATCTCGATAGATTATATAAAAAGAGGGGGAGAGAGGCTTCAACCCATGAGGAAGGCTCAAAAATCTTTTGGAAATCAACCCATGAGGAAGGCTAAAACCAAACTTTGGACCACCAAGAGTATGCCTTATCCTTTAACATGAAATATAGGTGGTTGATCAAGCATTGTTCATCTCATACAATGCCAAAAAAGGTGACGAGTGAAGCCCTTAGCTCCCTAAGCTCCTTCCTCATTTCCATGAATAGTTTCTACAACATCGTCATAAGACTCATGCTCAGATGGTTCTTCAGATCTTTGAGACATAGCCTTTGCATGCTTGTAAGCACACAATGAGAGGAGATCTCCTCCATCGGTGATTCGGTTGGTGGTGGTATAATCTAGTGGGCTTAGATTGGCTTTGTCGGGTAACTATCTCCATCTCCATGTTTGTAAGGTCCGGCAATGGTGGAGCTCCTTCATACAAGAGGAGATGAGGGTGAAGCTTCTTTTGAGTTGCTCTTCAAGTCTTGAGGACTTATAAATGAGTGCTATGTTCTCAAGAATGAGCAAACTTATGGATTTATAGATGAAATTATTCCATAAATAGTAATTCAAGTTCCCAATATATAAAATTTCCACCTCTTCCATTTTTAAGGAACCTCCTCTAAAAATAGAGGTTTACTAAATATGGCCCAAACTTACTAATTTTGGAACTTATTACCTTAATTTCCAGCCTTGAGCTCGCCTGCCTCGTGCAAGGATTATGGGTCTAAATGTACCTCTGTCTATCCCAAAGAGTAGGCACTTTTTTAGATGGCTTCTAAAATTGGAGATTAAATTTTGTACATACCTTGTAAATGCACTTGCACCTAGATTTTTTCCTTTCCCTCTCTAAAATCTAAGAACCTAATTTCTTTTGCAATGAAGTTTTTTCTAGTTTTGGTTCATAATAAATTTTCTAAATTGGGTAGTGGCCAATCGTGATCTTATTTGGATGACTTATGTCGAGTTTACTTTTAGAAGTAATCACAACAAACACAAAAAGTAAATCCAATGGATGCTATGTGACAACTAGAGTTCGCGAGGATAGTCACATTCCATCCATAGACAAAGCATATTTATGTGTGGTAACATTTTGTTTGATGTGTACTTCGTCATGACTTGGGAGTCGGACATTTACCAAAGTTAGTACTCATTAAAACATTATAGATGTTCTCTTGAAGTGGCTATCAAAAGCTCTTTGTGAGCATTGTATTAGATGTTGGGAGTTATTTAGCTTATAGCCTCCTCAATTTTTTAAGTGGAAGGTTGTTGGGTTTGAGGGCCTCTATAAGAATTCTCGTTATAGTCACTTGGACCTTGTACCATGTACCTTACTTCATCAACTTTCTAGGGATTTTTTTTCTATTGGTTAAAAATCTCAAATGGAAATATATAGGTGGTGTTGTACATTATTTAGTCCATTGGGACACTTGGTCCAATTTAAGTGGCTTTGCATATGAATCACTGGCAAACTGCCCTCATAGGGACTTAAGTAAAACTTTGCCCCAAGTCTCATAACATTTTTAAGGAGCTTCTCCAAAGTTTTACGCAAGTTTTTCCTTGATATAGAGTATTTGCACCAAACTTTTTTCAACCATGCACCTATTTCCTCCATTGCTTGGGTACTTGTGTGTACTAGTGGAGAGCTTTCAATCTTCTTTTTTTTTGGGGATATGTGATACCACAAAATAGGGAAAATACATGGAGGCTTGGAAGAGGAGGCACGTTGATAGGTAGGCCAAAAATTCCCTAAAAATCAAGGAAACTCTCTTTAACATATAGAACAAGTTTAGATGGATTGTAAAATGGGCTAATCTATGTTGTGATCTAATTTTTGCAAGGTTGAGCGAAACTGCATAGTAGTTCACATATTTCAATTTCCTATGGAAATTGAGATGGACATAGATATTATAGTTGAAACTTCAACAAAAAATTCGAAGGTATGAAGGGATCTCACTCATACTAATCTTTCTCTTTTGCCACTGGACAAGTAGAAAAGATTAATATTTTGCACTAAAAGTTAGTTTTTTAACACTTTGGTTAAATAAAACATGCCATTAATTTGAATATGGTTATGGTAAAATTTGGAATTTCACACTTGACATTTGCAACAACGTAGCTACAGGAACAGCTCTTGAATGAATGACTCTCCTCCCAACCATATGCCTCTATATATAGCTCTCTCCAAGGGTCTGCGTTCTTGGGCAGGTGGATTCTAATCATCCAAGTGTCGGCCATTTAACTGCATGTACGCCAAGTGTCCCAGTTAACCAAAGTTAACTCAAGTGGATGTTTCTAGAAGGTTCTAGAGCTCTTTGGGCAAAACACTCTCCTCATGTTCTCCATGGGGATTGAACCCAAGACCTCCTCCTTCACACCCTTGAGACTTAACCATTAGGCTAAGTGGATCACTTGGTTACAAGAGTAAATGACCTAGTAAGTCTAGATTCGAGATCTTTGGTCATACATACGAGAGACTAAATGGTGTCCGTTTCAGATCCGTCTGAGACGGCGAGACCCTTGGATCATAGACTTACTTTATTACAACATCTCTCCATGATTTCCTCAATATTAGTTGGAAATTTAAGGAAGTGTCGGCCTTGATGATGTATCAATGGTAAGCGCAACACTATGACTTCCAATGTGCCAAAGTCGTTGGGTTCATACACTTAATATCTTCCCATAATTTTTTGGAAAGGAGTATAGTAGGAAATTAAAGAAAGTATCTTCCTCAAGGATGCATAATGGGAAGTGTGGCACCATGACTTCCAAGGTATCAATCTTCCTGAGGAGAACCATCAAATTTACCAAGATTTTGAGGCTATAATCTTATCAAACACAACAAGCATGTATCTCTTGACCGTTAGTTTGGCATTGACCAATCTATTTATGTATGAATAAATACCTTTTCTTCCTTCTCATATGCTTGAGCAAAGTGTTGATGGGGAGTTAGATGATGTGCTTGTATTCCTTGATCCCTAATGGATTCTTGGTTGACCTAGACACTTGATAGATATAGGTGCTTTTCTCTCTTCTTATAATGATCATTATATATTTGCTTTGCAAAATCTTGTTGCCTAATAGGGCATACATAAAAATTTGCTTGATAGATGATCTATTTATAAGGGTTCTCCCTTTTACTTGTGTATCATTTTTCTGGACTTCTTCAGTTGATACAGAGTCTAAGTTATTGAGGTGGCATAACTGGTTAAACTATAGGCTATCTTAATTAATCAGCTTCTCCTATTATCTGGTATGTGTTGTTAAAACTAATACAATCAGAGTTAACGATTTGATGCAGCCAATTTTTTGTCATCATATGATTTACCCAAATAATCTCAGTCATTATTGAATGAATATCTTACACATTTGAAGAGAAAAAGGATACATGGCATGATGGATATGTGGACTGTTACTAAACCTGCAAAGTAAAGGCTATGTATGTGTTCATCTATACTCATTTGGTGATGTGTGTTATATGTAACTACAATTTTATTATTTACTCCTGCAGTTTCCGATGACGATTTTGGTTTTGCAGGTAGTTTTGATGGCTTTTGAATGCCCACATTGCCATGAAAGGTATAACAAATCTCATGTTGCAGATTTAATTTATTAGATCCATAAGATATTCCTTTTCATAAAACATTGCTTTTAGTTGTACTTGACTTTGAAGAAGATATTCATGATTTTACCAACAGGATGCCCTTTGCTCAAGATTGAAATTGGATGGACATGTTGGTCATGTTTTGCATGTTGTATCCATGCATAATACATACATGCGTACACATGCACATATGTATACAAGTACATGCATACCAACCTACCTACATAGATACCTGGATATATATGTGAATGCATGTATGCATGTGTCAATACATGCATACATACATGCATACATACATACATACATACATACATACATACATACATACATACATACATACATACATGCATACATGCATACATGCATACATACATACATACATACATACATACGTACATACGTACATACGTACATGCGTACATACATACATACATACATACATACATACATACATACATACATACATACATACATACATACATACATACATACATACATACATACATACATACATACATACATACATCATTGCAAGCATGCATGCATCATTGCATGCATACATGTATACATACATACATACCTACCTACATTTATTGATACATATGTACATGCATACACCCTTACATACATACACCCTTACATACATACACATCCATACATGCATGCATACATACATGATGCATGCATCTAAATATGAGACATGCGTGCATGCATACATACATGGTGCATGCATGCGTGCATTGCATATGTACATGTGTGTGCATACATAAGTACCTACTTACATACATGCATGCATCAGTGTATAGATACATGCATTGATGCATGCCTACACACATCTGTTTGTATGTATGCACATACACATATACATACGTGCATACATATATACATGCATGCATACATACATACATACATACATACGTATGCACATACATACATACGTATGCACATACATACATACGTATGCACATACATACATACGTATGCACATACATACGTATGCACATACATACATACGTATGCACATACATACATACGTATGCACATACATACATACGTATGCACATACATACATACGTATGCACATACATACATACGTATGCACATACATACATACGTATGCACATACATACATACGTATGCACATACATACATACGTATGCACATACATACATACGTATGCACATACATACGTATGCACATACATACGTATGCACATACATACGTATGCACATACATACGTATGCACATACATACATACATACATACATACATACATGCATACCTACTTTAGGGCAGTGGGCACAAGTGACGTGAGTAGGGATGTCATGGCTATTTGTCCAAGCTATGCATGATAAAGTTTAAATTCGGATACTTCTCGTTTTGGACAGGCATAGAAGTAGAAGATGCACTTTTTGTTTTGTTTTTGATGTTCTTTTATTTACTAATTCATTTTTTCTTTTCTTTTATTTTTATTTTTAATGTTTACCTTCTCGATTTTTATTCATAATCTTTCTTTTTAATATTTAGTATATTTTTTATTTTTTAAATGCTATTTTTTTCTTTTACTTATTTATTAGAATTTTGAATTTAAAATTATTATTTTTTAATTTGCTTCTTATCTATTTGTTTGTTGTTTATTTATTTATTTTTGTCATTATTATTACTACTTTTAAATATGTATATCTTTTTTTTGATATTGTTGTGTTCTACATTATTTCAATTAGTCCTTTTTTTAAAAATAAAAATATATTTTTGTTTATTTCTTTTTTCTTCACTTAAATTTTAATTTTACTTTGTTTTTAAATTTTATTTTTACTCATTTGTTTGCTATAAGATTTGTTCATTATTTTATTCTTTTTTGTTTTGTATTGGCTTTTCTATTTGTTTGTATTTTTTATGATTTATATTGATCTTATATTTTGTGTAATCTCTTGCTTTGGGTGTCAGTTTTTTCTTATGTGTTTGTGTTTGTGCACTTTATCTTGAGTTCATAAGTTTGGATAATTCTGAACTTATGAAAGTATACATACATACACACACACATAAAAATGCATGCATACATATGTTTTGTTTCCCCCATTTATATTTAGATATTGCTCAACAAGTGAAAGACAGGAGCACATAGACAGAAGAAAGGGGGGGAAGAGAGAGAGTAGCCTTCGGGAGGAAAATGGGAGGGGAGAAAGTGAGTTATGAGTGGACGCAGGTTATTGAAATCAAATGACTAGATGGATGCTGTAACCAGGATGTGTTTGTAATGTCGAAAACCTTGATGTGCATGTTATTCCAATATTTCAGTTGCTATTTGTTGCAGGAATAATGAAGTTCAGTTCGCCGGTCAGCTGCAACCTCAAGGGTGCTGCCACACATTGACTGTTCTCAAGGGTGACACAAAGGTAGGATGAAGTTGGTTTGCAGTTTCGTAAAAATGAATGAATGAATGAATTCATGTGTATGTATAGTTGTTTCATACAGGAACTATATGGCCATACAAGACAGGTAGGAAATATGGGACAAGTACAGATTCTATCCCTGAGTTTTACCATGCCTGACAAAATCTCAAACAAAAAAAATCAGTAAAAAACTTGAGTAAAAAGCTTGCAATAAAAATGACTGAATGTATGCTCAAGTAATACAAAATATGTTTTAATGTCTTTGGCTGTGTGTTAAAGCACTACATCCTAAAACTTGTTCAAGATTGTTTGGATAATTTAGAATAGGATCATGTGAAATGTTAGTTGTCAAGACTCAAAACATCACCCCATGACATGGGCTTTTTTGGCTTATTTTCTGATAACCTCACTAGGGAAAAAAGTCAAGTTTGATATGTGGAGCGTGAAATAATCATGGAACAATGGTGTCTGGAGGGTCAAACACATCCGATAACAACCATGTATGTATTTATGTCCATGCTTGCAAGTATGTATGCACATGTACATGTGCATGTGTCATAGTTGGTTTGGAACTCGTTCCAAACAACTTTTATGGTTCGGCGCTTTTGGTTCCGCACCAATGTTCCAAACAACGTTTGGAACCTTGACTTAAAAAAACAAAAGCCCGTGGTTTTTTTGATAGCGGCTTGCCTTAGGAATTAGTGAGCTCTCTCTCACATGCCCACTCCAAAGTCTGTTAGTACATACACACTCTTATATACATACATACATTCGTGACTCATTGCATCTCTGAATGCATCTATGATGTCACACAAAACCTATGGTGCTATGTTGCACACGTACTAAGTACTATTATGTCACATAAAAGTTAGAACTTAGAGCATGCATGCATGCGTACATTCATACGTACACACGTACGTACATGCATACACATATATAGTGCATGCATGCATCCATGACACAATGCACATTAAATGTATACACTTTACATGCATGTATGCACATAAATAAATAAATAAATAAATAAATAAATAAATTAAAAAAAAAAAAAATATATATATATATAAGGTAACGTTCCATACCGTTCCATATCTTGGGGTTTGGTACGGCACCGCGTTCCCTATGCGTACCGTACGTGCCGTACCAAACGTTCCGTACCACCTTGGCATGTGTGTACCATGTTTTTTATGTCTGTATAGTGCATGATGCATCTATGTATGGATGTATGCATGCAAGTATGGATTCACATGTCCATGCATGTGTATGTATGTATGTATATGTATATGTATATGTATATGTATATGTATATGTATATGTATATGTATATGTATATATAATATGTATATGTATATGTATATGTATATGTATATGTATATGTATATGTATATGTATATGTATATGTATATGTATATGTATATGTATATGTATATGTATATGTATATGTATATGTATATGTATATGTATATGTATGATGCATGCATGCATGCATGCATGCATGCATGTATGTATGTATGTATGTATGTATGTATGTATGTACATATCATGTATGTATGTATGTATGTATGTATGTATGTATGTGTATGTATGTATGTATGTATGTATGTATGTATGTATGTATGTATGTATGTATGTATGTATGTATGTATGTATGTATGTATGTATGTATGTATGTATGCATGCTTGCATCATGCATGCATGCATGTATGTATGTATGTATGCATGCATGTATGTATGTATGTATTATGTATGTATGTATGTATGTAGTTTCATGTACATCTCCTCATCATGATCACCATGCAGGAAGCTGTTTCTATATTCATATGGTACAACTCTAAGTCCAAGGCAGCAATGAGAGCAAAAGGTCATTTTTACTGCAAGAGAGAAAACTTCTTAGAAATCTATGCCCTCTATTGGGCGTATCCCTTTGCAACCAGCTTTGCATTGTACTTGGGTGTGCCATCAATAGACTTGAGTTTGTAGACCCATTTCTTGGGAATAGCTTTCCTCCTCTTGGGCAATTCAACCAAGTCCCAAGTGTCATTAGCATACAAAGCTTTAATCTCTTCTTGCATGGCAAGCTCCCACTTCTTCCTATGCTGGCCTCTCTATATGTAAGAGGCCCATCCTCATCAGATAGCATAATGTAATGCATAGAGGGGACATGCTTGCTAACCGACCTCTTAACACATGTAAATCTTCTTTTCCAATGGTCCACATTATTCGGGTTATGATCTACATCTATAGGAATAACTATAGATTTTTGGTGCATCTCGGCAAACCATAAGGGGGATCAACATTGGACAACATGCATCTAACCCTCTCACAAAGCTTCCTTTCAAACCTCTCAACCTTACGTTTATAAAGTAAGGTTATTAAACCTTAGAGATCAAATGTAGGCAAACCAAAGCCTTTCAATTGTGAGAGGGTACCTTTGAGCAATGCAAGGTGTGCAATGACACTCTTATATCCATCAAGCTGCATGGTGGTTAACTTAAACGAGCTCATTTGTGAGCATGTGAGCCTCTAGCCAAGCTGACAACCACCTCTAAAGGATTGGTATCCCATACCACGAGCCCCCCCTTCCCCCCAAATGAGCTCTATGGTTTTGTGCACATTGTCCTTACTTTTCCATACGAGCATAGAGCTGTGGTGATACCAATGTTGGATCCTCCTTGTTGGACAAGTCAAGCCATAAGCCATAAGCCATAAGCCATAAGCCATATTCACAAACAATAGAAGGGAGGACATCAGACTCACGTCCAAACAGTAGAGCCAATACAAGTATATAAAGGCTTAACCTTGAGCCTGGGAGCCTCCAACCAAGCCGCCAGCCACCTCCAAGGGCCTAGTCCCCCCCCCCCCCCCCCCCCCCTCTTTAAGAAAAAAACCAGCTTTGATGGTTTTGTGCATGTTGTGGTTCCTTTTCCATACGAGCAGAGAGCTCTTTTGATATTAATGTTAGATCCGTCAGGATCCTCCTTGCTGGACAAGTCAAGACACAAGCCATATTCACACAAACAATAGAAGGGAGGTCATCAAACTCACCTCCAAGCCGTAAAGCCAATACGGGCTCTCCCTTGAGGGTGGGAGCCTCTAGCCAAGTCGGCAACTACCTCCAAGGGATTAGTGTCCCATGCCACTAGCCCCCCCCCCTTTCCCCTCTTTTCTTTTTTTTTTGGTTCCCCCCCCAAAAAAAAACAGTGTAAGTGACGAGGCTTTGGCAAAGGGCCAAGAGTCCAAGTGTTTCATGCAAAGAATAATTCACAAATGAGCCCATGGGTCCTATTTATAGGCTCAAATGAGGGGGCGGCCTAGTTCACTTTGGGTGGCCAATTCAAACTTGATCGAACACTTGTACTACATGCACCCATCCATATGTCCTTTAGTTTTGGGGACGTAACACACACACACACACATAGAGAGAGAGAGAGAGAGAGAGAGAGAGAGAGAGAGAGAGAGAGAGAGAGAGAGAGAGAGAGAGAGAGAGAGAGAGAGAGAGAGAGAGAGAGAGAGAGAGAGAGAGAGAGAGAGAGAGACTTTTTAACGTCTATTAGAGGCCAGAATCAGCCTATGAGACAAAACATATACATCAGTATGATCCAATCCACTGTGATCCCAAAAGGAAAATAAAGTGTGAGTACAGCAAAAGGGGTGTGGGGTGCTATGAGTATGCACTCTATATGCTCAATGGGTGAGATACAAATATGATATGCATAGGGAGGGAAGGTTCGATGGTATCACAACCCACTAAATGCCTAGAGTGGGTGTAGGATATAATGCATCGGTGGGTAAGGCATCATGGCGATCCTCAAAATGCTCTGAACGTCCAAATTGACAGGGATGTGCTGTTGACATCTCCGTATCTCCATGTCATGGCGTGCGTAAATCGCCTGAATCTCTCTCTGATGTGGACGGGCTCCCCAGAGTGGGGGTCTCGGTTGTCGACGCTCTCGTCTAAGCTCCTCTGCTCTGTGTAATGTGACACCCCGCATCGAGCTGGGTCCTCGAGTGGATGTGGGTCTGAAAAAATCTTTAATATAAGTCTGAGGGGAGGGGCCAGGTGTATCTCCATCTGCTGCTCGAGAAGTGATGCACGGCGGTGTCGGAGCTCTACTAGAAAACGACCTAGAGGGCGCTTGTCCTCTGTCCCCAATAAAGCCCTGACCTCTTTGGGTCCCCCGAAGAGCCGTGGGTAGCGGTCTCTGATGTCCTCATATGCTTGGCATCTACATGTGTAGTGCTCCTCGTCCTCTACCTCCTCTCGGCATATCCTGCATAATCTCTTTTCCCTCAGGGTATGTGTCGCTCGCCCAACCTCAATCTGGAGCTGATGTGATGATACTTTGAGCTTCCCAATGGCCACTCTCTAAGCTGGTGCCATGTATGTATCCATGTATCGTGGTCTCTGAATGAAACCATCCGCTGTCACCATCAGGAAGTGCTCTCTGTAGTGTTGCCTCTTTGTGGGAAGAGGCTCCCGTGGTGCTATCCATGTCTCCCTGACGTGTATCTGTAGTAGGTCCTGACGGATGATCCTATTCCTCTCCGAACAAGAGAGGGTAAGGTGGGGGGAAGAGAGGTCATACTGAAAAGGGGGGAGATCCGTAATGCTCATGCCATGGTCTTCTAATCATCGGTAAGTCTGTGCATACCATACTTTCTCATGCCCTGTCTCTGCCAAATTTCTAGAGCTCTCAAATGCAAGCCTGGTGAGTCGGTTGGTGGGGAGCTCTCTGACTCTAAGAATAAAGGTCATCAACTAGAAGAGGGCCTCCACTAGCATCGGTGGTGTGCCAAGCTCAGCTTGTATAATGTCATGTGGAACGGAGGGCTTGCTGTGTAGCAAGCGTGAGATCATGGTGACCTGGGGCCTCTCAATCTGGGTCCACATTGCCTCCGTAATCCCTGGTGCCCATACTGCTGCTGCGTACATCAATGCGGGTGTCACTAGAGTGTCAAAGAGCCACCCCTTAGTCCGGGGCTCCTGAAAATGTGTCTGAAAGCAGCGTCTCTCCAATCCTGCAAGTGCCGCATAGCTTTGCGTCAATCTATCTCTCGCGGCCTGTGCCATGGAGAATACCCTTGTGCTGCCCGAGAAGGTTACACCTAGGTAGACGTAGGAGTCCACTACCTCTATCTGTCCTCCGGCTGCAGTGAAAGAGGCGGGATGGCGTACTGTCCTGGAGGTATGGAAGATCATGACCTTGGTCTTGCCAAGGTTCACTGTGAGTCCTCTCTCCATGCAAAAGGTATCGAGCACCTGTAAATGTGACTGCAACCCCTCCCGTGACTCTGAAAGCAAGACAATGTCATCAGCATATAATAGGATGTGTACTGGCGTACCTGCGAGGTCTCCTCCTCGCCCTCTTGCTCGCTGTATATACTCCGTGATCTCGTCGATGTAGAGACCGAAGATAGTGGGTGAGAGAGGGCAACCTTGTTTCACACCAATGGTGCTAACAAGGCTGTCTGATAGGCCGCCAGGGCAGCGTACCCTGCCTGTGACTCGTGCATACAAAGCATGGATGGCCCATAGCATGTCTGATGGTAGCTGTAACTCCTGGAGCCTCCGTAGTAGTCCCTCTCTTGGGACCATGTCGAAGGCTTTGCGGAAATCAAGAAAGCAACAGTATAGTCTCTGCTTCCTCGCCTTCGCGCTCTCAATCAAGCAACGAAGCACAAAGATGTGGTCGATGGTGGAGAAAGTGCGGCGGATGCTTGCCTGGCCGGGTGCTCTGATCCCGGCTGCCTCAGCGTGTGTACTGAGCTCTGCCTCTAGTACTGCCCCATAGATCTTGGCCAGGATATGGCCTATCATAATAGTCCTGTAGTTCCTTGGGTCCATCATATCACCGGACTTATGGATAGGCATAATGGTATGCATAGTCCATGAGTCGGGTAATCCCTCAACCAAAGCACGGTTGAAGAGATGGGCGATCAAGTGGGAAACTACATCTGCTACTTATATAAAGTGCTCTCCCTGTAGCCCCGTGTGGTCTGCTGAACGGCCATGCTATAGCCTATGGATGGCTTGTCGTACCATGCCTGCCGTGAAGAGGGTGGATATCACAGGACGCGGTGTGGGAGGGATCGGCAATGGTGGGTGTTCTGGGACGTCATATAACCTCTGGACGTAGGTGTGCCAAGTCTGAGGATCTGCTATGGGTATAGGTGAGCTCACGTAGTGCCCTCCACGCGGTGGCACAATCCCTACTCATGAGAAGGTGGATCAACTCTACTTCCTGTCGCTCCTCGAAAGTTCACCGCTTCAGGCGTGTGAGGGCTCGCATTTGTCGTCGTGCCTCCCTCTCTGTGATGGATCCCAAGATACTCTGTGCTCTGAGATGTCGGTATAGTCACCTACACTCCTCATCATACCATCTATTATGGGGTGTATGCCCCAGCCGTGTCGAATGTGCGATGCTGTGGGTGGTGTATGGGAAGCTGAGAGTAGCAGATGTGTGGAGGATCGAGGAGAAGTGGGCGGTGAGGGTGTCCAAGGAGGCAGAGGGATCAAGGGAGTAGATGCGCTCTCGAACATGGGAGCTATAGATATGTGCTAGCTCATGTCTAAAGTGTATGGTGGTATGGGCTCGTGGCTGTATGGTGACGGGGTGGGATATGCATGGTGAGCCGCGAATGGATAGAGCAAGATATGCGTGATCAGCTCCAATCGGTAAGGGTGGGATAGTGAATGAGGTGATGAGATGTGTCGCTTGCGGGGGGGGAGGGGGGAGAGAGAGAGAGAGAGAGAGAGAGAGAGAGAGAGAGAGAGAGAGAGAGAGAGAGAGAGAGAGAGAGAGAGAGAGAGAGAGAGAGAGAGAGAGAGAGAGAGAGAGAGAGAGAGAGAGAGAGAGAGAGAGAGAGAGAGAGAGAGAGAGAGAGAGAGAGAGAGAGAGAGAGAGAGAGAGAGATTTTAACGTCTATTAGAGACCAAAATCGGCCTATGAGACAAAACATATACATCAGTATGATCCAATCCACTGTGATCCCAAAAGGAAAATAAAATGTGGGTACAAAACAGAATATAAAAGGAGCGGATAATAGTTGGCATCAAGGGTATGGGGTGCTATGGGTATGCTCTCTATATGCTCAATAGGTGATGTACAAATATGATATGCATAGGGAGGGAAGGCTCGGTGGTGTCATAACGCTCTAAGTGCCTGGAGTGGGTGTAGGATATAGTGCATCGGTGGGTAAGGCATTGTGGCGATCCTCAAAATGCTCTGCACATCGAGATCGACAGGAGTGCGCCGCTGACGTCTTCGTATCTCCATGTCATGGCGTGTGTGAATCGCCTGAAACTCTCTCTGGTGGGGACAAGCTCTCCGGAGTGGGGGTCTCGGTCGTCGGTGCTATCGTCTAAGCTCCTCTGCGCTCTGTAATGTGACACCTTGCGTCGAGCTTGGTCCTTGGGTGGCTGTGGGTCTGAAAAAATCTGTAATAGAAGTTTGGGGGGCCAAGTGTATGTCCATCCGCTGCTGGAGGAGTGATGCACGGCGGTGCTAGAGCTCTACTAGGAAGCGACCTAGAGGGTGCTGGTCCTCCGTCTCCAATAAAGCCCTGATCTCTCTGGGCCATTGAAGAGCTGTGGGTAGCGGTCTCTGATGTCCTCGTATGCCTGGCATCTACATGTGTAGTGCTCCTCGTCCTCCACCTCCTCTCGACATATCTTGCAAAAGCTCTCGTCCCTTGGGGTATGTGTCGCTCGCCCAACCTCAATCTCGAGCTCGTGCGATGATACTCTGAGCTGCCCAATGGCCACTCTCTCCGCTGGAGCCATGTATGTATCCATGTATCGTGGTCTCTGGATGAAACCATCCGCTGTCAGAGTGAGGAAGTGCTCTCTATAGTGTTGCCTCTTTGTGGGAAGAGGCTCCCGTGGTGCTATCCATGTCTCCCTGATGTGTATTTGTAGTAGGTCTTGACGGATGATCCTGTTCTTCTCCGAACGAGAGAGGGTAATGTAGGGGGAAGAGAGGTCATATTGAAAAGGGGGGAGATCGGTAATGCTCATGCCATGGTCTGCTAACCATCGATAGGTCTGTGCATACCATACTCTCTCATGCCCTGTCTTTGCCAAATGTCTAGAGCTCTCAAATGCAAGCTTGCTGAGTCGGCTAGTGGGGAGCTCTCTGACTCTCAGAATAAAGGTCACTGGCTGAAAGAGGGCCTCCACTAGCATCGGTGGCGTGCCAAGCTCAGCTCGTACAATGTCGTGTGGAACGGAGGGCTTGCTGCAGAGCAAGCGTGAGATCATGGTGACTTGGGGTCTCTCAATCCGCGTCCACATCGCCTCTGTGATCCCTGGTGCCCATACTGTTGCTGCGTACATCAATGCGGGTGTCACTAGAGTATCAAAGAGCCACCCCTTAGTCCGCGGCTCCTGAAAATGTGCCTGAAAGGAGTGTCTCTCCAATCCTGCGAGTGCCGCGTAGCCTCGCGTCAATCTATCTCTCGCTGCCTGTGCCATGGAGAATACCTCTGTGCTTCCCGAGAAGGTGACACCTAAGTAGACATAGGAGTCCACTACCTCTATTTGTCCTCCAGCTTCGGTAAAAGAGGCGCGATGGCGTACTGTCCTTGAGGTATGGAAGATCATGACCTTGGTCTTGCCAAGGTTCACTGTGAGTCCTCTCTCCATGCAGAAGGTATCGAGCGCCTGTAAATGTGACTGTAGCCCCTCCTGTGACTCTGAAAGCAAGACAATGTCATCAGCATATAATAATATGTGTACTGACGTACCTCCGAGGTCTCCTCCTAGCCCGCTCGCTGTATATAGTCCGTGATCTCGTCGATGTAGAGACCAAAGAGAGAGGGTGAGAGAGGGAAACCTTGTTTCACACCAATGGTGCTAACAAGGCTATTTGATAGGCCGCTGGGGCAGCGCACCCTGCCTGTGACTCGTGCATACAAAGCATGTATGGCCCATAACATGTCTGATGGTATCTATAACTCTTGGAGTCTCCGTAGTAGTCTCTCTCGAGGGACCATGTCGAAGGCTTTGCGGAAATCCACAAAGCAACAGTATAGTCTCCGCTTCCTCGCCTTTGCACTCTCAATCAAGCAACGAAGTACGAAGATATGGTCGATAGTGGAAAAAGTGGGACGGAAGCCTGCCTAACCTGGTGCTCTAATCCAAGCTTCCTCAGCGTGCGTATTGAGCTCTGCCTCTAGTACTGCCCCATAGATCTTGGCCAGGATGTGGCCTATCATAATAGTCCTGTAGTTCCTTGGGTCCATCATATCCCCGGACTTATGGATAGGCGCAATGGTATGCATAGTCCACGAGTCAGGTAATCCCTCAACCAAAGCACGGTTGAAGAGATTGGCGATCAGGTGGGAAACTACATCGACTGCGTATATAAAGTGCTCGCCCTGTAGTCCTGTGTGGTCTGCTGAACGGCCATGCTATAGCCTATGGATAGCTTGTCGTACCATGCCTGCCGTGAATAGGGTGGATATCACAGGACGCGGTGTGGGAGGGATCGGCAATGGTGGCTATCCTTGGACGTCATATAACCTCTGGGCGTAGGTGTGCAAGGTTTGAGGATCTGCTATGGGCGTAGGTGGGCGTAGCTCGCATAGGGCCCTCCACGTAGTGGCGCAATCCCTACTCATGAGAAGGTCAAATAGCTTTGCCTCTTGTCTCTCCTTGAAAGCTCGTCGCTTCCGACGTGTGAGGGCTCGCATCTGTCGTCGTGCCTCCCTCGTTGTGATGGATCCCAAAATACTCTCTGCTCTGAGATGTCGGTATAGTCGTACCATCTATTCTGGGGTGTATGCCCCAACCGTGTCGGATGTGCGGTGCTGTGGGTGGTGTATGGGAAGCTGAGAGTAGTGGATGTGTGGAGGATCGAGGAGAAGTGGGCGGTGAGGGTATCCAATGGGGCGGAGGGATCAAGGGAGTAGATGCGTTGTCGAACATGGGAAGATATGTGCTAGCTCATGCCTAAAGTGAATGGTGGTATGGGCATGTGGCGGTATGGTGGTGGGGTGGGATATGCATGGTGTGCCGCATATGGATAGGGCGAGATATGCGTGATCAGCTCCAATCGGTGTGGGTGGGATGGTGAATGAGGTGATGAGATGTGTCGCCTCCGGGGGTCCGATAACATAGTCTACCACAATGCCTCCATGCGGTGTCATGGGTGGAATGCAGGTGAGACCTCCCGAGGTGGGCCAGGTCGCCATCCCATTATATATAATGAGACGGTGTGCAGCTCCCACCTGGAGTAGGTGTCGGCCGTATGAGGTGGGTGTGGCGAGGTCGACTGATGCTCTGAGTGTAGACCTGTCCTCCATGGTGCGAAGCATCTCAGGGTCATCAAAGTCATAGATATCACACTGGTGGCTCTGAGTGCGGGCATTGAAGTCTCCTACAAGGAAGACTTCGCCCATCCTGGTGTACTCCATAATGGTGTCACTAAGGCAGTCATATGGCGATACGGTGCAGTCATATGGCGATGCGGTGTTTGGTCCCTCCCTCTCTGAGGGCTTCTCATGAAAATGTGTGAAGCGCGAGCCGATGGGTGCAATATAGCAAGCGGCGAAATACATTGCTCTCTCCTCTGATGGCTGGAGGCATATCCACATGAATCGTGCCTCTGGGTCTTTGGCTACCACCTGTACATAGTGGAAAGCAACGTTTTAGCAACGACAACGACAACGGGTTAGCAACGAGGGCAACGTCTTGACCTAGGAGTTGCGATAAAGTTATTTATTTTTCAAAATGTATATATGTATTTTTCACGTATTTTGGGTCCTATGATCTGTAATAAGGTGGGATATGACTATATATACCATAAAATACTTAGTTCAATATAAGATATATCATAAATAATAGAGATTATCAATCTAACTTGGAAGTTGGTCGTGACTCGTGATTATATCATAACCCTCCACACAATCTTAAGATTATATCAAATACAATTATATCAAATACATCATCATTATAGCAAATACAATCATAACATCAATAATCATAACATCATCATCTAGATTCTAGATTCTAACAACATAATGATCATAACATTTAACACCTAACTTTCGAGTTTCTAGTTTCTAAGTTCTAAGTTCTAACTTTTAACAAATTACAATAAACATCATGATTCATAACATAAAGGATAACACCTGGCACCATACATGTCACATGATCATATCATCGTTCATACATCAAAATAAGAACATAGAAATCACTATGACAAATGATAAATCATAAATCATATGAGTCATGTCGCATGGCATAAATCATAAGTGGCAAATGATAAATATAAAGTCACAAGTGAGTCGTCATAAGTGTCCATTGTCATCACAATAGTAAATACATATCATGAAATATCAAATGTCAAACATGAAATGTCAAAGTCTCAAATGTCAATAATCAAACTCTGTCACTTTGACATGGTGTCAGATGACAAATCATCACTCTCATCATCATCATCATCCCTAGTAGTAGTGGTATGTGGTCGGCTACTAGTGGATGCATCACCACTACCGCTAGGTCCTCTGCGTCTCCGAGATTATCTGGTATCATGCTATGTTGCTCAGGTAAGGTCAACTCATGGTACAACATAGTATATAAGTCTGGATCCTCTGGAGGAATATCTAGAATATCTCTCACTTCTCTATATCTACTGTGTCCACGTTGACCTTTCTCACATCTCCTGTATGTCCGCCTCTCTCCAAGAGACGCAAGTTGCAGTGGCAATAAACTAGCCGCTCCAACTGCGCCATAGATAATCTGTTCCTCGTCTTTGTATGGAAGAGGGCCCATGTGCTCCAATTCCTTTCACAAGGACTTATGCTGGAATCTTGTGAAAGGATACGAATAGCTAACTCTCTCTGCATTACAACATAATTAAAAAAATAATTAGTACATAAATTATAATACATATTTAGCACATGTCACATAGTACACTAAAGACTTTTGACTTAGTACTTACCAGCTGAGGAGCACTAGCACCATACATCTCCCACCATGATACTGGCCGCAACTGAGCAGATCTCAAACAAGCCGTATCCTTTCCAAAATGGCCACCACCATTTTGGAATACCAAGAGCTGTCTCTCCAACTGAAGTCGCAACTCTACATCAGCTGGATAAAGCCTATATACATATGTGTTCCATGCACTCAAGAGCTCCTCATCCACGATGGCCTGCTTAGATCTCCATAAGGGATGCAATAAGTGTGCCATCCCATGGATCGAGCAATGAAACCAGTCCCATCGATCCCTCCACACAGCCTTAAGCTGTGCAATCCTATAAACAAAGAAATTATAAAATTTTAGAGACTAATTTTTAAGATAATAAGAATTTTAAGTGTCAAAAATTCAAAGTAATAAGTAATAAGTGAACAAAAAGACCACCTTATGGAAGGTGGAAAAAATAGAATGAATCCAAGGGATCTTTCCAAGATCCTCTATCAAAAGATCAATGCTATGTGCGGCACATGGGGTCCACACAATGGAGGGAAACTCTGCCTCTAACAATCTACCCATGGCCACACAATTACTTCCATTGTCGGTAATGACATGCACAACATTCTTTTGACCGACATCCAAAATAGCCTTGTGGATATGACCATATATAAACTCACCTGTGACACAAAAATTACACCAAATCAGCCTGATCCTCGTGTGGTGTGCTGTCTCATCTGTCGGCGGTGAACGGACTCCCACATATAGCCCTCAATCCTCGGTAGGCTCCCCCCCGGGCTCTCATGTGTCTCTATCAAGAAGATCATGTCTCTGCCCTCCATCACCTCCTCGAGGCGTCCTGGATGTGTCCACAAAGATCCATTGCAGTTCGAGACTGCAAAACGCACCTCTTGCTTTGCTGTCTCATAGGCTGCGAATCCCTAGTCAATTGGTCGTCCATCGATGATGATACGACCGTCTCTGTATAGGGAAAAATGTCCCTCCCGTCGGGTCTGGAGGACACGTGGCATACATGCGCGTCTGTGCTCTACCTGCATCCGTGTGAGGTAGTCATCCAAATAGATCGGGGTGCCCGGTGTAGTGCGTAGTGCCGATCGTCATTTGAGGAAGTCTCTCCTCTTGGCCTCATTCGAGAAGTGAAGGATAAGTGCTCTTCTCCGCGTAGTGTCTCGTCCTTCTCTCCAGGCTCTGGTGAAAGGAAGAGGCTCATCCGTGCGGTATCCAAGTAGTGTGGACAAGCGACGCCCGTCCTGCTCCTGTGATCCGTCTGTCTCTGTGAGGCCACAGACACGAACATTGAGCCTTCGGGCCTGTCCCATCCGCTCCTCCTCAATGGTGGTGTGTACTATGTGGATCTCCTCATGGTGGGTGTTCTTCTTTGCTTCGTGTCGAAGGTTTTTCTTGACAACTTCGACCCATCCATCTTTTCTAGTCTCCAGCTCACTCTGAACCACCTTTATGCACTCTTTCTTTATAGTCGTCCGAATGTCCTCTAGGTGTGGGGCAATCTTCATATCAGTAAGCCCAGTGTGCAACTCGTCTTGATTGTGTGAGTGCTTCTTACGCATAGCAGCAAGCTCCTCCTGTAGGGACTCGTTTTCCTTCTCCAAGGCTGTTACTTATGCTTCAAGAGCGACGACTCGGCGGGTAATCCCGTTCAGTCCAGAATCTCCTTCTTTTTTATGTTTCCCTATCAACTCTCGAAGGGTATGCTCTAAGGTGGCCAATTGTTCCTCCAACTTGGGAGCCATAGAGAGAGAGAAAGAAGAAAGAAAGAAAGAAAGTCATATTAACGTCTTCTGGAGGCCAAACTTTGCCTATGAGACAAAAACCATGTACAAGTGTAGTAACCTTGTGTAGAAGATAAAATGAAATAAAAGGTATATCGCTACACAAAGCTATATAGGGTTGGAAAAGGCTGGGGAGACGTGGCTCTGACTCTATAGATAGTGGCCACCTTATACATGGGGGGATCCAAAATGTGAGTAAAACGCCCTAGCGACAAGTGATGGGTGGAGGTGGGTGTAGTATGTGGTACATCGGTGGTGGTCTGAGTGCCTCCTGAAGGAAGACAACCCAGGGGGTGGTGGTACGCCTATGCTCCATCATGTGGTCGTAGGCAATCCTGATGCGTGAGACATCCTCCTGATATAGTCGTGGTCGACGATATCCGCCCATGCGTGGTCGGCGCCGTGCTCTATGTGCTGCTGCCTGGTGGAGCGTGAGCCCTATAGATGGACCTCTTTGATGTAGCTCAACTCGCTGAAAGAACTGGGTAATGGTCTGCTGGGTACTCACCCGTGGCTGATGTATGTGCTGTAGTGACCTCTCTCGCCTCTCGTATGCTGCTGTGAGAAAGCATCCCAAGCGTCTCTGGTCTCCCATAGTCATGCACAGCTGGAATGACTCCTCGATCTTGAACTGTGCTCGTAGGTCTAAGTATGCTGGACATCTGATAACAAAATGCTCCTCACTCTCTACCTCTGTCTGGCATACTGGGCACCACCTCTCCTCACGAGGGACTCCCCTGGACCGACCCCTCTCAATCTCGAGCTGATGTGATGAAACCCGGAGCTGCCCAATGACGACTCGTAGGTGGTGGGGAAGGTAGGTTTGCATGTATCTCGGAATCTCGATGAAGCCCGTGCCTGATATATGTAGAAAATGCTCGCGGTAGTAGAGCATTTTCGGTGGCAATGTGCCCCTAGGGCTCACCCATGTCCTCTGTATGTATGTATGCCATATCTCCTGACGAATTCCTCTCTTGATGAGAGAGCGAGTAGGTGGGTGCATGAGAGTCGTACTGTAGTGGTGGTAGCCTGTCTATGTCAAAGCCATGGTGGGCAAGCCAGTCTCGTGTCTGTGCATACCATGAGGAGGTGTCGCCTGCTAATGCCATATCACGTGATGCCTCGAAAGCACGATAAGCAATACGCTCTGTATCCATGCTCTGAAGTCTGTGTAATAGGCATACTGCTTGGAATAGTGCCTCAACTAGCATCGGTGGTGCAGCGAGCTCTGCTCTAATGATGTCATGTGGTACTGAAGGCTTACTGCGGATAAGTCTGGCAATCATGAGGATCTGTGGCCTCTCTAATGCTGTCCATACTGATGTAGCTAATCCTTGTCCCCATATGGCTGCCCCATACATGAGCGCTGGTGTAACCAAAGTGTCAAAGAGCCACCCCTTTGTGCGGGGCTCCTGAAAATATGCCTGGTGGCACTGTCTCTCCATCAAAGCTAGTGCTGCGTACCCACGTGTGATGCGGTCACGGGCTGCCTGAGCCATAGAGAAGACTCCTGATGCTGCTGTAAATGTCACCCCCAAGTAAGTAAACATATGATCCGACCACCTCGATCGGTCCACCTGGAGCTGTGAACAAACTATGTCTGCATACTTGTGCTGATGTATGAAAGATCAAGACCTTGGTTTTACCAAGGTTCACAGATAACCCTCTGTGTCTGCAAAAGTCATCTAGGCCGTGTAGATGATGCTGTAGACCTTCTGCAGACTCTGAAACCAATACAATATCATCAGCGTATAAAAGAATATGGATAGTGGACCCGTGTACCTCAATGCCATCTCCCCCCTGCTGCTGTATGAAGTCCACTATCTCATCAATGTAGAGACCAAAGAGGGTGGGCGAGAGAGGGCATCCTTGCTTCACCCCGATAGTGCTAGCAAGTGGATCAGATAAGCCCCCTGGACATCTGACTCTACCAGATACTCTCTCGTATAAGGCGTAGATCCCCCATATCATCTCCTCCGGAGCTCCGATGTCAAGTAGTCGTCTGAAGAGTCGATCCCTAGGAACAGTGTCAAATGCTTTGCGAAAGTCCACAAAGCAACAATATAATCTCCTCTTCCTCACCCTGGCCTGGTCGATCAGGCATCTCAGAGTGAAGATGTGGTCAATGGTAGAGAAATCTCGTCTGAACCCCGCCTGTCCTAGAGCCCTGATGCCCTTCCTCTCAGCGAGAGTACTCAACTCTGTCTCTAGTACGGCCCCATATAACTTGGCCAATATAGGGCCAATCATGATCGTCCGGTATGTAGCTGGATCCATAGTGTCACCTGACTTATGAATGGGCACTATGGTGTGCTCAGTCCATGAGTCTGGGAACCCTTCAACCAATGCACGGTTGAAGAGATGGGCAATGAGCGGTGCGAGAGTCGTGCCTCCATAAATGAGGTGCTCTGCTTGTAAACCGAAATGATCATGGGCCCTGCCATGCTGCAGCCGGGCAATAGCGCGTCCCACCATAGTGGGTGTGAAGAAGTCAGAGGTAGTAGGACGTGAGCTTTGCGGTCTGGGAATGGGAGGCTGGTCTAGGATCTCGTATAGGCTCCGTGCATAGCTATGCCAAGTGCTCGGGTCTCGGATAGGTGTCTGCTGTCTCCTCTCTCTCAAATGTCGCCATGCCACTACACTGTCTCGACTCATGAGCAAATGGTAAATATCCCAATACTGTCTCTCCTCCCAATCCCGCCGTTTGCGGCGAGTAAGGCTCTGCATGCGACGCTGTGCCTGTGTGTGTAATATCTCCTCTATGCTCTAAAATCCGTAGGTGCTTCCGCAACTCGCGACAATCTGCATCATACCAACGGTTCTGGGGCATGGATCTTGTGCGTGGAGGGTGCATATGTGTGTGGTGTGGGAAGCTGCAGAGAGCTGAGTCTTGTAGGATGGTGGTGATATGTGATGTGAGTGTGTCCAAAGGTGAGCATGGATCGAGGGAGAGTAAGCGGGTGTGTAAATGGTGTGCATAAACGTGTGAGAGCTCGTGTGTGAAGTGTATCGTGGTATGTATCTCAGTGGGTGAGGGAGGGTCTAAGGGAATCGGAGATGAGAGTGTGAATGTGATAAATGTGTGGTCTGCACCGAGTGGGCGTCGTCCAATACCAAGTGAAGGGATGAGTGAAGCTCCAGAGGTAGTACCCAAAATGTAGTCGACTGTGCTCTCACCTCCCCCGTGAGGGAAGCAAGTAAATCCGCCTGAACTTGGCCAACGATTCATCCCGTTGTATATAACGAGATGATGGCGGCTGCCTAGCTCGAGTAGATGTCTGCCATAGCCGGTGGTGTCCTGACCCGTATCTGCTGATACTCTGCTGGTGCTAATCTCAACCGGGTCTCTGGCCCTCATGAGATGTGGGTGATCCATGTCGTATGCCTCGCACTGATGCGACTTAGTGCGGCCATTGAAGTCCCCCATAAGGAAGACTTCACCTAGTGTGCTGTAATGTAGTATCTCATCTGAAAGCGCTGTGTATGGTGAGTCTCTATCTCGGATCGGTCCCCCAAGATCCTGTCTTGCGTATCGAGATCCGCCTGGTGGGAAGTAGCATATAGCAATGTAAATCGAGCTCCCCTGTGCTATCTCCATGCGAACCCACATGTATCGTGCCTCCTCATCTCTACATATAATATGGATCCGGCTCTGTATCTCCTGTCGAAATACGATGGCCACTCCTCCCGATCCTCGCGTTGTACTCTGTCTCGTCGTGGTCCTGAATGCAGATTCCCAATGAAAACCTGCAATGCGTGGTAGACCTCTCTCTGGGCTCTCGTGTGTCTCTGTGATGCACACAAAGTCATGTGATGCCAGGATCTCCTCGACTCTGTCTGGTCGCGTCCAGAGTGCCCCGTTGCAGTTCCACACTGCTCCTCTGAGTGGTGTCTCCTGGTGTAGTGATGTCTCATAGGCCGCATGGCCCTATTTGATAGGGCGTCCATCTATGAAGACCTTACCATCACGGTAAAAGGCCTTCCTCCCCTCTCGACGCGCCTGGAGTATCTGTGGCATGCAAGCGCGTCGGTGTGCCACTTGCATACGCGTGAGGTCCTCGTCCATGTAGAGGGTGCCGCCGGGTAGTCCACGTAGTACTGATCGACGTCTAAAAAAGGCGGTCCGTGCCTCCTCAGAACTCATCTTGAGGATGAGTGCCCGCAAACGCGATGTATCCCTCCCAACCCTCCATGCGTCTGTGGAGGGCATGCTCTCGTATCCAAGTCGACGGCAAATGTCAGTGGCGTCTTCCTCGGGTGATACCCCTTGGGGTAGGCCCGTAATCCGAATGTGAAGTCTTCGAGTGTGTCGAAGCCTCTCCTCCTCAAGTGTATCCTTGACTCGTGTGAGCTCTTCTTTCTGCACGTCTTCCCTAACTTCCTTCTTAACCCTTTTGTGTACTACTTCCACCCATGACTCTCGAGTAGATTCTACCTCCGTTTTGATTTCCTTCTTTATTTCTTCCTTGAGTATCTCCACGTTGGAGATCTCCCCCTCTTCTTTCATGTGCTCATAAGCTTTCCTCCAATGGTCTCTTTCTTCTGTGAGAGTCTTCACTTGTTCTTCCAGTCCTTTGACTTTATTCATGACTTGTTCTTCGAGCCCTTTGAACTTTTCCATCATCTTTCGTATCTCCATATTGAGGTTGCGGTCTGCTTCCTTTTTGGCCTCTTTGAGAGCTTTAGCAATAAGGTCGTCCACTTCCTTCCGGTCCATGGGAGCCATTTCAAGGTTTAGGATTAGGGCTCGGGTTAGGGTTAGGGTTAGGGTTAGGGTTAGGGTTAGGGTTAGGGTTAGGGTTAAGGTGGGGATTTAAGGTTTTGGCTTGAGCTTAAGGTTACTTTGGGGAGCTTTGGCGACGTAGGGTGGGTTGGGTTTGAACGTTTAAGATTAGGGTTATTTTCGGGTTAAGGTTGGGGTGGGGGGTTGGATTAGACATGGTGGTTAGGGTTTATGGATTTGGGTGATAAGGCATGGAGGGAGCTCGCAGAGACCTTGTCGGGCAGAGCTTCGGGCAGCATAGAGGATGACGCGCGCGGGAGCTACCTGTTGTACGAGCACGCTAGCTTGACGCAGAGATTCGGGCAGAGCTTGGGCGGGCGGGCGCTATGGTTTCGAGCAGACGGGCAGAGGTTTCGGGCAGAGAGAGGAGCTCGGACAGCTAGGGCAGACGGGCGCTAGGGTTTCGAGCGCTCGGGCAGAGAGGATGACGCGCGCGGGAGAGAGAGAGAGAGAGAGAGAGAGAGAGAGAGAGAGAGAGAGAGAGAGAGAGAGAGAGAGAGAGAGAGAGAGAGAGAGAGAGAGAGAGAGAGAGAGAGAGAGAGAGAGAGAGAGAGAGAGAGAGAGAGAGAGAGAGAGAGAGAGAGAGAGAGAGAGAGAGAGAGAGAGAGAGGGAGGGAGGGAGGGGGGGAGAGAGAGAGAGAGAGAGAGAGAGAGAGAGAGAGAGAGAGAGAGAGAGAGAGAGAGAGAGAGAGAGAGAGAGAGAGAGAGAGAGAGAGAGAGAGAGATATTAACGTCCACGGGAGGCCGAAATCGACCTATGGGACCGATCAGGTACATCAAAACATTACATTCCACTTGGGGGGAAGCCCTCAAGGGGCTATAATAAAAGGGAAAAATCAAAATAAAAATAAAAAGGGGGGGGATGTGGCTTCCAAAGCACTCTTATGACTCATAAGAGTTTCAAAATTACATCAATATATATTACAAATGAGGGAGATAGCTGTTTCTTCCTATGTGGTATGGGTATGGAAATCTCTGATAATAGCTTGACCGCCTCTGTATACTGCCCACTTTCCATTCTTCCTGGCTTCTCTGACTTTAGTTAACTCTGCTGGTCGATTTTTAAGTTGGAGTGGGGTGAGTTCATATGCTATCCATACTTTAGTACCTTGTAGTGACTTTGCTTGCTTCATGACAGCTATCTTATCTGACATGTCAAAATAGCTTACCCTTGCCTGAGTTCCTTTGGGTGTGATGAAGACCGGAGACCCTAGATTGATGAAGGGTACCACCTTGGTTAGTTGTGCTTCTAGTACTTCTGTTTCAAGGATGCAATCATCTTTTAACTCGGGTGCGATGTCCTCCCTGTCCCATCCTAGGGGGAGGCCTCCAATCCTGATAACTTTCTTGTTGCTGTCCACCAATTCCTGCTCCTTTACCACAGACATTACTTCTTTTGAAAAATGTGTAGAGCTGGATAGTTTTACCTCGGATAATTGTGTTGCCAAGTCGACTTTATTTGTTGATTCAGCTCCTGTTTGCTGGTTATTTCCTTGTGTTTCATCAAGCTTTTGTTGCAATCTGGCTATTTGTTCATCTTTCTTACTAATTTCCTTCTTCATTGCTTCCATTTCTCCTTGGAGTTTCTTCACTTCTTGGAGTAAGTAAGACTCCCATGCTGTTGGTTTGTTGACTGGGGCTGGTATAGAAAGCGGCTGGTGCAAGAGGGCAGAGGCAAAGCTTTTCCTGCCTTCCATGTTGTTGTTGTAGACAGGGAGCGAGGAGAGAGAGAGAGAGAGAGAGAGAGAGAGAGAGAGAGAGAGAGAGAGAGAGAGAGAGAGAGAGAGAGAGAGAGAGAGAGAGAGAGAGAGAGAGAGAGAGAGAGAGAGAGAGAGAGAGAGAGAGAGAGAGAGAGAGAGAAAGAAAGAAAGAAAGAAAGAAAGTCATATTAACGTCTTCTAGAGGCCAAACTTGGCCTATGAGACAAAAACCATGTACAAGTGTAGTAACCCTGTGTAGAAGATAAAATGAAATGAAATAAAAAGTATATCGCTACACAAAGCTATATAGGGCTGGAAAAGGCTGGGGAGAAGTGGCTCTGACTCTGCAGATAGTGGCCACCTAATACATGGGGGGAATCCAAAATGTGAGTAAAACGCCCTAGGTACTGGCGATGGGTGGAGGTGGGTGTAGTATGTGGTACATCGGTGGTGGTCTCAGTGCCTCCTGAAGGAAGACAACCCAGGGGGTGGTGGTACGCCTATGCTCCATCATGTGGTCGTAGGCAATCCTGATGCGTGAGATATCCTCCTGATATAGTCGTGGTCGACGATATCCGCCCATGCGTGGTCGGCGCCGTGCTCTCTGTGCTGCTGCCTGGTGTAGCGTGAGCCCTATAGATGGACCTCTCTGATGTAGCTCAACGCGTTGAAAGAACTGCGTAATGGTCTGCTGGGTACTCACCCGTGGCTGATGTATGGGCTGTAGTGACCGCTCTCGCCTCTCGTATGCTGCTGTGAGAAATCGGCCCAAGCGTCTCTGGTCTCCCATAGTCATGCACATCTGGAATGACTCCTCGATCTGGAACTGTGCTCGTAGGTCTAAGTATGCTGGACATCTGATAACAAAATGCTCCTCACTCTCTACCTCTGTCTGGCATACTGGGCACCACCTCTCCTCACGGGGGACTCCCCTGGACCGACCCCTCTCAATCTCGAGCTGATGTGATGAAACCCGGAGCTGCCCAATGACGACTCGTAGGTGGTGGGGAAGGTAGGTCTGCATGTATCTCGGAATCTCGATGAAGCCCGTGCCCGATGTATGTAGAAAATGCTCGCGGTAGTAGAGCATTTTCGGTGGCAATGTACCCCTAGGGCTCACCCATGTCCTCTGTATGTATGTATGCCATATCTCCTGACGAATGATCCTATTCCTCTCTTGATGAGAGAGCGAGTAGGTGGGTGCATGTGAGTCGTACTGTAGTGGTGGTAGCCTGTCTATGTCAAAGCCATGGTGGGCAAGCCAGTCTCGTGTCTGTGCATACCATGAGGAGGTGTCGCCTGCTAATGCCATATCACGTGATGCCTCGAAAGCTCGATAAGCAATGCGCTCTGTATCCATTCTCCGAAGTCTGTGTAATAGGCATACTGTCTGGAATAGTGCCTCAACTAGCATCGGTGGTGCAGCGAGCTCTGCTCTAATGATATCATGTGGTACTGAAGGCTTGCTGCGGATAAGTCTGGCAATCATGAGGATCTGTGGCCTCTCTAATGCTGTCCATACTGATGTAGCTAATCCTGGTCCCCATATGGCTGCCCCATACATGAGCGCTGGCGTAACCAAAGTGTCAAAGAGCCACCCCTTTGTGCTGGGCTCCTGAAAATATGCCTGGTGGCACTGTCTCTCCATCAAAGCTAGAGAGAGAGAGAGAGAGAGAGAGAGAGAGAGAGAGAGAGAGAGAGAGAGAGAGAGAGAGAGAGAGAGAGAGAGAGAGAGAGAGAGAGAGAGAGAGAGAGAGAGAGAGGTGGTTGTGGATGTTTGCACAGCAGGCAGGAAACCTGAAAATCAGCTTTGGGATACAATGGGATACAAGTGCCAAATCCTAAATCAGGGGTTCGAAACACTAAAATCAGAGGCTTTACCTAAAATCAGTCCTGCACCTAAAAACAGAGAGAGAAACGAACTCATTTCTGAGAGAGGAAGGATGCATAACCCTAAAAACAGAGTTTCGAAACCCTAAAATCCAAGGTGTGCCTCCTTCAAAACACTAAAATCAGAGCTCTGCATATTCAGAACCCTAATATTCAGAGCTGCCCCTCTTCAGAACCTAAAAAGCAGAGCTGCTTCTCTTCCAATCCCTAAAAATCACAGCTGTGCTACCTTCGAAACCCTAAGATCAGCGCAGCGCATTTGCGAAACCCTTAAAATCAGATTGAAAGAGGCAGGCGAAACCCTAAAATCAGAGAGAGAGGCTGCGAAACCCTAAAATCAGAGAAAAGAGGCTACAAATCCCTAAAATCAGAGAGATAGAGGCTGTGAAACCCTAAAAATCAGAGCGCAACCCTAAAATCAGATGGAAAGAGGCTGGCGAAACCCTAAAAACAGAGAAAAACAGAGAAAAACAGACTGCAAAACCCTAAAAACAGAGAAAAACTGGCTGCGAAACCCTAAAACAGAGAAAAACAGGTTGCAAAACCCTAAAACAGAGAAAAAGAGAGAGAGAGAGAGAGAGAGAGAGAGAGAGAGAGAGAGAGAGAGAGAGAGAGAGAGAGAGAGAGAGAGAGAGAGAGAGAGAGAGAGAGAGAGAGAGAGAGAGGGAGGGAGGGAGGGAGGGAGGGAGGGAGGGAGGGAGGGAGGGAGGGAGGGAGGGGGGGGGGGGGGGGGGGGGGGGGGAGGGAGGGAGGGAGGGAGGGAGGGAGAGAGAAAGAAAGAAAGAAAGAAAGACTTTTTAACGTCTATTAGAGGCCAAAATCGGCCTATGAGACAAAACATATACATCAGTATGATCCAAACCACTGTGATCCAAAACGAAAATAAAGTGTGAGTACTGCAAACGGGTATAAAAGGAGGGATAGTAGCTTGCATCAAGGGTGTGGGGTGCTATGGGTATGCACTCTATATGCTCAATGGGTGAGATACAAATATGATATGCATAGGGAGGGGAGGCTCGATGGTATCACAACCCCCTAAATGCCTGGAGTGGGTGTAGGATATAATGCATCGGTGGGTAAGGCATCATGGCGATCCTCAAAATGCTCTGGGCGTCCAAATCGATAGGGGTGCGCTGCTGACGTCTCTTTATCTCCATGTCATGGCGTGTGTGAATCGCCTGAATCTCTCTCTGATGTGGACGAGCTCTCCGGACAAGGGGTCTCGGTCGTCGACGCTGTCGTCTAAGCTCCTCTGCTCTGTGTAATGTGACACCCCGCATCGAGCTGGGCCCTCGAGTGTATGTGGGTCTGAAAAAATCTGTAATATAAGTCTGAGGGGGGGGGGCCAGGTGTATCTCCATCTGCTGCTGGAGGAGTGATGCGCGGCGGTGCTGGAGCTCTACTAGGAAACGACCTAGAGGGTGCTGGTCCTCTGTCCCCAATAAAGCCCTGATCTCTCTAGGACCCCTGAAGAGCTGTGGGTAGCGGTCTCTGATGTCCTCATATGCGTGGCATCTACATGTGTAGTGCTCCTCGTCCTCCACCTCCTCTCTACATATCCTGCATAATCGCTCATCACTGGGGGTATGTGTGGCTCGCCCAATCTCAATCTCGAGCTGGTGTGATGATACTCTGAGCTGCCCAATGGCCACTCTGTCAGCTGGTGCCATATATGTATCCATGTATCGTGGTCTCTGAATGAAACCATCCGCTGTCACAGTCAGGAAGTGCTCTCTGTAGTGTTGCCTCTTTGTGGGAAGAGGCTCCCGTGGTGCTATCCATGTCTCCTTGACGTGTATCTGTAGTAGGTCCTGACAGATGATCCTATTCCTCTCCGAACGAGAGAGGGTAATGTGGGGGGAAGAGAGGTCATACTGAAAAGGGGGGAGATCCGTAATGCTCATGCCATGGTCTGCTAACCATCGGTAAGTTTGTGCATACCATACTCTCTCATGCCTTGTCTTTGCCAAATGTCTAGAGCTCTCAAATGCAAGCCTGGTGAGCCGGCTAGTGGGGAGCTCTCTTACTCTTAGAATAAAGGTCACCAACTGGAAGAGGGCCTCCACTAGCATCGGTGGTGTGCCAAGCTCAGCTCGTATAATGTCATGTGGAACGGAGGGCTTGCTGCGCAGCAAGCGTGATATCATGGTGATCTGGGGCCTCTCAATCTGCGTCCACATCGCCTCTGTGATCCCTGGTGCCCATACTGCTGCTGCGTACATCAATGCGGGTGTCACTAGAGTGTCAAAGAGCCACCCCTTAGTCCGGGGCTCCTGAAAATGTGTCTGAAAGCAGCGTCTCTCCAATCCTGCAAGTGCCGCATAACCTCGCGTCAATCTATCTCTCGCAGCCAGTGCCATGGAGAATACCCTTGTGCTGCCCGAGAAGGTGATACCTAGGTAGACGTAGGAGTCCACTACCTCTATCTGTCCTCCAGCTGCTGTGAAAGAGGCGCGATGGCGTACTGTCCCGGAGGTATGGAAGATCATGACCTTGGTCTTGCCAAGGTTCACTGTGAGTCCTCTCTCCATGCAAAAGGTATCGAGCGCCTGTAAATGTGACTGCAACCCCTCCTGTGACTCTGAGAGAAGGACAATGTCATCAGCATATAATAGGATATGTATTGGCGTACCTCCGATGTCTCCTCCTCTCCCTCCTGCTCGCTGTATATACTCCGTGATCTCGTCGATGTAGAGACCGAAGAGAGTGGGTGAGAGGGGGCAACCTTGTTTCACACCAATGGTGCTAACAAGGCTGTCTGATAGACCGCCGGGGCAGCGTACCCTACCTGTGACTCGTGCATACAAAGCGTGGATGGCCCATAGCATGTCTGATGGAAGCTGTTTCTCCTGGAGTCTCCGTAGTAGTCTCTCTCGAGGGACCATGTCGAGAGAGAGAGAGAGAGAGAGAGAGAGAGAGAGAGAGAGAGAGAGAGAGAGAGAGAGAGAGAGAGAGAGAGAGAGAGAGAGAGAGACGCACACAAGAACTCACAAGAATTCCCCTCTATTGGTTGGACACCGTGTGTTGCCCATTGCTTTGATTTGCTAAGAGAGGATGTTGGGAACATACCATGGATTTAGAGAGAGAGAAAGAAAGAAAGAAAGTCATATTAACGTCTTCTAGAGGCCAAACTTGGCCTATGAGACAAAAGCCATGTACGAGTGTAGTAACCATGTGTAGAAAATGAAATGAAATTAAATAAACACAAAGCTATCTAGGGCTTGTAAAAGGCTGGGGAGACGTGGCTCTGCTGAGTGGCCACCTAATACAGGGGGATCCATAATATGAGTGAGTAAAACACCCTAGCTACTGGTGATGGGGGGAGGTGGGTGTAGTATGTGGTACATCGGTGGTGGTCTGAGTGCCTCTTGAAGGAAGACAACCCAAGGGGTGATGGTACGCCTATGCTCCATCATGTGGTTGTAGGCTGTCCTGATGCCTGAGATATCCTTCTGATATAGTCGCGGTCGACGATATCCTATCATGCGTGGTCGGCGTCGTGCTCTCTGTGCTGCTGCCTGGTGGAGCGTGAGCCCTATAGAAGGACCTCTCTGATGTAGCCAAGCTCGCTGAAAGAACTAGTTAATGGTCTGCTGGGTACTCACGCGTGGCTGATGTGTGGGCTGTAGTGACCGCTCTCGCCTCTCGTATGCTGTTGTGAGGAAGCGCCCCAAGCGTCGTTGGTCTCCCATAGTCATGCACAACTGGAGTGACTCCTGTAGCTGGAACTGTGCTCGTAGGTCTAAGTATGCTCGGCATCTAATAACAAAATGCTCCTCTTTCTCTACCTCTGTCTAGCATACTGGGCACCACCTCTCCTCACGGGGGACTCCCCTTGACAGACCCCTCTCAATTTTGAGCTGATGTGATGAGACCCGGAGCTTCCCAATGATAACTTGGAGGTGGTGGGGAAGGTATGTCTGCATGTATCTCGGGATCTCGATGAAGCCAGCGTTCGATATATGTAGAAAATGCTCGCGGTAATAGAGCATTTTCGGTGGCAATGTATCCCTAGGGCTCACCCATGTCCTCTGTATGTATGTATGCCATATCTCTTGACGAATGACCCTATGCCTCTCTTGATGAGAGAGCGAGTAGGTAGGTGCATGTGAGTCGTACTATAGTGGTGGTAGCCTGTCTATGTCAAAGCCATGGTGGCCAGTCTGTCTCGTGTCTGTGCATACCATGAGGAGGTGTAGCCTGCTAATGCCACATCACGTGATGCCTGGAAAGCACGATAAGCAACTCGTGTCTGTGCATACCATGAGGAGGTGTAGCCTGCTAATGCCACATCACGTGATGCCTGGAAAGCACGATAAGCAATGCGCTCTGTATTCATGCTCCGAAGTCTGTGTAATAGGCATACTGTCTGGAATAGTGCCTCAACTAGCATCGCTGGTGCAACGAGCTGTGCTCTAATGATATCATGTGGTACTGAGGGCTTGCTGCGGATAAGTCTGGCAATCATGAGGATTTGTGGCCTCTCTAATGCTGTCCATACTGATGTAGCTAATCCCGGCCTCCATATGGCTGCCCCATACATGAGCGCTTGCGTAACCAAAGTGTCAAAGAGCCACCCCTTTGTGCGGGGCTCCTGAAAATATGATTGTTGGCACTGTCTCTCCATCAAAGCTAGTGCTGCGTACCCACGTGTGATGCGGTCACGGGCTGCCTGAGACATATAGAAGACCCTTGATGCTTCTGTAAATGTCACTCCCAAGTAAACATATGATCCGACCACCTCGATCGGTCTACCTGCTGCTACGAACAAACTATGTCTGCGTACGTGTGCTGATGTATGAAAGATCATGACCTTGGAGGCTTGGTGTTACCAAGGCTCACAGATAGCCCTCTGTGTTTGCAAAAGTCATCGGTGGTGGGGGAGAGAGAGAGAGAAAGAAAGTCATATTAACGTCTTCTGGAGGCCAAACTTGGCCTATGAGACAAAACCATGTACAAGTGTAGTAACCTTGTGTAGAAGATAAATTGAAATAAAAAGTATATCGCTACACAAAGCTATATAGGGCTGGAAAAGGCTGGGGAGATGTGGCTCTGACTCTGCAGATAGTGGCCACCTAATACATGGGGGGATCCAAAATGTGAGTAAAACGCCCTAGCTATTGGTGATGGGTGGAGGTGGGTGTAGTATGTGGTACATCGGTGGTGGTCTGAGTGCCTCCTGAAGGAAGACAACCCAGGGGGTGGTGATACGCCTATGCTCCATCATGTGGTCGTAGGCAATCGTGATGCATGAGATATCCTCCTGATATAGTCGTGGTCGACGATATCCGCCCATGCGTGGTGGGCGCCGTGCTCTCTGTGCTGCTACATGGTGGAGCGTGAGCCCTATAGATGGACCTCTCTGATGTAGCTCAACTCGCGGAAAGAACTTGGTAATGGTCTGCTGGGTACTCACCCGTGGCTGATGTATGGGCTGTAGTGACTGCTCTCGCCTCTCGTATGCTTCTGTGAGAAAGCGTCCCAAGCGTCTCTGGTCTGCCATAGTCATGCAGAGCTTGAATGACTCCTCGATCTGTAATTGTGCTCGTAGGTCTAAGTATGGTGGACATCTGATAACAAAATGCTCCTCACTCTCTACCTCTGTCTGGCATACTGGGCACCACCTCTCCTCACATGGGACTCCCCTGGACCGACCCCTCTCAATCTCGAGCTGATGTGATGAAACCCGGAGCTGCCCAATGACGACTCGAGGTGGTGGGGAAGGTAGGTATGCATGTATCTCGGAATCTCGATGAAGCCCGTGCCCGATATATGTAGAAAATGCTCGCGATAGTAGAGCATTTTCGGTGGCAATGTACCCCTAGGGCTCACCCATGTCCTCTGTATGTATGTATGCCATATCTCTTGACGAATGATCCTATTCCTCTCTTGATGAGAGAGCGAGTAGGTGGGTGCATGAGAGTCGTACTATAGTGGTGGTAGCCTGTCTATGTCAAAGCCATGGTGGGCAAGCCAGTCTCGTGTCTGTGCATACCATGAGGAGGTGTCTCCTTCTAATGCCATATCACGTGATGCCTCGAAAGCACGATAAGCAATGCGCTCTGTATCCATGCTCCGAAGTCTGTGTAATAGGCATACTGTCTGGAATAGTGCCTCAACTAGCATCTGTGGTGCAACGAGCTCTTCTCTAATGATCTCATGTGGTACTGAAGGCTTGCTGCGGATAAGTCTGGCAATCATGAGGATCTGTGGCCTCTCTAATGCTGTCCATACTGATGTAGCTAATCCTGGTCCCCATATGGCTGCCCCATACATGAGCGCTGGCGTAACCAAAGTGTCAAAGAGCCACCCCTTTGTGCGGGGCTCCTGAAAATATGCTTGGTGGCAGTGTCTCTCCATCAAAGCTAGTGCTGCGTACCCACGTGTGATGCGGTCACGGGCTGCCTGAGCCCTAGAGAAGATCCGTGATGCCGCCGTAAATGTCACCCCCAAGTAAACATATGATCCGACCACCTCGATCGGTCCATCTTCTGCTGTGAACAAACTATGTCTGCGTACATGTGCTGATGTATGAAAGATCAAGACCTTGGTTTTACCAAGGTTCACAGATAACCCTCTGTGTCTGCGAGAGAGAGAGAGAGAGAGAGAGAGAGAGAGAGAGAGAGAGAGAGAGAGAGAGAGAGAGAGAGAGAGAGAGAGAGAGAGAGAGAGAGAGAGAGAGAGAGAGAGAGAGAGAGAGAGAGAGAGAGAGAGAGAGAGAGAGAGAGAGAGAGAGAGAGAGACTGCTCAACAAAACTTGGCCATTGTGTGACTAATCATGATAGTCTTGTAGGTCCTTGGATCCAAAGTGTCGCCAAATTTGTGGATAGGCACGATAGTGTGGGGTGTCCACTCCTTTGGGAAAACCTCCCCTATAGCGTGATTGTGCAATCAATGGGGATTCAGTGGAGGCTGCATGGATGAGATGCTTACTCTGTGAATCGGTATGGTCGGTTGCCCGTGTGTGTTGCATGCGGCATATAGCCCTCTCCACCATCGCCGTAGTAAAGAAAGAGGAGTGTTGGTGGCTATGGAATGGGTGGATTTTGAGGCACATCATATGATCGCACTGCATAATTCCGCCAAATCTATGGCTCCTCAATGGGTGTAGTCGGACGAGGCTCGCGGAGAGTGTACCATGCTCATGCACTTCCATGTTCATGAATAGATGATATAACTCGAGCTCATGTGCCTCCTCAAACACTCGCCCCTTTCGAAAGGTCAATTCCTTCATTAGTGTATTTGCCTCTCTCTCTCTCTCTCTATTTGTGTAATCTATCCCAAGGCTCATCATGCATGTAAGCATCTGCAACGCACTCTGCATTCATCATCATATTGAGTTTTCTTAGGTCTAGTCCTAGAAGGGGGGGTACATCTTGTGTGATTGGCGTGTGGGAAGGAGCTTATAGCTGAGGTGTATAAGATGGGGGAGAAATGTGAAGTGAGAACTTGGAGGGGGGTGGATGGGTGTAGTAGGCACGGGCTAGGCACGATCGCCAATGAGTAGAGAGGGGCTAGCTCACGTGTGAATGAATGGTGGTGTGTGGGGTACATGGTATGGGTCTATGCGGGGTACTATCTCAAATGATGGAAAGGGAGAGGTATGTGTTATCAGCTTCGATGGGTATGGGTGGGATGGAGAGTGATATACTAAGGTGAATGGCCTCCCTGGAATCCAAGATATAATGGATTATGCTCCCTTCTCCCCCTGTAGATCCATGTGGCATACAAGTCAAGCCTCTTGAAGTAGGCCACTAGGCCATCTCGTTATAAATGATGAGACGACGCTTAGAGCCAAGCCTTAGTAGATGTCATCCAGAGACTGTGATTGGAGCTTTGTCTATGGAGTATCTCATGATAGTCTCCTCCTATAGGGTATGTACTACCTTTGGATCCTAATGGTCATATGTCTCGCATTGCTCAACCGTGTGAGAGTGACGGACCAACGTTGAAGTCTCCAATGAGGAAGACTTCCCCAAGTGTGGACACTCCATGATCTAATCCGATAGACGTGCATAAGGTGAGGTCTCTTGTAAATCCGTGATGAAGAGTCATGCTCAGTGGAGGCGAAATAGCATATGGCCATGTAGATGAAACTGTCACTTGATAGCTCAAGGTAGGTCCACATGTATTGGGCTTGTGGATGGTGGGCAATAATCTGTAATCTATCGTGTAGTCCTCGTCGAAAAAGTATGGCCATCCCCCCTGATCTGTGGGATGTGCTGTCATGTGCATCCTTGGTGTAGAGACTCCCTCTGGAATTCGTGTATTTGGGGCTATCATCTCTTTAGGCCCTCATGTGTCTCAGTAAGTAGGATGATGTCGTGACTACTCATCACCTCCTCGAATCTCTCCAGTGAAAGGAGACAGTTGCCTGTCCTTGTATCCGAGCTTGGTGCATAACATCCTCCCATCCTCCTTTGGAGTGGATCCTTCTCTCTCCCCTATTCCTATGACTCGTACGTTGAGGTGTCGGGCTTGCCTCATCCTCTTCTCGATGGTGTTGTGTACGAGGAGAGTCTCTTCTTTATGTACCTCTTCTCGAGCCTCTTTCTTGATGTTTCTTGACTATCTCCACTCATCCCACTTGGTGGCTTCAAGTTTGTCCTCCATGTGCTCGATCAAGGCTTTTGTGATTTCTTCTTTGTGGGCTTCCTTAGTGGTGGTATGAATCTCACCTCCCTCAAGGAGAGTGATGCCACAGTTGCCTTGAAGAGGGATATCTCTCCTTTCAAATAGTCTCATTCTTTCTTCCATTTCTCTTGTGCCCGTTCCCAAATTTCTTTTTCGATCTTCCTGCTCGTCTCCCACTCCTTTTTCTCTTTCTTCCTTTGTTCCTTCTCTTGATGGAGTGATTCAATCTCCTTTTTGAGCTTGGATAGGAAGGAAATGATGTTGTTGGTGGAGTCCACGAGCTGCGTGTTGTGCTTGAGGGTGTTGTGGAATTTGTCTTCGAACTTGAGTTAATCCTCCTTTGTCATGTGTTCCCCTCATCGAAATTGTGTCTTTTTATGGGCCTTGCTTTCAGAAAGTTTGCACCATTAGGTGGCTAGGCTAGGGTTGGGGTTAGGATTAGGGGTTTGGGGGTGGGTATGAGGAGAGGGGGAAGGCAAGCCATATGGCAGGTTGGTGGCAAGGGAAGAGGTGTGGTGGGGAGCTCCGATGGTTAGGCAGGGAGAATGGTTGTTGGGGGGGAGGGGATGTGAAGAATAGGAGCTGCTAAGTGGGGAGGGTGGTGGGGTAGGGGAGCAGGGGAGGGATGACGAACGAGGGAAGACGCAACAGATGGAAGGCATGCTAGGGTTTCGCGGCACAAGAGGAATGGAATAAAGAACGAGGCTATTTGAAGGGAGGGAGAGGGCGCCTCAAGGGAACGGTGGCATTGCTCTCTCCCCAGGAAGGGTGAGATTCATACCGACACTAAGGAAGCCCTCAAAGAAGAAATTACAAAAGCCTTCACCACGCACATGGAGGACAAACTCGAAGCCACCAAAGAGGGATGGGTAGAGGTAGTCAAAAGAAACATCAAGAGAGACGCTTGAGAAGAGGCACGTTATACTCGAGATTCATGAGGAGGTGAAATGAAAAAGCGGCAGATAAGTGAGATGGATGATCTCAATTTGGCCATTCTCGGTGATCTCTATCCACAAAGGGTTTCTTTATTGCATAAAGATGTGTGAAACATTTTGGTAGTATTCATTCTCATTGAAGGCAAGTAATCATTAATCGACTTCTTGAATGATCATTTAGACCCGAAAATAAATGCTTCTTTGGGATGCTCAGGAAGCATAAATGTGTGTGTATAGATGTGTATGTGCATGGATGTATGGTCATGAATGCGTATTCAAAATATACATGTCAATGTGTGTATGACCATTTCAAAGCATATAAATGTGAACCATGTGTATGCATGTGCTTGTGAATATTGAATGTGAATAAGGGTATTGGCCTGAATGTGTGATTATGCGTGTACGTAGGTATGTGTATAAGTGTATATAACAGCGCGATCGACGAGCTAATTCTAGAATAAATTTGTTCCTTCCCTTTAACCGGTATGGAGAATACACGTGAAGGAGAGTGGCAAGAAATATCAGCGGGTGCTGCATACCAATTCGGGGGGGGGGAAGGAGGAGGAGAGAGATTTACATAGAAGAACACTTTTTGAAAGAAAGGTATGAGGGCCGATAGGATTAAAATTAGAAGGTTGCGTTGGAGGGATCTGGGAGAAAGGGAGACTTCGCTACTCATTAAAGGAGGAAAAAAAAAAGGAAATTCAAGGGATGGACGGGAAGGGGGAAATGAAAAAGAGATGGCAGGGAACGCGGTGAACCTGTCGTTGCTGGAGATTCGATGGGTGGTCTGCATTGCCTTGGTAGTGAGAAGATTTCAGGGAATGCTGTGAACCTTAAAGATTCGAAGCGAAGGTGAAACGGGACAGAATTTTTGATGCAGAAGAACGTCGGCAGAAAAAGGAAATGGATGATGTTCGACGGCGCTGCTTTTTGTGTTGTTTGATACAGACAACATAAATTTTGTGAAGTTCATATACTCGAAAGAAGCCGCATCGAATTTTTCAGAGGGATCTTCTTGAATGTTCGTGAAGGTACAATAGGATGAAACAGAGATTCATGAATCCATTTACACTTTTCAATATTCCTCATGCTGATCTGGTAGTCCGCTCACCTCTGTATATATTTTGTACTTTAGAATGCTGCACTCATAACAGTAATGCTCATACGCTTACTGCCACTGATGAAACAGACAACTTATAATGAGTTTCTTTTCCCCTGAAAACCATATTTGACATCTAAACTTATGATCGGAATGTTTTAAAGCACATCGTCTTCGTTGTTTATCAATATTTTTCTTAGCTTTGAAAGCACATTTTGATGTATATAATTGTTTAGTAAAGTGTTTCCAGTTCTGCATCTGACATGTACTTTCATGCATATGACATGTAAATTATGTTCATACATATGACTTAGCAAAGAGGAAATTGTCATGCTGCAAGATCAATCTAGTAATTCTATTTGATTTACCGGTTGAGAGTAGCCCTGATATTCAAAGGAGAAACCGTAGGATTAAACATATTGACTGTGAATTTGGTTTGTTTGAACGCTTGCTTGTGTCACCTTTGCTTGTTTTTTTTCAGGGTGAATGTACTAGAACTGACGACAGTTTGTCTTCATTAGAATTACCATCTTTATTTACAACTTCGTTTTCCTTCTTTGCACAAAGGTTGCATCAAATAGTGAATGATCAGTACATCTTATATTCAAAGTTTACTACTCTAGAATAATGTTAGTTACGAATGCGCCTCTGATATATACAGTCAAAGCATACTTCAATGTTTAAGAACTCAAATTCAGTTCATTAGAATGTCATTCGTTTATTTGTCGTGCTTACTTCTGTAATTTCGATAATATTTTCAAACAATAAATAAGTAAATCATGCGCATAGTTTCCTTTCTCTTATGGAATAAAAGAAATGCATGTGTTTTGACTCTTCTACCTACATGACTTCGTCAATTATTCGATGCATAAAAACTAAACCAGGCCGTAGAAATGCCTTAATCTTGTGCTAGGATAATAGGTGTGCAATTTTCGAACGTTACATTCGTGTTGAAACAGATTTTTGAGAAGAGAATTCTCTTTTCTGCTTGACAATTTTATTTGAAATCGAGCCCATGTTCTTTCCTTTTTGTGGTTTTGAGTCGTAACACACTCACTTTAATATTAGGCAAAAACATACAAAAGAACTTTGGAAATGGCAAGGGCAGCTCATGACCTTGCATACAAGGCACACCCTTCAAGAGAGGAATATGAGCTATCAGCCTTGAGTCCTCTGTCTTCGGTTACATAAAGTACCATCATCGGATGGTACTTTACGTAGAAGAAGTACATAAAGTACTTCCCTTTCCTTACTTCCTTTAGCGACTCACTTTTGCAGTAACCTATTATTCGACATAGTGTGTAGAGGAAGCTTCATTTCGCATCATTTCTTGTCGTATCTGTAATAGTGCGCAGGTTGTTTACCAAGACAAATAGGACGTATTATACAGCTGTTAAATATTTCAATCACATTATAGATAACAGATGCTTCTTAATTATAAGAGCCATGATCGATGTGATGTAGCCTTTGGATGTGTATGAGAATTGTTTTGTATCTTAAAGATTAAACTTTGGACTCTTCCAAGCTTGGGACCACCAACCTCCTTCCATCTTTCTTTGAACTACGCGATATACTTGGTGAACCGGACGTGAAAGGAGGAGGATAGAGGTTTAGTTTGTGCCTAGGGATAGTTAGAGCTTGAAGAAACCTAAGTTTATATGGGCGACACTACAATGGTCTTTATAACCCAACTCTTACAGTTCTAGCAAGACGGAAAAAGACGAAGTGCCATCAAGGCATTCCATGAACGATTTATTAAAGGGAGTGGGTATTTCAACAGCAAAAATGTTACTCGCTTCTGTAAAGAGTATGAATTAGAGGCGTGATATCTTGACACGAGGCTTATACCATTAAGTGACCAAGAACTTATAGATAATATTGTATATGTTTCAGAATTGCATCTTCGTGATCGATTAGTTGTGGATGCACCCGACTAGTTGTAGAAGGGAAAACAAGATGGTCTCAATATAAGATAATACTCATGAGAATGTTTGCACTTGATGACCATGATAAAGTGACGAGGTCAATATTTCTAAAATGGATACATAAACCTAAAGACCAATCTATTTTAGACATAAAAAGAGAATTTGATAAGGAGTTTGGAGACTTATTTGAATATGATAGGAAGGTATAGCTCAAGAGAAAGTATCCTTGTTTCTTTGGGCTATAGATACGAAAGCCCGAGAAGAACTTTTCCCATAATTACAACATGTAGGAACTTAGATTGGTCTTACTGAAGACTAGGATAATATGGAAGAAGTTGTTAGAGGGTACATTGAAAAACAAAGATCTTTGTCTAAAATTATGCAGAGTTTGCATGAGGATATGCATGAAGAACAAACACAGACTGTTCAAGAACCTGTACAAAATCCTTAGGCGAACCCACCAGTGCCAAAGGATGCCGAGCCCACTAGTACAATGGAAGACATGTTTAAGAAGTGCAGTGATCTTACGATCCAAAGTGTGAAACAAATGATTGAATCTCAAGCTTCACAAGCACCAGCAACTAAAACTCAAAAAGCCCTTGAAATTAAGAGGTGCATATAGTGTGACTCGCTTGAGCATAACAGGTACTCGTGTGAGAGTTTTAAAGTAGCTCTAGCTAAAAACCTAGTCTTTATAAAGGAGAAGATGATCTATGATGCGAAGACCGGGAAAAAGATTAATATAAACTTTGGAAGAGAGGGAATAAAAGTATTTTTCCATTGTACTTCAAGCAATTTTGCTTCAACATCTAATATGACAACGTATGCGTGTCAAGTGATAGATGAAAATGGAGAGATAGAATCATGGGATAGAGTAATGAAGTCTCTTGACCGGGGAAAGATGCATCAAGAGATTTTGAAATCAGCAGGGAATGAAATTCGGGGAGTAACTGTCAGGGGAGCACTAGATTGTGCTCTCTGACTACAGTAGACAAGATTTCAGAAATACACTTCTGATTACAAGATGACCCATGAATGGAGAATTATACAAGAATACGTGACTGATACAACATGTCCCACAACCCGGGACTAATAGGTATGAACAACTGGACTAGAGCTTGGAGAGTACTTACTTGGTGGTCACGACTCCTTGAGCTCCCAAGACTGGTATTGGCAAGACTGATTATGAATGGGGCCAACCCCTCCTTATATAGGTTTTCAAGGGCGGTTCCCAAGGGCGGTTGCGACTTGATGATGTCATCATGATATCATCGACTTGAATCAAGACCTCCGAGTGTCAGAATTCAGCAAATAGACAGTCGATCTTGGGGTTTTGGCACGTTCCCAACGCAATGGTAGCATTAGTTTCTCCTAATTCTGAACCAATCATGAGATACAGGATTCACATGGAGTCTAAGGTTCAAGATGGTTTCCTTTGTCCATGACATCATCTCCTTCTCAAGCGACGAGTTCCACGAGGAGCGGCCATCTTCTCTAACTTGGGTTTCATTGGATTCTTCTTATGGAATTCACGAACCTTGTTTTTTGCTCTCTGAAGATTTTCTGTAAGTTCATAAGTACGATCATTGATGTCATATGCTTTCCAATGAATAAAGCATTCCAATCGTCCTCGTGAGATTCTTGAATCTAAGACTTGATTAACCTCGAATTCTTCATGATCCTTAATCTTGAAAGGTAGTGAAGGATTGGGTGTCTCTTGAGCTTCCTTGGGTTCTTCATGCGATATATCCTTTGAGCTTCTAGAGGAATGTTGTGATGTTTTCAAGATATTTGATGAAGAATGTTGAGTAAGCACACCTCCTTGATTGAACATGAACTCCTCCTTATCCTTAACCTTCTTGATATCTTCATAACATGCATACTCCATATCATTTGTAATGACTTTTCGGGCTTCAAAGATTGTTGGTTCAGATTCTTGAGGAGTAGTGTCTTCATTATTCAAGACTTTTGACTCTTGGACTTGGATTTCTTTTAATAACTGATTCTCACACTGAATTGCTTGATTGATAACATCCTCCAAGGTATTTTCTTGAGGCATGGATAGCAAGAGATGTTTGACTTCAGGATTGAGACCACTTCGAAACTGATCAACCATGTAGTCTTCTTGATATGTAGTTCCACGAAACAACATCTTGATATTCAAGGTATAGCTTGAAACAGATCGATCATCTTGTCGTAGCAATCTTTTCATCTCTTGGACATGTTCAATCAAGTCCTTTATCGTAGATTGGATCGCCTTGCATAGGGAATCCATGGTGCCTAGTCTTGATGTCAGGGGAGCACTAGATTGTGCTCTCTGACTTCACTAGACAAGATTACGGAAACACACTTATGATTACAAGAACACCCACGAATGGAGAATTATACAAGAATACGTGACTGATACAACATGTCCCACAACCCGGGACTGATAGGTATGAACAACTGGACTAGAGCTTAGAGAGTACTTACTTGGTGGTCATGACTCCTTGAGCTCCCAAGACTGGTATTGGCAAGACTGATTATGAATGTGGCCAACCCCTCCTTATATAGGTTTTCAAGGGTGGTTCTCAAGGGCGGTTGCGACTTGATGATATCATCATGATGTATCGGCTTGAATCAGGACCTCCGAGTGTCAAAATTCAGCAAATAGACAGTCGATCTTGGGGTTTTGGCATGTTTCGAATGCAATGGTAGCATTAGTTTCTCCTAATTCTGAACCAATCATGAGATACAGGATTTACATGGAATCTAAGGTTCAGGATGGTTTCCTTTGTCCATGACAGTAACTGGGTGGAAAGATCCAGTAGATATGCTTTGCGTAGTTACATATTTATGCTCGTCGATGAAGCACGAGGCGATAGTAGAAGAGAAAAGGAGAAGAGTTACTGAGGGTGAGGAAGAGAAGAGAAGGACAAGACGATAGGTAGAGATAAAGCAAAATCAATAACCACAAACAAACCAAAATCAAACAGCCTAAGCAAATCAACCAACCTAAACAGATCCATCAACACTGGCACGAAGTCAGCCAAGTCAAATTCCAAATCAAAATCAGAAGCATGTTTCTACCAAGTCACAAACTTTGAGTCTTACCACTGATCTTCCTCAAGATCAGAAAATGAAACACACAAGGAAAGGCCAAGGAAGAGTTAAGAATCCTTCTTACATGCTTAAGTCACATATTGAGCGAGCGACGGATCTAAAACAAGTCCTTGAATAGCGCGTTCCCTATAGTGTGATTGAATTCACACTAGGGGAATTATTACGGATAACAAAGAGAATTCTTAGAGATGATTATCGACCCTCAAAGGCGAAAGCGACAGCCAATAACTGATAGCCAAGAAGTTGAAAGAATGGAAGAAGATCTACCTACTCATACATTGCAGGCACAAGTTCAAGAAGAAAGAAATGTGATTGACGAAATTGAATGTATTGCACACCCTTGTGCACATGGAGAAATGTTTTTGGATAGGAATACTTCTGAAACTGTTCCATTAAGCCACTATTCAAAGGACCACCAGACCCGAGCTTCGACGGAGACATTGGTAAAATTAGACAGGGTGAACTCTCCTAGGGTTGTCCTAATTGACCATGGATCAGAGATCAACCTTATGTCCAAAGATCTCTACCAAAAAGGAAAATGACCGATTGATATGCAGCCGGGCTTGAGGGTTCGGGAAGCCAATATTATGCTAGGGGAGCTTTTTGGAGCATGCCCACAGGTACAATTTACAATTGGGGACGTTAGTGATTATCAGAACTTCTTTGTTCAAGACCGTTCTAGCTACTCGTTGATTTTAGGGAAGCCGTACATTACTGCCTTGAGGATGGAAACAAGAGTCTTGGAGGATGGATCAGCCTATGTGCGAATCCGAAGCAAGGATTGAAAGAAAGCGGTCCAGTTTATGACGATTTGTTTAGATCATGTCAGGAATAGAACTTCTCTTCGAACCAGGCCTATTCTTGAAGAGTTTAAAGATCAAAGTTTTTAAATGAAGCTTTCATAAATTGGGACTATGGAAGCTTCGAAAGCAAAAAGATCATGAATGTAAATATGTTGATATGAAGTTTCATAGCACTTTCTTCAACAAGTTCATTTCAGTTTCGTGTTTTTCTGAGTTAAAAAAGTGGGAAAAACATTACATAAGAGATCTTCAGAGAGACGTTTATGGATGTAGAGTGCTCGACTTCGATGAGGAAATTTCTGGAGTCTTTGATGAGATATCTTTTGCAGACACATTATTTGATCTGCAAGAGTTGATTGAAGGAAGAAGTGATTATGCGATTCAAACGCACTCTATTTCCATGTACAAGGAAATAACAAAGTTTGAGCAAGATAAAAAGGCGAAAGAAGCATTCGTTGAAACAAAATACAAAACAGTCGATAAAAAGATAAAATCAGTTGTAGTTCCGCTTCTTGAAGATAGTAATAAACTTATGGATAGTGCAAAAACCAAGCCACCTCTCAGAGATATAAGGAACATAGGTCACGAATTTACTAAAGTAACACTTGAGCAAATTTAGTTAGGAAATATGGTTTCCTCGGTGAAAAAGAGAAGAATGTATTCTCCTGAATGATATTTAGCATGGAAAGGATTTTTCCTTCAATGCCCAAGAAATTGGGTGTATAGATCCGTCTTAGGTGACACCTATGATAATTTTCACGATAACACATGTACCTTGGAATCTTCGACCGATCCCGGTACGAAAAACTCACATTTCAAAGGTAATTGACCTCTTGAATGAAAAGATTAGGATGGAGATTCGTGAGCCATCAAGTGCTCCCTATTCTAACCGTTGGTTCACAGTATCAAAGAAAAACGGGACTCTGAGATTTATTCAGGATCTACAATCGGTAAATAAGGTGAGAATCAGAAATATGGGAACTTGGCCTATCGTAGATGAGTACGCAAAAGCCTTTGCAGGAAGATCCATTTATTTCATGGGGGATTGGCACTCTGGGTATGACCAATTCCAGCTAGCTCTTGAGAGTCGTGACTTGACGACTATGAGGATACCACTTGGGCTCGTGCGCATGTGCACTTTACCACAAGGCGCCACGAACTCGGTGGCACATATGATGAATGGTATGCATAAGGTGCTTAGGAACTTTATTCCGTATCTGATCATGCCATTTATTGACGATGTCCCTATTAAAGGTTGCGAGGAAAAAGATAAAGATGAGACTCTTGGCGAGGATGGATGTCGGAAATTTATTAAGAATCACATAAATGATTGCGAATATATCTCAGTCGGCTAGAAGAGGTTCATTTGAGGTTGTTTGTAGAGAAATCAGTATTTGGAGTGCAAGAGGTATTGATTGTAGGAAGTCTATGTGGTCAGGAAGAAAGCGGTGTTCGAAGAAAGTAGACTCCATTCAACATATGAAAGAGGTCTTCGCAGCGATCATTGAGGTGAGGAGATTTCTTTGGGCATGTGTCTTCTACATTGTGTGGATTCCTCATTTGCTCATGTTGCAGACCCACTTTATCACTTGCTTAGGAAAGGGCAAAGATTTCGATGGAAAGACATCCATACTCAAGCTGTGAGGAAATTAAAGAAGGGACTTACAGAAGCACCATTGCTTAGAAAATCCGATTACAGTGACAATAAACAAATTTACATCACTATAGATACGAGTCCGATAGGTATAGGAAGGGCAATTAGCCAAGAGGATGACAAGGGAAAAAGGTATGTGATTCGATTTGGAGCTAAAGTATCAAACATTTGCTAGAGAGGCTACCCTCAGATTAAGTGAGAACTTTGGTGAATAGTGACTGCATTAAAGAATGATAAATATACTTGATCGGGGCAAATGTGGTGGTGGAAACGGACTTCTTACCATTGTTGGGAATGATTGAAACAGTTCACAATCATTCCCAGCAATAGTAAGAAGTTTGTTTCCACCACCATGTTTGCTCCGATCAAGTATTCTTTATCATTCTTTAATGCAGTCACTATTCCCCAAAGTTCTCACTTAATTTGAGCGTAGCCTCTCTGGCGAACATTTAGTACTTTATCTCCAAATCAAATCACATATCTTTCTCATCGTCATCTTCTTGGCCAATTGCCCAGCCTATTCCTGTCAGTCTCGTATCTATGGTGATGTAAATTTGTTTATTGTCATTGTAATCTGCTTTTCTAAGCAGTGGTGCTTCTGTAAGTGCCTCCTTTAATTTCCTCACAGCTTGAGTATGGATGTCTTTTTATTGAAATCTTTACCTTTTCCTAAGCAATTGATAGAGTGGGTCTGCAATATGGGCAAAATGAGGAATCCACATGACGTAGAAGACACATGCCCCAAGAAATCTCCTCACCTGAGTGATCAAGGAGTAGACCTCTTTTATATGTTGAATGGCGTCTACTTTCTTTGGACACGGCTTTCTTCCTTTAAGACCACACAGACTTCCTACAATCAATATCTCTTTCACTCCAAATACTTATTTCTCTACAAACAACATCAACTGACCTTTCTAGCATACTGAGAATGGATTCACAATCATTTATGTGATTGTTAATAAATTTTCCACATCCATCCTCGTGAAGAGTCTCATCTTTATCTTTTTCCTCGCAACCTTTAATAGGGACATCGTTAATGAATGGCATGGTCAGATGCGGAATAACGTCCCTAAGCACCTTATGCATACCATTCATCATATGTGCCACCGAGTTCGTGGTGCCTTGTGGTAAAGTGCACATGCGCACGAGCCCAAAAGGTGTCCTCATAGTCGTCAAGTCACGACTCTCGAGAGCTAGCTGGAATTGGTCATGCCCAGAGTGCAAATCCCTCATGGAATAAATGGATGTTCCTTCCAAGGCTTTCACATACTCATATACGATAGGCCGAGTTTCCATTTTTTGATTGTCACCTTATTTACCGATCGTAGAACTTGAATAAATCTCAGAGTCCCGTTTTGCTTTGGTACTGTGAACCAACGGTAGAATAGGAAGCACTCGATGGCTCAAGAATCCCCATCCTAATTGTAACTTGTACCCGTGGGCATGCTCCAAAAAGCTCCCCTTGCATCGTATTGGGGGTCGGAATCCTCAAGCCTGGTTGCATATCAATTGGCCATTTTCCTTTTTGGTAGAGATCTTTGGACATAAGGTTGATCTCTGATCCATAGTCAATTAGGACAACCACAAGAGAGTTAAACCTGTCCAATTTTACCAATGTCTCCATCGTAGCTCAGGCCGGTGGTCCTTTGAATAGTGGCTTGATGGAACAGTTTCAGAAGTTTTCCTATCCAAAACCATTTCTTCATGTGCACAAGGGTTTGCAATACATTGAATTTAGTCAATCACATTTCTTTTTTTTTGAACTTGTGCCTGTAATGTATGAGTAGCTAGATCTTCTTCCATTCTTTCAACTTCTTGGCTATCAGTTATATTGGTTTTCGCTTGTGTCTAAAAAGGTTGATAATCATCTCTAAGAATTCTCTCTTTGCTATTCCTAACAATTCCCCTAGTGTGAGTTCAAACACAGTATCGAGAACACGCTCTTTAAGGACTTGTTTTAGATCCATCGCTCGCTCAATATGTGACTTAGTCATGTAAAAAAGGATTCTTAACTCTTCCTTGACCTCTCTTCGTTGGTTCATTTCCTCATCTTGAGGAAGATCAATGGTAGGACTCAAAGTTTGTGGCTCGGTAGAAACATGCTTGTGATTTTGATTTGGAATTTGACTTCGCTGACTTCGTGCCAGTGTTAGTGGATTTGTTTAGGTTGGTTGATTTGCTTGGGGTGTTTGATTTTGGTTTGTTTGTGGTTATTGATTTTGCTCCATCTCTACCTACCGTCTTGTCCTTCTCTTATCTTCCTCACCCTCAGTAACTCTTCTCCTTTTCTCTTCTACTATTTCCTTGTGCTTCATCGACGAGCATAAATATGTAACTACGGAAAGCATATCTACAAGATCTTTCCACCCAGTTACAGAACCTCTTGATGAATCTTTCCCCGATCAAGAGACTTCATTACTCTATCTAGGATTCTCTCTTTCCTTTTTCATCTATCACTTGATATGCATACGTTATCATATTAGATGTTGAAGCAAAAATGCTCGAAGTACGAGGGAAAAATACTTTCATTCCCCCTCTTCCAAAGTTTATATTAACCTTTTTCTCAGTCTTCGCATCATAGATCATCTTCTCCTTTATAAAGACTAGGTTTTTAGCTAGAGCTTCTTTAAAACTCTTATACGAGTACTTGTTATGCTCAGGAGAGTCATACCAAATGCAGCTCTTAATTTCATGGGCTTTTTGAGTTTTAGTTGTTGGTGCTTGTGAAGCTTGAGATTCAATCATTTGTTTCACACTTTGGATCGTAAGATCACTGCATTTCTTAAACATTCTTCCATTGTACTAGCGGGCACAGCATCCTTTTGCACTGGTGGGTTCGCTTAAGGATTCTATACAAGTTGTTGAAGAGTCTGTGTTTGTTATTCCTGCATATCGTCATGGAAACTCTGCATAAATTTAGACAAAGTTCTTTGTTGTCCAATGTATCCTCTAACAGCTTCGTCCACATTATCCAAGTCTTTAGTAAGACCGTTCTCAGTTCCTACATGTTGTAATTATGGGAAAAGTTCTTCTCGGGCTTTCGTATCTATAGCCCGGAGAAACAAGGATACTTTCTCTTGAGCTATAACCTTGCTATCATATTTAGATAAGTCTCCAAATTGCTGATGAAATTCTCTTTTTATGTCTAAAATGGATTGGTCTTTAGGTTTATGTATCCATTTTACAAATGTTAACCTAGTCACTTTATCATCATTATCAAGTGCAAACATTCTCGTGAGTATTATCTTATATTGAGACTATCTTATATTCCCTTCTACAAGTAGTCGGGATGCATCCACAAGTAGTTGATTACGTAGATGCAATTCTGAAACATATATAAAATTATCTATAAGTTTTTGGTCACTTAATGACGTAAGCCTCGTGCCAAGATATTGCGCCTTTAATTCGTACTCTTTAGAGAAGCGAGTAACATTTTTGCCATTGAAATACCCGCTCCTTTTAATAACTCGTTCGTGGAATGCTTGGATGGCACTTCATCTTTTTTCGTCCTCCTGGATTTGTAAGAGTTGGGTTATAACATCCATTGTAGTGTCACCCATATAAACTTAGGTTTCTTCAAGCTCTAACTATTTAGGCACAAATTAAACCTCTATCCTCCTTCTTTCACGTTGGGTTGACCAAGTATGTCGCGTAGTTCAAAGAAAGGTGGAAGGAGGTTGGTGGTCCCAAGATTGGAAGAGTTCAAAGTTTAATCTTTAAGGTACAAAACAATTCTCATACACATCCAAAGGCTACATCACATCGGTCATGGCCCTTATAATTAAGAATCACATTATCTATAATGTGATTGAAATATTTAACAGCTGTGGTGTACGTCCTATTTGCCTTAGTAGACAACTTGTGCACTATTACAGATACGAGAGGAAATGATGTGAAATGAAGCTTCCTCTACAGACCGTGTTGAATAATAGGTTACTGCGAAAGTGAGTCGCTAAACGAAGTAAAGAAAGGAAAGTACTTTATGTACTTCTTTGTCATAAAGTACCATCTGATGATGGTACTTTATGTATCCGATGACAGAGGACTCAAGGCTGATAGCTCCTATTCCTCTCTTGAAGGGTGACCGTCATGAGCTGCCCTTGCCCTCTATAAAGTTCTTTTGTATGTTTTTGCCTAATATTGAAGGGATGTGTAACGACTCAAAACCACAAAATGAACAAAACATGGGCTCAATTTCAACATAAATTGTCAAGCAGAAAAGAGAATTCCCTTCTCAAAAATCCGTTTCAACACGAATGTAACGCTTGAAAGTTGCACACCGATTATCCTAGCACAAGATTTAGGCCTTTCTACAGCCTGGGATGTTATTTGTTTAGTTTTTATGCATCGAATAATTGACGAAGTCGTGTAGGTAGAAGAGTCAAAACACATGCATTTCTTTTATTCCATAAGAGAAAGGAAACTATGCGCATGATTTACTTATTTATTGTTCAGAAATATTGTGGAAATTACAAAAGTAAGCACGACAAATAAACGAATGACATTATAATGAACTGAATTTGAATTCTAAAACATTGAAGTATGCTTTGACTGTATATATCAGAGGCGCAGTCATAACTAACATTATTCTAGAGTAGTAAACTTCGAATATAAGATGTACTGATCATTCAATATTTGACGCAACCTTTGTGCAAAGAAGGAAAACGAAGTCGCAAATAAACATGGTAATTCTAATGAAGACTAACTGTCGTCAGTTCTAGTACATTCACCTTGAAAAAAAACAAGCAAAGATGACACAAATAAACGTTCAGACAAACGAAGTTTAGAGTCAACATGTTGAATCCTATGGTTTCTCCTTTGAATATCAGCGCTACCCTTTGCCAGTAAATCAAATATAATTACTAGATTGATCTTGCAGCATGACAATTTCCTCTTCGCTAAGTCATATGTATGAACATAATTTACATGTCATATGCATGAAAGTACATGTCCGATGCGGAACTCGAAACACTTTACTAAACAGTTATATACATCAAAATGTGCTTCCAAAGCTAAGAAAAATATCGATGAACAACGCAGACTATGTGCTTTAAAACATTCCGATCATAAGTTTAGATGTCAAATATGGTTGTCGAGGAAAAAGAAACTCATTATAAGATGTCTGTTTCATGAGTGGAGGTACGCGTATGAGCCTTACCATTTTGCGTGCAACATTCAAAAGTACAAAATATATATAGAGGTGAGAGGACTACAAGATCAGCTCGAGGAATATTGAAAAACGTAAATAGATTCATGATTCTCTGTTTCATCCTATTGTTCCTTCACGAACATTCAAGAAGATCCCTTTGAAAAATTCGATGCGACTTCTTTCCAGTATATGAACTTCACAAAATTTCTGTTGTCTGTATCAAACAACACAAAAAGAAGCGCCATCAAACATCATCCATTTCCTTTTTCTGCTAACATTCTTCTTCATTTCGCTTCGAATATCTAAGGTTCACGGCATCCCTTGAAATCTTCTCACTACCAAGGTAATGCAAACCACCCATCAAATCTCCAGCAACGATAAAGGTTTACGGCGTTCCCTTCCATCTCTTTCTCATTTCTCCCTTCCCGTCCATCCCTTGAATTTCCTTTTTGTATCCTCCTTTAATGGGTAGCACAGTCTCCCTTTCTCCCCCGGATCCCTCCAGCGCAACCTTCTGATTCTAATTGTATCGGCCCCCACATCTCTCTTTCCAAAAGTGCTCTATATAAATCTCTCCCCCCCTCCCCCCCTCGAATTGGTATGCAACACTTGTTGATATTTCTTGCCACCCTCCTTCACGTGTATTCACCATACCCGTTAAAAGAGAAGGAACAAATTTATTCTAGAATATGCTCGTCGATCCCGCTGTTATATACACTTATACACATACCTCGGTACACGCACAATCACATATTTAGACACATATTCTTATTCACATTCAATGTTCACAAGCACATGCACACACATAGTTCACATTTATATGCTTTGAAATGGTCATACACACATTGACATGTATATTTTGAATATAGATGCATCCATGCACATACACATCTATACACACACACACACACACACACATTTATGCTTCCTAAGCATCCCAAACAAGCATTTATTTTCGGGTCTAAATGATCATTCAAGAAGTCGATTAATGATTACTTGCCTTCAATGAGAATGAATACTACCAAAATGTTTCACACATCTTTATGCAATAAAGAAACCCTTTGTGGATAGAGATCACCGAGCATGACCAAATTGAGATCATCCATCTCACTTATCTTCCGCTTGTTCATTTCATCTTCTCATGAATCTCGACCACAACGTGCCTCTTTTCAAGCGTCTCTCTTGATGTTTCTTTTGACTATCTCCGCCCATCCCTCTTTGGTGGGTTCGAGTTTGTCCTCCATGTGCTTGGTGAAGGCTTTTGTGATTTCTTCTTTGACGGCTTCTTTAGTGTTGGTATGAATCTCACCCTTCCTGGGGGAGGGGGGGGGGAGAGAGGGGAGAGTGATGACACCGTTGCCTTGAGGAGGCCTCTCTCTCCCTTCAAATAGCCTCGTTCTTTCTTCCATTCCGCTTGAGGCTTGGCTTGTATGCCACATGGGTGTGCATGGGGAGGAGAGAGCACAGTCGATTATATTTGGTGAATATGTGGGGATCTAGGGAGGTCACTCACCTTATTACATCACTCACCATCCCATGCATACCCATTAGAGATAGTCTTACATACCTCCTATATCATATATCCCACATACCACCATTCATTTCACACATGAGCTAGTCCCTCTCTTCTCATCGGAGATCGAGTGTGTCCTATGCCTACTATACCCATCTACCCCCTCCCAATTCTCACTTCACATATCTCCATCTTACACACCTAAGCTAGACCTCAGAAATATTGGTATGATGATGAATGCGGAGTGCTTTATATATTCTTACATGCAGGACGAGGCTTGGGAGAGATTAGAGAGACCTGTAGACAGATGAAGGCATTGATCCATCTGAAGTCGTGGGCATTCGGGGAGACATAAGAGCTCGAGTTAGATCGTCTATTCATGAGCATGGATAGTGCGATAGCATGGCACACTCTCTGTGAGCCTCGTTTGACTACATCCATTAAGGACCCACATATTTGGTGGGATTATATGATGTGCCTCCACAACCACCCATTCCTCGGCTACTAGAGCCTCAGCCCACACATCAGACACTCCTCTTTCTTTACTACAACGATGGTGGAGAGGGCCATATGCCTCATGCATCACATACGAGCAGCTGATCACATCAGTTTATCGAATGAGCATCTCAGCTACGCAGCCTCCACTATAGCGTTGTTGATCGCACAATGTTTTCAACTTGGTGTAGGGGAGGGTTTCCTAGAAGAGTAGACACACACACTATCGTGTCCGTCCATAAATTTGGTGACATTGAATCTAGAGAAGACCTACAAGACTCATGATTGGCCAGAGAGAGAGAGAGAGAGAGAGAGAGAGAGAGAGAGAGAGAGAGAGAGAGAGAGAGAGAGAGAGAGAGAGAGAGAGAGAGAGAGAGAGAGAGAGAGAGAGAGAGAGAGAGAGAGAGAGAGAGAGAGAGAGAGAGAGAGAGAGAGAGAGAGAGAGAAGTTATATTAATGTCTTTCAAAGGCCAAACTTGGCCTATTAGACAAAACCATGTACAACTATGTAATCTCTGTGTAGAAATGAAAAGGAAAAATACTTGCTACATAAAATTGTGTAGGTTGAAAACAAACAAAAGGATGGTGTACTTGGTAATAAGGAGATAGTGGGGATAATGTAGTGATGCATTGGGGAGCATGGCTCTGACTCTGCACATAATGGTCACCTAATAATGGGGGGAATGTGCATACCCTAATGGCTGATGCTGGGTGGAGGTGGGTGGAGTATATGATACATCGGCAGCGATCTGAGTACCTTATGAAAGAAGGCTTCCCAAGTGGTGATGGTGTGCCTCTGCTCCATCATGTGGTCGTGGGCTATCGTGATGCATGAGATATCCTTCTGGTGCAGTCATGGTCATCGATACCCAACCATACGTGGTTGGCGTCACACTCTCTGTGCCACCGCGTGTTGGAGTGTGAGCGCTTTGCCTCTGGGAGATGGGTTTGTCTGATCTGGCCCAACTCGCTGAAAGAACTGAGTAATAGTCTGCTTGGTACGCACCCATGTCTGAAGCATGGGCTGTAGCAGCTGCGCTCGTCTCTCATATGCCGCCGTGAGGAAGCGTTCCATCGTCCTCCAGTCTCCACTGGTCATGCACAGTTGGAGTGACTCCTCTATCTTGAATTCTGATCGTAGATCTGAGTATGGTGGGCATGTGGTAACCAAGTGCTCCTCACTCTCTATCTTTGTATGGCATAAGGGGCACCATCTCTCCTCTAGCCGGACTCCTCTCGATCTCGAGCTGATGAGATAAAGCTCGAAGCTTCCTAATGACGACTCGAAGGTGGCGTGGTAGGTATGTCTGCATGTAGCGCAAAGTCTCAATGAAGCCTTGGTATGAGATCTAGGTAGTGGAGCATTTTCGATGTCGATGTATCCCTCGGTTGAACCATGCCCTTTGTATGTATGTATGCCATAGCTCTTGATGAATGATCCTATTCATCTCCTTGTGGGAGAGCGAATAGGTGGGGGCCTAGGAGTCGTACTCTACTGGTGGTAGTATGTCTATGTCAAATCCATGGTGGGCCAGCCAATCCCGTATCTGTGCATACCATGAAGAGTTTAGTGTGATGCTTGGAAAGCTCTATAAGTGATGCTCTTTATGTCCATGCTCTGGATCCTGTGTAATAGGCATACTGTATGGAAGAGTGCCTCTAGATTTGCTCCAGATGAGTTTGGCAATCATGAGAATCTTCGGCCTCCCCAATGCTATCTATGATGATGCCGCTATCGCGGTCCCCATATGGCTGCTCCATACATGAGTGGTGGGGTAACCAAAATGTTGAAGAGCCACCCCTTTGTGCAAGGCTCCTGAAAATATGCCTTGTGGCACGGTCTCTCCATCAAAGCTAGTCTTTCATATCCTCGTGTGATGCGATCACGAGCTGCGTGAGACATGGAGACAACCCCAAAGGCTGCCGTGAATGTCATTCCCAAGTGGACATATGACCCGACTACCTCGATGGGTCCACCTGCTGCTGTGAAAGAACTCTATCTCCTCACTTGCCCTGAAGTAGGGAAGATAAGAACCTTGGTTTTACCAAGGCTCATTGATAGCCCTCTATGCGTGTAGGAATCGTCTAGGCCATGTAGGTGATGCTATAGACCCTTTGCAGACTCTGAAACAAACATAATATCATCAGCATATAAAAGAATGTGGATAGTGGTCCCTCGTACCTCAATGCCCTCCCCTTCTTGCTCTTGTATGAAGTCCACTATCTTGTCAATGTATAGACCAAAGAGGGTGGGTGAGAGAGGGCATCCTTGCTTCACCTCGACGGTGTTGGCAAATGAATGGGATAGGCCGCCCGAGCATTTGACTCTACTTGATACTTTCTCATATAAGGGGTAGATCCCCCATATCATCTCCTCTAGAGCCTTGATATCTAGTAGACTTCTGATGAGCCTCTCCTTGGGAACTGTGTTGAAGGCTTTGCAGAAGTCCACAAAGCAGTAGTATAATCTCCTCTTCCTTACTTGTGCCTGGTTGATCAGGCATCTCACAGTGAAGATGTGGTCAATGGTAAAGTAATCTCGTATGAATCTCGCCTGTCCTATAGCCCTGATACCCTTCCTCTCGGCGAGAGTGCTAAACTTCATCTCTAGCACTGCCCCAATATAACTTGGCCAATATGGGGCAATCATGATCGTGCAGCGTGTGATTGTATCCATAAAATCGTCTGACTTATGAATGGGCACAATGATGTGCTCGGTCCATGAGTTAGGGAACCCTTCAACCAATGCTCGATTGAAGAGGTGGTGGCAATGAGTGGTGCTAGAGTCGTGCATCTTTGCCTGTAAACAGAAATGATCATGTGCCCTTCCATGATGTGGATGGGCAATGATGCGACCCACCATAGTTGATGTGAAGAAGGTAGTGGGGCGTGAGCTCTATGGCTTGGGAATAGGGGGTTGGTCGGGGATATCCTATAGACTATGTGCATAGCTATGCCAAGTGCTCGGGTCGCGAATGGATGTCTGCTTGTCTCCTCTCTCTCAGATGTCGCCACATCACTCCACTATCCAGACTCATGAGCAAGTGGTAGATATCCCACTTTTCTCCCATTCCCGCCGCTTGTAGTGGGCAAGGCTCTGCGTGCGGCGCTGTGTCTGTTTGTGTGTAATATCCCCTCTATGCTCTAAGATCCATAGATTCTTTCTTAGCTCCCGACAATCTGTATCATACCAATCATTTTGGGGCAGGGATCTTGTGCCTGGAGGATATGTGTGTGGTGTTCAAAGCTATGTAGAGCTGAGTCATGTAGGATGGTGGTGATATGTGACGTGAGTGTGTCTAGGGTGAGAGTGGATTGAGAGAGTAGGCGATTGTGTAAGTGGTGTGCATAGATATGTGAGAGCTCTTGTGTGAAGTGCATCATGGTGTGTGGCTTAGTGAGAGAGAGAGGGAGGCTCTAATGGAATAGGAGATGAAATTGTGAACATGATAAACGTATGGTCAACAATGAATCTACATCGTCCAATACTAAGTGAGGGAATAAGTGAATCTCCAGAGATCGCGACTGGCTTTCGCCCCCCTCGTGAGGGAAGCAAGTAAGTCCACACGAGCCTAGCTAGGGATGCATCGTGTTATATAAAATAAGATGGAGTTGGTTGCCTAGTTCAAGCACATGTATACCAAAACCGGCGGTGTCTTGACCCATATCCGATGGTACTCTACTCGTCCTCGTCTCGTCTGGCTCTCTGCCCCTCATGACTTATGGATGCTCCATGTCATCTGACTCGCATCGACGTGATTGGGTGCGGTCATTGAAGTCCCCATGAGAAGACTTCACCTAGGGTCTTGTAATGTAGTATCTCACTTGAAAGTGCGGTGTATGGTGAATCACTGTCCAAGTCTGTCCCCCATTGTAATGTCCCCCATATCGGGATCCACCTAGTGGAAAGTAACATATGGCAATGTATACCCACCTCTTCGGTGTTATCTCCATACAAACCCACGTGTATCATGCGTCCGCCTCTCTACCTATGATATGGATCCGGCTTTCTATCTTGTGTCTAAATATGATGGAGACATCCCAGACTCGTGTTGTATTTTGGCTCGTCATGGCCTCGGATGCAGATTCCCAACGAAAACCTACAATACGGGGAAGACCCCTTTCTGGGCTCTCGTGGATCTTTATGATGCAAGCAAAGTCATGAGTATCTGGTGTGGTGTTGCCCCTCTCTCTCTCTCTCTTTACCCCTCCTCCCCCCCCTTTTTTTTTTCCTCCTTGATCGCGAGGGGGGGAGGGGGAGAGAGAGAGAAAGAAAGAAAGAAAGAAAGAAAGTGTTTTTACGTCTATTAGGAGGCCGAACTTGGCCTATGAGACAAATCGATGTACATGGGTGTATCTTCTGTCTATCAGAGAAGATAAAAGTGCTGAAAAAGAAACTGGTAAAGCTGATACATATCTCCGTGAAATGCGTGTGGAGATACCCATGAAAGGGGGGGGTGTAAGGAGTGTGATATCTATGGAAGTCTATATGCAAAGGGGTAGTACAACAAGCATGGGAATGCATCTGAAACGACTAACTAGCTCCATCCTGTGCTAATGGGCGGGTGTAAGATGTGATACATAGGTGGAGGTGGAGTCAGGGCCATCGTGATAGCTGCAACGGGATCAGCCATCATCTGGAATCGTCTCTCCTCCATGGCGCCATGGTGAAGAGCCTGGATCTTTGCAATCTGATGTCGGTGATGTCTCGGGGCCCGATATCCTCTAGCACGGGGTCGTCTCCTAGCTCGAGCAGCCTGAGCCTGCTGAAGAGTCACCCCTCTCGGTGTGTGAGCTGAGGGGGGGGGAAGCAAGTAAGTCCACACGAGCCTAGCTAGGGATGCATCGTGTTATATAAAATAAGATGGAGTTGGTTGCCTAGTTCAAGCACATGTATACCAAAACCGGCGGTGTCTTGACCCATATCCGATGGTACTCTACTCGTCCTCGTCTCGTCTGGCTCTCTGCCCCTCATGACTTATGGATGCTCCATGTCATCTGACTCGCATCGACGTGATTGGGTGCGGTCATTGAAGTCCCCATGAGAAGACTTCACCTAGGGTCTTGTAATGTAGTATCTCACTTGAAAGTGCGGTGTATGGTGAATCACTGTCCAAGTCTGTCCCCCATTGTAATGTCCCCCATATCGGGATCCACCTAGTGGAAAGTAACATATGGCAATGTATACCCACCTCTTCGGTGTTATCTCCATACAAACCCACGTGTATCATGCGTCCGCCTCTCTACCTATGATATGGATCCGGCTTTCTATCTTGTGTCTAAATATGATGGAGACATCCCAGACTCGTGTTGTATTTTGGCTCGTCATGGCCTCGGATGCAGATTCCCAACGAAAACCTACAATACGGGGAAGACCCCTTTCTGGGCTCTCGTGGATCTTTATGATGCAAGCAAAGTCATGAGTATCTGGTGTGGTGTTGCCCCTCTCTCTCTCTCTCTTTACCCCTCCTCCCCCCCCTTTTTTTTTTCCTCCTTGATCGCGAGGGGGGGAGGGGGAGAGAGAGAGAAAGAAAGAAAGAAAGAAAGAAAGTGTTTTTACGTCTATTAGGAGGCCGAACTTGGCCTATGAGACAAATCGATGTACATGGGTGTATCTTCTGTCTATCAGAGAAGATAAAAGTGCTGAAAAAGAAACTGGTAAAGCTGATACATATCTCCGTGAAATGCGTGTGGAGATACCCATGAAAGGGGGGGGTGTAAGGAGTGTGATATCTATGGAAGTCTATATGCAAAGGGGTAGTACAACAAGCATGGGAATGCATCTGAAACGACTAACTAGCTCCATCCTGTGCTAATGGGCGGGTGTAAGATGTGATACATAGGTGGAGGTGGAGTCAGGGCCATCGTGATAGCTGCAACGGGATCAGCCATCATCTGGAATCGTCTCTCCTCCATGGCGCCATGGTGAAGAGCCTGGATCTTTGCAATCTGATGTCGGTGATGTCTCGGGGCCCGATATCCTCTAGCACGGGGTCGTCTCCTAGCTCGAGCAGCCTGAGCCTGCTGAAGAGTCACCCCTCTCGGTGTGTGAGCTGAGGGGGGGAGGGCTGCATCACGTCGTGGAATAAAGAACTCAGTGAGCTTACTCTGTCTCCCTCCTGTATGGGCTGCTACAGTAGGCTGGAGTAGGGAATCTCTGTGACTCTGTATCTCTAGTAGGAATCGCCCGAGCTGTCGCTGGTCTCTAGAGTCCATGATCTCTCGGAGGGTGGGCTGCCTTGTAAATAGAGTCCCGTATCTACCTCTGATGCCATCATATGCGCTACATCTGCATACAAAGTGCTCCTCATCCTCTATCTCTACTCTGCAAACCCTGCATATCCGCTCCTCTCTGGGAATGTCTGCGGCTCTGCCCGTCTCAATCTCTAGTCTATGTGATGAGACTCTCAACTGGCCAATCGCTACCCTCGAGCTATGAGGCATGTAAGTATCCATGTAACATGGCCGCCGGATGAAACCGTCTGCTAGGATGTCTAAGAACTGGTCTCGATAGTGCAATAGTCTCGATCCCATGTGTGGTGTGTGCCATGTCTGACTAATGTAGCGCTTCCAAAGATCCTGTCTCAACACAACATTCCTCTCATGACGGGAGAGGTGGATGTGAGGTGAGTCTGGGTCGTACTGAACAGGCGGTAATCTGTCCATATCAAGCCCATGACTATCAAGCCATACTCTAACCTGAGTGTACCAAGCTCTCTCATATCCTGACTCGGATATCTGTATAGATGCCTCAAAAGCTCTGCGTGTGAGTCTGTCTGTAAGGAGCTCCCTCATCCTCTGAATAAAGCAGATAGTCTGGAATAGTGCATCTACTACCATGGGTGGTGCAGCTAGCTCTGCCCTGATGATGTCATGTGGTACCGACTGTTTCCCGCGAAATAGTCGCGAGATCATACGTACCTGGGGCCTCTCGATCGCACTCCATTGGGTGGCTGTGAGGCTTGGGGCCCAAACTGTCGCAGCATACATCATAGCTGGTCGGACTAGTGTGTCAAATAGCCACCCCTTCGTGCGGGGCTCCTGGAAGTGTGCCTGGTGACATCTCCGCTCTAACATGGCTAAAGCTGCATATGCTCGTGTGAGTCTATCGGTGGCTGCCTGTCTCATGCTGAAGGGGCCAGGTAAGCTCGTGAATGTGACTCCGAGATAGACATAGGAAGTGACCACCTCAATCTGTCCACCGCCGGCTGTGAATCCTGCTCCATTCCTCACCAAGGGGGAGGTGTGGAAGATCATGACCTTGGTCTTGCCAAGGTTTACTGTCAAGCCCTTCTGTGTACAAAACTCATCGAGGGCATCCAAGTGGCGCTGTGATCCATCGGGTGACTCTGAAATCAAGACAATGTCATCGGCATATAATAAAATGTGGACAGGTGTACCTGCGAGGTCTGCACCCTCTCCTCCAGCTCGGAGAATGTAGTCCTCAATCTCATCGATGTAGAGACCAAATAGAGTGGGAGAGAGCGGGCAGCCTTGCTTAACACCGATGGTGCTAGCAATGACCTCAGACATACCTCCTGGACACTGTACTCTCCCGGTCACCTGCTCATAGAGTGCATAGATGGCCCAAATCATCCCTGACGGTATTCCCAAGCTCTGAAGGCGTTGGAAGAGCCTCTCTCGTGGCACTGTATCGAAAGCTTTGCGGAAGTCCACAAAGCAGCAATATAGTCTCTTCTTCCGCACCCTTGCCCCATCAATGAGGCAGCGCAAAATGAAGATGTGATCAATAGTAGAGAAAGCTCGCCGAAAACCTGCCTGGCCTCGTGCCCGTAGCCCCTCAGTCTCTGCATATGAGGTCAGCTCTGCCTCAAGTATGGCACCGTATAGTTTGGCCATGGTGTGGCCAATCATGATGGTCCTGTAATTCCCTGGATCCAGGGTGTCGCCAGATTTGTGGATAGGCACAATGGTGTGCCTAGTCCACTCCTCTGGGAAGCCCTCCCCTATAGCCCGATTGAAGGCATGTGCAATCAACGGGGCTATAGTGGAGGATGCATATATGAGGTGCTCGCTCTGCAATCCTGTATGGTCTGTCGAACGTCCATGTCGGAGTCGTCCTATGGCCCTCTCAACCATCTTTGCTGTGAAAAGAGAAGAACTAGTAGGGCGAGGCTCAAGTGGCTGGGGAATGGGAGGCTGCCCAGGCACCTCATATAATCTCTGAGCATAATCATGCCATGTGTGTAGGTCCCTAATAGGTGTGGTCGGGCGTGGCTCTCGTAGGGTACGCCATGCTGCAGCACTGTCCATACTCATAAAGAGATGATATAGCTCAAGCATGTGTGCCTCCTCAAAGGCTCGCCTCTTTCGACGTGTGAGAGTCTTCATCTGTCTTGTGGCCTGTCTCTCTGTGATCTCTCCCAATGCTCGCAGAGCTCGTAGTCGGCGGTAGGTATCTCTGCATTCCTCATCATACCAACGATGTTGTGGCATATTCCCTGGAGGAGGTGTGTGACCAAAATGGATGGTGTGTGGGAAGGAGCTGATGGCGGATGTCTGAAGAACTGATGCTATCTGTGAGGTGAGTAGGGATAGTGGAGTGTCAGGGTGAAGCAAGAGAAGACCCTTCTCGACTTGGGCCGCATATATGTGAGCTAGCTCGTGTGTGAAGTGGATGGTGGTGTGTGGGATGCGTGCTGCGGGTGTGCGTGTAGGGGTGTCTCCCTTGAGGGAGAGAGCGAGGTATGCGTGATCGGCCCCAATGGGTATAGGTGGGATGGTGAATGAGGTAAGTAGGTGAATGGCCTCTCTAGATCCCATGACGTAATCTACTGAACTTCCCCTGCCATCTGTGACTGAGTGTGGCATGCATGTCAATCCTCCTGAGGTAGGCCACTGAGCCATCCCGTTATAGATAACGAGATTATGTCGAGAGCCTAGTCTGAGTAAGTGAGTGCCATAATGAGTGTGTGTAGAGTCAGCTGAAGCTCGAGCTGTAGACTCATCCTCTATGGTACGTAGTATCTGTGGGTCTTCTGGGTCAAATATCTCACACTGATCATTGCCTGTCCTGGCATTGAAGTCTCCCATAAGGAAGACTTCCCCTAGTGCAGAGTACTCTGTAATCTCTTCTGACAAGCAAGTGTATGGTGAGTCCTCCTCTCGATCTATGATAGCGAATCGCGAGCTAGAGGGAGCAAAGTAGCATAAAGCTATGAAGATGATCCGCTCCTGTGAGAGCTGGAGTCGAATCCAAATATATCTGGCCTGTGAGTCACGTGTGACTATCTGTATCCTGCTCTGAAGTCCATCTCTGAAGAGTATGGCTACTCCTCCTGATCCTCTGGTGGTATGCTGACGTGTACACTCTCTGTATGTGGACTCCCATTGGAAACCGTGGACTCGAGGTAGGCCCCGGTCCGAGCTCTCATGTGTCTCTGTGAGCATAATGATGTCTTTGCCTTTGCGCACCTCTTCCAACCTTTCTCGGTGTGTCCATAGGTCTCCATTGCAGTTCCAAACTGCAAGGTGTATCTCCTCGAGTGTCTCAGAGGCCGCGAATCCCTATGGGATGGCCTTGCCATCAATGATGACACGACCATCTCTATATGAAGCCTTCTTTCCTTCTTTGCGAGCTTTGTGTATTCTCGGCATGCATGCATGGCGGTGTGCTACTTGCATGGGTGTGAGATCATCGTCAACGTAGATGGGGGGGCCATCAAGTGCTCGCAGAATCACCCTCTTGCGTAGGAAAGTAGATCTTACATCTTTTGAAGGGAAGTGTAGAATGAGAGCTCTCTTCTTCGTGGGGTCTCGTCCCGTTCTCCAAGACTTGATAAATGGAGGGGAGTCCTCTTTGTAGCCGAGCATCCTGCATAGTGTCTTCCTGTCGGACTCGGGTGTAGAGCCTTCTTTTTCTACAATACCCGTGATGCGTACATTGAGACGACGGGCATGTCTCATCTTTTCTTCTTCAATGGTGGTGTGCACGATGAGTGCTTCTTCCTTTTGTGCTTCCTCTTTGGCTTCTTTTTTGATGTTCTTTCTCACTATGTCGATCCATCCTTCTTTGGTGGCTTCTCATTTGTTTTCCATGCTCGCGGTCAAAGCTTTGGTGAGTTCTTCTTTCAAAGCTTCTGTCGTGTTCATATGAATCTCTCCCTCTTCGGGTGTGAGAGAGACCTTTGAAGCTTTGATGAGCTCGAATTCTTCTTTCATGTTTGCCCTTTCCTTAGCCCATTCTTCTTTTTCTTTGTTTCTCTCCCTCTCACACTCTTTCTGCCATGCTTCCCTCTCTTTGTGATATGTTTTTACTTCTTTCTCGAGCTTTGAGAGGCGGTTGATGATGGCCGTGATAGTGGAGTCCATCATCTTCTTGTTTTCTTTGATAGCTATGGTCAGTTTGTCCTCCATTTTCATCAAATCGTCCTTCTTAGCCGTAGCGCTCATTGCATTCGAAGATAAGAAAAAAATGCTCTGTGTGCTGAGCCCAAAGACGTGCGATGAAGACGGGAGCGCGCCCGATGCGTGATGGAGCAAGGGTGGGAGTGGCTATTAACTGTAGGCAACAGTTATTAGTCCGGGGCAGTTATTAGTTCGGGGCAGGGACACTTTACTTCAATACTTCCATGATTTCTGAGATTTCCAAAATATGAACTTCAATACTTCAATAGAGTCTCGAAACCCTAAAAAGGGGGATGGCAGAGGCGACGGCGCACGAAATGAGAGGCGGCACGGTTCAGATCTGACGATGAGTGGATCTAGGTCTACGAGGCAAAAAGGAGGGCAAAAGAAACTGGCGGAGAGGATGACGCGCGCGGGGGGGAGAGAGAGAGAGAGAGAGAGAGAGAGAGAGAGAGAGAGAGAGAGAGAGAGAGAGAGAGAGAGAGAGAGAGAGAGAGAGAGAGAGAGAGAGAGAGAGAGAGAGAGAGAGAGAGAGAGAGAGAGAGAGAGAGAGAGAGAGAGAAGAGAGAGAGAGAAAAGAAAGTCATATTAACGTCTTCTGGAGGACAAACTTGGCCTATGAGACAAAAACCATGTACAAGTGTAGTAACCCTGTGTAGAGGATGAAATGAAATAAAAGGTATATCGCGACACAAAGATATATATAAAACTGGAAAAGGATGGGGAGATGTAGCTCTGACTCCGCAGATAGTGGCCACCTAATACATGCGGGACATGTGAGTAAAAGTGTGAGTAAAACACCCTAGCTACCCGTGAATGGGTGGAGGTGGGTGTAGTATGTGGTACATCGGGGGTGGTCTGAGTGCCTCCTGAAGGAAGACAACCCATGGGGTGGTGGTGCACCTATGCTCCATCCTCTGGTCGTAGGTTGTCCTGATGCGTGAGATATCCTCCTGATATAGTCTTGGTCGATGATATCTGCCCATGCGTGGTCGGCGCCGTGCTCTCTATGCCGCTGCTTGGTAGAGCGTGAGCCCTATAGATGGACCTCTCTGATGTAGCTAAGCTCCCTGAAAAAACTGGGTAATGGTCTGCTGCGTACTCACCCGTGGCTGATGTGTGGGATGGAGTGACCGAACTCACCTCTCGTATGCTGTTGCGAGGAAGCGCCCCAATTTGCTGGTCTCCCATAGTCATGCATAACTAGAGTGACTCCTCTATCTTGAATTGCGCTCGTAGGTCTACATATGCTGGGCATCTGATAACAAAATGCTCTTCACTCTCTACCTTTGTCTCGCATAGTGGGCACCACCTCTCCTCACGGGGGACTCCCCTGGATCGAGCCCTCTCAATCTCGAGCTGATGTGATGAAACCCGAAGCTGCACAATGACGACTCGAAGCTGGTGGGGTAGATATGTTTGCATGTATCTCGGAATCTCGATGAAGTCCTCGTCCGATATATGTAGAAAATGCTCATGGTAATAGATAATTTTCGGTGGCAATGTACCCCTAGGGCTCACCCATGTCCTCTGTATGTATGTATGCCATATCTCCTGACGAATGATCCTATTCCTCTCCTGATGAGAGAGCGAGTAGGTGGGTGCATATGAGTCGTACTATAGTGGTGGTAGCCTGTCTATGTCAAAGCCGTGGTGGGCCAGCCAGTCTCGTGTCTATGCATACCATGAGGAGGTGTCACCTGCTAATGCCATGTCCCGTGATGCCTGGAAAGCCCGATAAGCAATGCGCTCTGTATCCATGCTGCGGAGTCTGTGTAATAGGCATACTGTCTGGAATAGTGCCTCAACTAGCATCGGTGGTGTAGCGAGCTCTGCTCTAATGATATCATGTGGTACTGAAGGCTTGCTCCGGATAAGTCTGGAAATCATGAGGATCTGTGGCCTCTCTAATGCTGTCCATATTGATGTGGCTAATCCTGGTCCCCATATGGCTGCCCCATACATGAGCGTTGGTGTAACCAACGTGTCGAAGAGCCACCCTTTTGTGCGGGGCTCCTGAAAATATGCTTGGTGGCACTGTCTCTCCATCAAGGCAAGTGCTGCATACCCACGTGTGATGCGGTCACGTGCTGCCTGAGACATAGAGAAGACCCCTGATGCTGATGTAAATGTCACTCCCAAGTGAACATATGATCCGACCACCTTAATCGGTCCACCCGCTATCGTGAACAAACTATGTCTGCGTACTTGTGCTGGCGTATGAAAGATCATGACCTTGGTTTTACCAAGGTTCACAGATAACCCTCTGTGTGTGCAAAAGTCATCTAGGCCATGTAGATGATGTTGTAGACCTTCTGCAGACTCTGAAACCAGTACAATATCATATAAAAGAATGTTGTAGACCTTCTGTAGACTCTGAAACCAGTACAATATCATCAGCATATAAAAGAATATAGATAGTGGACCCGCGTACCTCAATGCCATCACCCCCTGCTTCTGTATGTAGTCTACTATCTCATCAATGTAGAGACCAAAGAGGGTGGGTGAAAGAGGGCATCCTTGCTTCACCCCGATAGTGCTAGCAAGTGGATGGGATAAGCCCCCCGGACATCTGACTCTGCCAGATACTCTCTCGTATAAGGCATGGATCCCCCATATCATCTCCTCTGGGGCTCCGATATCAAGTAGTCATCTGAAGAGTCGTCCCTTGGGAACGGTGTCAAATGCTTTGCGGAAGTCCACAAAGCAGCAATATAATCTCTTCTTCCTCACCCTTGCCTGGTCGATCAGGCGTCTCAGAGTGAAGATGTGGTCAATGGTAGAGTAATCTCGTCTGAAGCTTGCCTGTGCTTGAGCCTTGATACCCTTCCTCTCAGCGAGAGTACTCAATTCTGTCTCCAGTACCGCCCCATATAACTTGGCCAATATAGGGCCAATCATGATCGTTCGGTATGTAGCTGGATCCATAGTATCTCCTGACTTATGAATGGGCACTATGGTGTGCTCAATCCATGAGTCAGGGAACCCTTCAACCAGTGCACGGTTGAAGAGGTGGGCAATGAGCGGTGCAAGGGTCGTGGCTCCGTAGATGAGGTGCTCAGCCTGTAAACCGAAAAGGTCATGGGCCCTTCCATGCTATAGACGGGCAATAGCGCGTCCCACCATAGTGGGTGTGAAGAAGTCAGATGTAGTAGGATGTGAGCTCTGTGGTCTCATAATGGGGGGCTTGTCTGGGATCTCGTATAGGCTCTGTGCATAGCTATGCCAAGTGCTCGGGTCTCGGATGGGTGTCTGCTGTCTCCTCTCTCTCAAATGTCGCCATGCCACTGTACTGTCTCGACTCATGAGTAAATGATAAATATCCCAGTATTGCCTCTCTTCCCAATCACGCCGTTTGCGACGAGTAAGGCTCTGCATGCGACGCTGTGACTGTGTGTGTAATATCCCCTCTATGCTCTAAAATGCGTAGGTGCTGCCGTAGCTCGCGGCAATATGCATCATACTAGGGGTTCTGAGGCATGGAACCTCTGCGTGGAGGGTGTATATGTGTGCAGTGTGGGAAACTGCAGAGAGCTGAGTCGTGTAGGATGGTGGTGAACTGTGACGTAAGTGTGTCCACGGGTGAGAGTGGATCGAGGGAGAGTAGGCGGGTGTGTAAATGGTGTGCATAAACGTGTGAGCTCGTGTGTGAAGTGTATCGTGATGTGTGTTTCAGTGGGTGAGGGAGGGTCTAATGGAATAGGAGATGAGAGTGTGAATGTGATAAATGTATATGGTCAACACCAAGTGGGCGTTGTCCAATAGTAAGTGAGGTGATGAGTGAAGCTCCAGATGTGGTACCCAAAATGTAGTCCACTTAGATCTCACCTCCCCCTTGAGGGAAGCAATTAAGTCCTCCCGAACCTGGCCAGCGATGCATCCCGTTATATATAACGAGTTTATGTCGGCTGCCTAGCTCAAGCAGATGTCTGCCATACCCTGTGGTCTCCTGACCCATATCTTCCGATACTCTACTGGTACTCATCTCCTCTGTGTCTCTGGTCCTCATGAGACGTGGGTGATGCATATTGCATGCATCGCACTGATGTGACTGAGTGCGTCCATTGAAGTCCCCCATAAGGAAGACTTCACCTCACCTAGTGTGCTATAATGTAGTATGTCATCTGAAAGTGCTGTGTATGGTGAGTCTCTGTCTTGGGGGGGGGGAGAGAGAGAGAGAGAGAGAGAGAGAGAGAGAGAGAGAGAGAGAGAGAGAGAGAGAGAGAGAGAGAGAGAGAGAGAGAGAGAGAGAGAGAGAGAGAGAGAGAGAGAGAGAGTCATATTAACGTCTTCTGGAGGTCAAACATGGCCTATGAGACAAAAACCATGCACAAGTGTAGTAACCCTGTGTAGAGGATGAAATGAAATAAAAAGTATATCGCGACACAAAGATATATAGGGCTGGAAAGGGCCGGGGAGACGTGGCTCTGACTCTGCAGATAGTGGCCACCTAATACATGGGGGACATGTGAGTAAAAGTGTGAGTAAAACACCCTAGCTACTGGTGAATGGGTGGAGGTGGGTATAGTATGTTGTACATCATGTGTGGTTTGAGTGCCTCCTGAAGGAAGAAAAACTGGGTAATGGTCTGCTGCGTACTCACTCGTGGCTGATGTGTGGGCTGGAGTGACCGATCCCGCCTCTCTTATGCTGTTGCGAGGAAGCGTCCCAAGCGTCGCTAGTCTCCATAGTCATGCATAACGGGAGTGACTCCTCTATCTAGAACTGTGCTCATAGGTCTAAGTATGCTGGGCATCTGATAACAAAATGCTCCTCACTCTCTACCTCTGTCTCGCATACTGGGCACCTCCTCTCCTCATGGGGGACTCCCCTGGACCGATCCCTCTCAATCTCGAGCTGATGTGATGAAACCTAGAGCTGGCCAATGAAGACTCGAAGGTGGTGGGGTAGATATGTCTGCATGTATCTCGGAATCTCGATGAAGACCTCGTCCGATATATGTAGAAAATGCTCACGGTAGAAGAGCATTTTCGGTGGCAATGTATCCCTAGGTCTCACCCATGTCCTCTGTATGTATGTATGCCATATCTCCTGAGGAATGACCCTATTCCTCTCTTGATGAGAGAGCGAGTAGGTGGGTGCATGTGAGTCGTACTGTAGTGGTGGTAGCTTGTCTATGTCAAAGCCGTGGTGGGCCAGAGAGTCTCGGGTCTGTGCATACCATGAGGAGGTGTCACCTGCTAGTGCCATGTCCTGTGATGCTTGGAAAGCCCGATAAGCAATGCGCTCTGTATCCATGCTCCGGAGTCTGTGTAATAGGCATACTGTCTGGAGTAGTGCCTCAACTAGCATCGGTGGTGTAGCGAGCTCTGCTCTAATGATATCATGTGGTACCGAAGGCTTGCTCCGGATAAGTCTGGAAATCATGAGGATCTGGGGCCTCTCTAATGCTCTCCATACTAATGTGGCTAATCCTTGTCCCTATATGGCTGCCCCATACATGAGCACTGGTGTAACCAAAGTGTCGAAGAGCCACCCCTTTGTGCAGGGCTCCTGAAAATATGCCTGGTGGCACTGTCTCTTCATCAAGGCAAGTGTTGCATACCCACGTGTGATGCGGTCACGGGCTGCCTGAAACATAGAGAAGACCCCTGATGTTGCTATAAATGTCACTCCCAAGTAAACATATGATCCGACCACCTCAATCGGTCCACCTGCTGCTGTGAACAAACTATGTGTGCGTACCTATGCTGATGTATGAAAAATCATGACCTTGGTTTTACCAAGGTTCAGAGATAACCCTCTGTGTGTGCAAAAGTCATCCAGGCCATGTAGATGATGTTGTAGACCTTCTGCAAACTCTGAAACAAGTACAACGTCATCAGCGTAAAAATTGGACAGTGGACCCCCGTACCTCAATGCCATAACCCCCCTGCTGCTGTATGTAGTCCACTATCTCATCAATGTAGAGACCAAAGAGGGTGGGTGAAAGAGGGCATCCTTGCTTCACCCCGATAGTGCTAGCAAGTGGATGAGATAAGCCCCCCGGACATCTGACTTGGCGAGATACTCTAGAGAGAGAGGAAGAAAGAAAGAAAGTCATATTAACATCTTATGGAGGCCAAACTTGGCCTATGAGACAAAAACCATGTACAAGTGTAGTAACCCTGCGTAGAAGATGAAATGAAATAAAAAAGTATGTCACTACACAGACCTATATAGGGCTCGAAAAGGCTGGGGAGACATGGCTCTGCCTCTGCAGATAGTGGCCACCTAATACATGGGGGATCCATAATGTGAGTAAAAACACCCTAGCTTCTGGTGATGGATGGAGGTGGGTGTAGTATGTGGTACATCGGTGGTGGTCTGAGTGCCTCCTGAAGGAAGACAACCTAGGGGGTGGTGGTACGCCTATGCTCCATCATGTGGTCGTAGGCTGTCTTGATGCGTGAGATATCCTCCTGATATGGTCGTGGTCGAGAGAGAGAGAGAGAGAGAGAGAGAGAGAGAGAGAGAGAGAGAGAGAGAGAGAGAGAGAGAGAGAGAGAGAGAGAGAGAGAGAGAGAGAGAGAGAGAGAGAGAGAGAGAGAGAGAGAGAGAGAGAGAGAGAGAGAGAGAGAGAGAGAGAGAGAGAGAGAGAGAGAGAGAGAGAGAGAGAGAGAGAGAGAGAGAGAGAGAGAGAGAGAGAGAGAGAGAGAGAGAGAGAGAGAGAGAGAGAGAAAGAAAGTGTTTTTACGTCTATTAGGAGGCCGAACTCGGCCTATGAGGCAAATCGATGTACATGGGTGTATCTTCTATCAATCAGAAAAGATAAAAGTGCTGAAAAGAAACTGGTTAAGCTGATATAGGTCTCCGTAGTATGCATGTGGGGATACCCATGAAAAATTGGGGAGGGGGGTGTATGGAGTGCAGTATCTGTGATAGTCTATAAGCAAAAGGGTAGTACAACAACCATGAGAATGCATCTGAAAGGACTAACTAGCTCCATCCTGTGCGAGTGGGTGGGTGTAAGATGTGATACATAGGTGGAGGTGGAGTCAGGGCCACCCTGATGGCTGCTACTCGATCGGCCATCATCTGTTATCGTCTCTCCTCCATGGCACGATGTTCACAAGCCTGGATCTCCGCAGTCTGGTGTCGGTGAAGTCTCGGGGCCCGATATCCTATAGCACTGGGTCGTCTCCTAGCTCGAGAAATCTGAGCCTGCTGAAGAGTCACCCCGCTCGGTGTGTGGGCTGAGGGGGGCAGGGCTGCAGCACGTCGTGGAGAGAGAGAGAGAGAGAGAGAGAGAGAGAGAGAGAGAGAGAGAGAGAGAGAGAGAGAGAGAGAGAGAGAGAGAGAGAGAGAGAGAGAGAGAGAGAGAGAGAGAGAGAGAGAGAGAGAGAGAGAGAGAGAGAGAGAGAGAGAGAAAGAGAGAAAGAAAGTGTTTTTACGTCTATTAGGAGGCCGAACTCGGCCTATGAGAGAAACTTTTTAACGTCTATTAGAGGCTGAAATCAGCCTATAAGACAAAGAGAGAAAGAAAGAAAGTGTTTTTACGTCTATTAGAGGCTGAAATCAGCCTATAAGAGAGAGAGAGAGAGAGAGAGAGAGAGAGAGAGAGAGAGAGAGAGAGAGAGAGAGAGAGAGAGAGAGAGAGAGAGAGAGAGAGAGAGAGAGAGAGAGAGAGAGAGAGAGAGAGAGAGAGAGAGAGAGAGAGAGAGAGAGAGAGAGAGAGAGAGAGAGAAAGAAAGAAAGAAAGAAAGAAAGTGTTTTTACGTCTATTAGGAGGCCGAACTCGGCCTATGAGAGAAACTTTTTAACGTCTATTAGAGGCTGAAATCAGCCTATAAAGTGTGAGTACAAAAAACAAGTATAAAAGGAGTGGATAGGATAATAACTAGCATCAAGGGTGTGGGCTGCTATGGTTATGCACTTTATATGCTCAATGGGTGAGATACAAATATGATATGCATAGGGAAGGGAGGTTCGATGGTATCACAACCCTCTAGATGCCTGGAGTGGGTGTAGGATATAATGCATCGATGGGTAAGGCATCATGGCGATCCTCAAAATGCTATGAACGTCCAAATCGACAGGGGTGCGCTGCGGACGTCCCCGTATCTCCATGTCATGGCGTGCGTGAATCACTTGAATCTCTCTCTGGTGTGGACGGGCCCTCGGATTGGGGGGTCTCGGTCGTCGACGCTGTTGTCTAAGCTCCTCCGCTCTGTGTAATGTGACACCCTGCATCGAGCTGTGATGCTTATGTTTTGATCTTCATCCTCAGGCTCCATTGGTTCTGGCTCCATTTCAATGCTCTCATAGTCCTCCTTCCATTCTTTCTCTATCACTTCTCCTTCTTCATCCTTCTGAAGAACTACTACATAGAGACTAACATCATATCCTTCTTCGTCAATGCATTCATTCATGGTTATCACTTCTTCATTCACGCATACATCAAGGGTCGCTAAAATCTCCATCCAGCCATGAGGTTCAAACTCTTCATCTAAAAAGACTTGAGGCATGTAAGCTGGATCGTGTACAGACCTAGCTACTTGCTGCCATCCTTTTCTCCTATCCTCTTCCTTTTTGGCAGTTTGGCATATCCATAGATGAGTGTCCTCGTTCATCCAAGATTGGTCACTAGAACTTATGCTGTGAATTGAATGATCATCTTCCTCCTTGTGAATTTGATTCCATTGTAAGGGAGGAACATCTTGATATGTATAAGTGTGGAGATTTATTCTCGTGGTGGTTCCTTCATGTTGAAGGTATACTGCATCTTTTCCCCAATCTTGCACAACCTTTAACTGTCTCATGAAAGGTCTCCCCAATATTATTTCATAATTGCTTGGCCTTTCAAATTGACATATTGCTAAGGTGTGTTCAAATTCAACTCCGCATGTGGTGAAAACTACTCGTTCCAATAATCCCAAGGGTCTTTCTGTGTGTCCGTCAGCCATTTGTATTTTCATACGCGTTGGTCTTAAAGCTGGTTTTCCCCATTTCTCTCAGATTTCTCTAGTAGCAATGCCTACACCAGCTCCTGAATCTAAGATGGCTTTGGTTGTATAACCCCTAAAGGTAATTGGAAGGCAAGTGTTTCCTTCATCTCCCTCACTAAAATCTCCTACCTTATCCACTGGGATCTTTATAGTATTTACTTCATCAGGCATCTCTTTTTCCCTGGATCTAGGGTGTCGCCAGATTTGTGGATAGGCACAATGGTGTGCCTAGTCCACTCCTCTGGGAAGCCCTCCCCTATAGCCCGGTTGAAGGCATGTGCAATCAACGGGGCTATAGTGGAGGCTGCATATATGAGATGCTCGCTCTGCAATCCCGTATGGTCTGTCGAACGTCCATGTCGCAGTCGTCCTATGGCCCTCTCAACCATCTTTGCTGTGAAAAGAGAAGAACTAGTAGGGCGAGGCTCAAGTGGCAGGGGAATGGGAGGTTGCCCAGGCACCTCATATAATCTCTGAGCATAATCATGCCATGTGTGTAGGTCCCCAATAGGTGTGGTCGGACGTGGCTCTCGTAGGGTACTCCATGCTGCGGCACTGTCCATACTCATAAAGAGATGGTATAGCTCAAGCACCTGTGCCTCCTCAAAGGTTCGCCTCTTCCGACGTGTGAGAGTCTTCATCTGTCGCGTGGCCTGTCTCTCTGTGATCTCTCCCAATGCTCACTGAGCTCGTAGTCGGCGGTAAGTATCTTTGCATTCCTCATCATACCAACGATGTTGTGGCATAGTCCCGAGAGGAGGTGTGTGACCAGAATGGATGGTGTGTGGGAAGGAGTTGACGGCGGATGTCTACCAACGATGTTGTGGCATAGTCCCGAGAGGAGGTGTGTGACCAGAATGGATGGTGTGTGGGATGAGCTAATGGCGGATGTCTGAAGAATTGATGCTATCTGTGAGGTGAGTAGGGATAGTGGAGTGTCAGGGTGAAGCAAGAGAAGACCCTTCTCGACTTGGGCCGCATATATGTGAGCTAGCTCGTGTGTGAAGTGGATGGTGGTGTGTGGGATGCGTGCTGCGGGTGTGCGTGTAGGGGTGTCTCCCTTCAGGGAGAGAGCGAGGTATGCGTGATCGGCCCCAATGGGTATGGGTGGGATGGTGAATGAGGTAAGTAGGTGAATGGCCTCTCTAGATCCCATGATATAATCTACTGAACTTCCCCTGCCATTTGTGACTGAGTGTGGTATGCATGTCAATCCTCATGAGGTAGGCCACTTAGCCATCCCGTTATAGATAACGAGATTATGTCGAGAGCCTAGTTTGAGTAAGTGAGTGCCATAATGAGTGTGTGTAGAGTCAGCTGAAGCTCGAGCTATAGACTCATCCTCTATGGTACGTAGTATCTGTGGGTCTTCTGGGTCAAATATCTCATACTGATCATTGCCTGTCCTTGCATTGAAGTCTCCCATAAAGAAGACTTCCCCTAATGCAGAGTACTTTGTAATCTCTTCTCACAAGCAAGTGTATGGTGAGTCCTCCTCTCGATCTATGATAGCGAATCGCGAGCTAGAAGGAGCAAAGTAGCATAAAGCTATGAAGATGATCCGCTCCTGTGAGAGCTTGAGTCGAATCCAAAGATATCTGGCCTGTGAGTTACGTGTGACTATCTGTATCCTGCTCTGAAGTCCATCTCTGAAGAGTATGGCTACTCCTCCTGATCCTCTGGTGGTGTGCTGACGTGTACACTCTCTGTATATGGACTCCCACTGGAAACCGTGGACTCGAGGTAGCCCCCGGTCTCGGCTCTCATGTGTCTCTGTGAGCATAATGATGTCTTTGCCTTTGCGCACCTCTTCCAACCTCTCTGGGTGTGTCCATAGATCTCCATTGCAGTTCCAAATTGCAAGGTGTATCTCCTCGAGTGTCTCACAGGCCTTGAATCCCTATGGGATTGCCTTGCCATCAATGATGACACGACTATCTCTATATGAAGCCTTCTTTCCTTCTTTGCGAGCTTGGTGTACTTTCGGCATGCATGCCCGGCGGTGTGCTACTTGCATGGGTGTGAGATCATCATCAAGGTAGATGAGGGGGCCATCAAGTGCTCTCAAAATCACCCTCTTGCGTAGGAAAGTAGATCTTACATCTTCTGAAGGGAAGTGTAGAATGAGAGCTCTCTTCTTCGTGGGGTCTCGTCATGTTCTCCGAGAGAGAGAGAGAGAGAGAGAGAGAGAGAGAGAGAGAGAGAGAGAGAGAGAGAGAGAGAGAGAGAGAGAGAGAGAGAGAGAGAGAGAGAGAGAGAGAGAGAGAGAGAGAGAGAGAGAGAGAGAGAGAGAGAGAGAGAGAGAGAGAGAGAGAGAGAGAGAGAGAGAGAGAGAGAGAGAGAGAGAGAGAGAAAAGAAAGAAAGAAAGAAAGTGTTTTTACGTCTATTAGGAGGCCGAACTCGGCCTATGAGACAAATCAATGTACATGGGTGTATCTTTTGTCAATCGGAAAAGATAAAGGTACTGAAAAAAAGATGGCAAGGCTGATATAGATCTCTGTAGTATGCATGTAGAGATACCCATGAAAGTGGGAGGGGGGGGACGGTGAATGGAGTGCTATATCTATAGCCTATATGCAAAAGGGTAGTACAAGTATGATAATGCATCTGAACGACTAACTAGCTCCATCCTGTACTAGTGAGCGGGTGTAAGATGTGGTACATGGGTGGAGGTGGAGTCAAGGCCGCCCTGATGGCTACAGCGGGATCTGCCATCATCCGGGATCGTCTCTCCTCCATGGCGCGATGGTCACGAGCCTGGATGTCTGCGATCTGGTGTCTGTGAAGTTTGAGGGCCCGATATCCTATAGCACGGGGTCGTCTCCTAGCTCGAGAGGTCTGAGCCTGCCGAAGAGTCACCCCTCTCGATGTGTGAGCTAAGGGGCGGAGGGCTGCTGCACGTCGTGCAATGAAGAAGTCAGTGAGCTGACTCTGTCTCCCTCGTGTCTGGGAAGCTGCAGTAGGCTGGAGGAGAGAATCTCTGTGACTCTGAATCTCTAGTAAGAATCGCCCGAGCTGTCGCTGATCTCTAGAGCCCATGATCTCTCGGAGGGTGGGCTGCCCTGTAAACAGAGTCTCGTATCTGCCTCTAATGTCATCATATGCGCTACATCTGCAAACAAAATGCTCCTCATCCTCCATCTCTACTCTGCATATCCTGCATAGCCGCTCCTCTCGGGGAATGTCTATGGCTCTTCCTATCTCAATCTCTAGTCGGTGTGATGAGACCCTCAACTGGCCAATAGCCACCCTCGAGCTATGAGGCATGTATGTATCCATGTAGCGTGGTCGCTGGATGAAACCATCCACTAGTATGTCCAAGAACTGGTCTCGATAGTGCGATAGTCTCGATCCCATGTGTGGTGTGTGCCATGTCTGACTAATGTAGAGCTGCCAAAGGTCCTGTCTGAGCACAAGATTCCTCTCATGACGAGAGAGGTGGATGTGAGGTGAGTCTGGATCATACTGAAAAGGCGGCAATCTATCCATATCAAGTCCATGACTATCAAACCATGCTCTAACCTGAGTGTACCAAGCTCTTTCATATCCCGACTCTGATATCTGTATAGATGCCTCAAAAGCTCTATGTGTGAGTCTTTCTGTAGGGAGCTCCCTCACCCTCTGAATAAAGGAGATAGTCTGGAATAGTGCATCTACTACCATGGGTGGTGCAGCTAGCTCTTCCCTGATAATGTCATGTGGCACTGATTGTTTCCCACGAAATAGTCGCGAGATCATACGTACTTGTGGCCTCTCGATCGCACTCCACTGGGTAACTGTGAGGCCTGGTGCCCAAACTGTCGAAGCATACATCATAGCTGGTCTCACTAGTGTGTCAAATAGCCACCCCTTTGTGCGGGGCTCCTGGAAGTGAGAGAGAGAGAGAGAGAGAGAGAGAGAGAGAGAGAGAGAGAGAGAGAGAGAGAGAGAGAGAGAGAGAGAGAGAGAGAGAGAGAGAGAGAGAGAGAGAGAGAGAGAGAGAGAGAGAGAGAGAGAGAGAGTGAGAGTGAGAGAGAGAGAGAGAGAGAGAGAGAGAGAGAGAGAGAGAGAGAGAGAGAGAGAGAGAGAGAGAGAGAGAGAGAGAGAGAGAGAGAGAGAGAGAGAGAGAGAGAGAGAGAGAGAGAGAGAGAGAGAGAGAGAGAGAGTCATATTAACGTCTTCTAGAGGCCAAACTTGGCCTATGAGACAAAACCATGTACAAGTGTAGTAACCTTGTGTAAAAAATGAAATGAAATAAAAAGTACTCACTACACAAAGCTACATAGGGCGGGAAAAGACGTGGGAGACGTGGCTTTGACTCTGCAGATAATGGCTACCTAAGACATGGGGGATCCATAATATGAGTGAGTAAAATACTCTAGCTATTGGTGATGGGTGAAGGTGGGTATAGTATGTGGTATATCGGTGGTGGTGTGAGTGCCTTCTGAAGGAAGACAACCCATGGGGTGGTGGTATGCCTCTACTCTGTCATGTCGTCGTAGGCTCTCCTGATGTGTGAGATATCCTCCTGATATAGGCGTGGTCGACGATATCCAACCATGTGTGGTCGGTGTCGTGGTCTGCGCTGCTTCCTGGTGGAGCGTGAGCCCTATAGATGGACCTCTCTGATGTAGCTCAGGTCTCTGAAAGAATTGAGTAATGGTCTTTTGGGTACTCTCCCGTGTCTGATGTGTGGGTTGTAGTGACCACTCACGCCTCATGTATGCTCTTGTGAGGAAGTGTCCCAAGCGCTGCTCGTCTCCCATAGTCATGAACAACTAGAATGACTCCTCTATTTGAAACTGTGCTTGTAGGTCTAAGTATGTTGGGCATTTGATAACAAAATGCTCCTCACTCTCTACCTTTGTCTTGCATACTGGGCACCGTCTCTCGTCCCGAGGGACTCCCCTAAATTGACTCGCACTGACGTGATTGGGTGCGGTCATTGAAGTCTCCCATAAGCAAGACCTCACCAAGGGTGCTGTAATGTAGTATCAGATCTGATAATGCTATGTATGGTGAGTCCCTGTCTCGGGTCGATTCCCCAGTGATCCACCTGGTGGAAAGTAGCATATGGCAATGTAAATCCAGCTCTTTGGGGCTATCTCCATGCGGACCCACATGCATCTCCTCATCTCTTCCTATGATATGGATCCATCCCTGTATCTCTTGTCTAAATATGATGGCTACGCCTCCTGATCCTCGTGCTGTGCTCTGTCTCGTTGTGTTTCTGAGTGTAGATTCATAGTGAAAACCGACAATACGAGGTAGGCCCCGTTCTGGGCTCTCATGGGTCTCTGTGATGCAAGCAAAGTCATGGGTGTCTAAGATCTCTTCTAATTGGTCTCGCCGTGTCCAAAGTTCTTCGTTGGAGTTCCATACCACTCATCTAAGTGGTGACACCTGGTATGGTGTTGCCTCATAGGCTGCGTATCCCTATTTGATGGGGAGTCCATCGCGCGCGAGAGAGAGAGAGAGAGAGAGAGAGAGAGAGAGAGAGAGAGAGAGAGAGAGAGAGAGAGAGAGAGAGAGAGAGAGAGAGAGAGAGAGAGAGAGAGAGAGAGAGAGAGAGAGAGAGAGAGAGAGAGAGAGAGAGAGAGAGAGAGAGAGAGAGAGAGAGAGAGAGAGAGAGAGAGAGAGAGAGAGAGAGAGAGAGAGAGAGAGAGAGAGAGAGAGTCATATTAACGTTTTTGGAGGCCAAACTTGGCCTATGAGACAAAACCATGTACAAGTGTACTAACCCTGTATAGAAAATGAAATGAAATAAAAAGTACTCGCTGCATAAACCTATATAGGGCTGGAAAAGGCTGGGTAGACGTGGCTCTGACTTTGCAGATAATGGCCATCTAATACATGGGGGGTCCATAATGTGAGTGAGTAAAATACCCTAGCTACTGGTGATGGGTGGAGGTGGGCGTAGTATGTGGTACATCGGTGGTGGTCTTAGTGCCTCCTGAAGGAAGACAACCCAGGGGGTGGTGGTACGCCTCTACTCCATCATGTGGTCGTAGGCTGTCCTGATGCGTGAGATATCCTCCTGATATAGTCGTGGTGGATGATATCCAACCATACGTGGTCGGCGTCGTGCTCTGTGTGTTGCTGCTTGGTGGAGCGTGAGCCCTATAGATGGACCTCTCTAATGTAGCTTAGCTCGCTGAAAGAACTGAGTAATGGTCTGCGGGGTTCTCACCCGTGTCTGATGTGTGGGCTGTAGTGACCGCTCTCACCTCTCATATGCTGCAATGAGGAAGGATCCCAAGTGCCGCTGGTCTCCCCTAGTCATGCACAACTGGAACTGTGCTCGTATGTCTAAGTATGCTGGGCATCTGAGAACAAAATGCTCCTCTATCTGGAACTGTGCTCGTAGGTCTAAGTATGCTGGGCATCTGAGAACAAAATGTTCGTCACTCTCTACCTCTGTTTGGCATACTAGGCACCACCTCTCGCACGGGGGACTCCCCTGGACTGACCCCTCTCAATCTCGAGCTCATGTGATGAAACTTGGAGCTTCCCAATGATGACTCAAAGGCGGTGGGGTAGGTATGTCTGCATGTATCTCGGAGTCTCGATGAAGCCCTCGTTCGATATATATAGAAAATGCTCATGATAATAGAGCATTTTCGGTGGCAATGTATCCCTAGGGCTCACCCATGTCCGCTGTATGTATGTATGCCATATATCCTTGCTAATGACCCTGTTCCTCTCTTGATGAGAGGAGTAGGTGGGTGCCTACAAGTCATATTGTAGTGGTGGTAGCCTATGTATGTCAAGACCATGGTGGGCCAGCCAGTCTCGTGTCTGTGCATACCACGAGGAGGTGTCTCCTGCGAATGCCATATCAATGCATCTGGTGAAAAATTATCAATGCATATTTGGAAAGTATTCTGCAAGAGCTATCTATTGATATATAGCATTGTACCGTTTGAGATCATATACACCTTCAACATCAAAACCCTAAATCCAGCTTTTCATAGTGCTTTTCATCATTAAATTTAATTTTAAATCTATGGCAGAGATTTGCTATGAGAAAAGCAACTAAATGAAGGGCTTTTTCATGGGATGCTTTTCGGTGGCCTCAATTGCCGATAGAAAACTGCTATAGGCTACTGGAAAGTGATTCCAAGGTTATACTTTAGCTCAAGTCGTTGGTTGGAAGTACTTTGGAGCTGTTTTGGAGATGTCTAGTCTCTTCCCGCTTCTTCCTTACACACATATATGTGTACGCGCTGATTGATAGTAAATTATTGCATTTTTTTGTTCCTGCTTCAAGTCGTGCTGCTGTACCAGGTGTTTCCAGCCTATTTCTTTGAGAGATGAAGTACTTGTAGCTGCTCATATCATGGAAGAATCTAACTTGCAGATTAGGGTTGCAGATTTTACTCTCTAATCCAGCACATATACTGTTTTCTTTACAAAAAGTCTGTTATCTCTCCATATTCAAGCACACTTTCACCGTCTTGAACTCTTAGATCCATCATATATTCAGCCTATTATCCGAATTTCGTATCTATAGAGTCAATGTATAGTTATTATTATTTCATCAAGTTATTTTTATTTAAGAGTATACTTACAAAATATTGTCAATGTCAAGCATTTGACGTCAATTCAAGCTATATAGAATGTTGCATCTTTTTCAAGTAGCCTGCACCTCCAATTTTTGCTCAACAAATTTTTGCTCACATGTGGTGGAAGAGGAAGAAGTCCTCTCATCATTTAGAGTCAGAGATTCTATGAGATTACTTCTTATAGAAGATCATTCGAGATGGGATTCACCAGATGCTCAAGCACTCTCTCTTATTGCTATGGGTGTGAAGCGTCATACTATTCCTCAAATCACATCATGAAAAACCTCTCGTTAGACTTGGTTGGAGTTGAGAATCTTTATCAAAGTAGAAATATGGATAGGAAAGTTCATCCGAGGAGGCAATTAGCCAACATACGCATGAAGGTTGGTGAGTCAGTTCAGTCTCATAGTTTGAAGCTTAAGGACATTCAGGATCAACTTTTCACTGTTGGTTCAATATTTCTAATGAAGAGATGGTAAACACTTTTCTCAATTCACTTCCATCTATATATTATCCTTTTGCTACTTCTCTTTTTCTCTCTAAAAGAGAGAGAGAAACCATATTTGAAGAGTTGTAGTTCCTCTTACTTCAAGATGAAGATCATCTTAAGAGTATGAAAGAGAATGATGAGGCTATGCTGTCATCAAAGTGGCATCCACATTCGAAGAATGGACAAGAAGTTAAAAACATCAAGCAGATCACGTAAATTATGCAAAAGTTTTTTTTGAAATTCATAATGTTCTTGCTTTTACTTTAGTTGAGAATGAAGTAGCTAGTATTCAAGAAGCATTAGATACTCTAGTGTGGAAGAAAGTAATGCAAAAGGAGATTAATTCTATTCATAATAATCAAACTTAGAAGCGTTGCGAGTTACTTAAAGGAAAGAAAGTTATTGGTGTCAAGTGGATAACAAGATCAAAACAAAAGGTCATTGAAAGGTATAAAACAAGGGGAGTTGTCAAAGATTATGCACAAAAGAAAGGTATTGATTATGATGAAACCTTTGCATCTACTTCTAAAATGATCACAATGGGAATCATTCCTTTTTTAGTTGCATTCCTTGCTTGAAAAGTGTGCTAGTTAGATATTAAAATAATACTTCTTATTGGTGATGTACATAAGGATGTCTATAGTCAATAACCATAGTGTTTTAATGAAAAGGTAAAGAATATCTTGTTTGCAAGCTAATCAAAGCTCTTTATGATTTGAAGCAAGCACCAAGAGCTTTGTATGAGAAAATGCATTTATATTTTATTTTCATTACTTCAAAAAACGCAGAAGCTTCTCCTATTCCATATGTTAAGTTAGAGGCACATGTTTTGATTATAATCATCATTTATGTCGATGATATGATGATGACGACAGATCCTAGAGATTCCAATTTACATTTTTCTAGTCAAAACTTAAGGAAGTATTTGATGTTAATGATCTTGGTTCTTTACATTAGTATCTTGGCATTGAATTCATCCACAAGGATAATTGCATTTATATGGCAGAGTAGAAGTATATTGAGAAACTACTAGACAGGTTTGAAATGTAAGATTCTAAACTTATGCAAACACCTATGTATGTTAATGTGTCTTTATAAGCAAATAGTTGGAAATGCAATCTTTCACAAGAGGGATTGCACATATATTCTCACTTTTGGTCAGATTTAGACAAACTCGAATTGTTCAAACCAATGTCATAGACTCTCAAAATTAGTCAAAATATGCTGAAGTTTTTTATTACACATTTGGAAGGGCATCTGAAGAGCTATCCTATGATATGTCACATGTTAGATGTGCAAATCAGTGTTGCATCGCAACGCGTTGCGAACGGTTCGCAACTTCGCAACCGCAACTTCGCAACGTTGCGACGTTCGCAACGCGTTGCTTTGCATGCATATTTTTTTTGTAATCCAAAACTATATTGTCCTTAGGAGGGATAAGAAACTATTCAAAATTTGGTCAAAAATGTATGATAAATGAAATAAAAAAACATGGATAATGAGGAAGACATAAAAAGCTATAAAAGTGCATACATTTATTTATGTATGATTTTCTTTATAGGCCTTATCACCTTGAGCTAGCCAAATATTTTGGATTTTCCATATTCTTGATCTCCTTATGCAATTATAGAGCTTAGACTAAATTTTCATGCATGGCCTTGGCCCTTCAAAGCCAAGGGTAGTCTTCTATGATGATTGATCTCACTACTTAGCACGGACATCACTTGTGAATATTGAATTGTGAATATTGAATTGTGCAGGGACTAATCTAGACTCAATAATCTATACTATAATGTCCATGTCTATCATATACTATACTATGTAGGTATGTTTGTATGTATATAATTACAAATGTGCATGTGTATGTATGTAATATGCAAGTATGTATGTATCTACTTGTATGTATGTATGTATGTATGTATGTATGTATGTATGTATGTATGTATGTATGTATGTATGTATGTATGTATGTATGTATGCATGCATGCATGCATGCAAGCATTTATGTATGCATGCATGCAACCATGTATGTATGCATGCATGTATGTATGCATCTACATATGTAATATGTATGAATATATGTATGCATGTGTAGTATACATACTACATGTCGCATATCTACTTTTAGTTCATTATATATATATGTGTGTATATTTATTTATATTGTTAAAACCCAAAAAAAAAAAAAAGACGTTCGCAACGTTTTAGCAACGTCTAGGCCAAAACGTTGCTATGTTGCTAACGCGTTAGCAACACGTTGCCTTCGACGTTGCTAAAACGTTGCTAACAACTATGGTGCAAATGTTTTCAGTGTTCAAAATTCAAGCCCTAATTGCCGGACAAAAGTTGCTTTTCATCAAATTTGGACCAAAGGATGATATTTAAGTTACAAAAAGCTTAAAATCCAATGTTCCAGACATTCCAAAGTAAAAACAATCAAAAGCAACTAAAAAAGAACACTTTTCAAAATTCCATCAGAAAATGCGTACAACCTGTTTTCAAAATAGCTTTTCATAGGCACTCAAATCTATGGAAACACAAACACTCAAGGCATAATTCACTCATCCTTTGCCAATCTCTTGTGTACATTGTCTTTATTGTCTCTCTCTCTCTCTCTCTCTCTCCCTATTTTCTCTCTATACTCTGTCTCTCTCTTTACATTAGTTGTGGGCCTTTAAAACTAATAATTAGTATCAAAGAAGGTGTATTTGAGAATTTTTAGCTAGCAACACCACTTCACAGTTTCTTATTTAGCAAAACATATATACCTTTCCTTGCATATTCCCCTTGTGTCAAGTTACGAGGGGATTAGTGGAAATGCAACCTTCCATAAGAGGGATTGCACATATTTTCTCAGTTTCAGTTTGTTTTAGACAAAGTCAACTTGGTCAAATCAAGGTCAAAGATGGTCAAAATTGGTCCAAGTATGCTGAAAATTTTTATTACATCTTTGGAAAGAGCATCTCAAGAGCTATCCAATGATATGTCATACGGTAGATTTAAAGATGTTTTGAGGGTTCAAAGTTCAAACCCTTATGAGATGGCAAAAGCTTTCTTTCATCAAATTTGGATTGAAGGTTGAGATTAAATTTACAAAAGCTTAAAATCCAATGGTCCAAATCATTCAAAAGCAAAAACAAAAGCAACCAAAAGCTTTTTTAAAAAATAAAAAAATTGATAAAAAAAACACTTCTGAAAATTCCACCAAAAAATGTGGACGGCTTGTTTTTCTTCTTTTTTTGGGTGATTTTTCAATATCTTTGCAAAACAGCTTTTGATAGGCACTCAAACCTATATAAACACATAGTGTAGGCATAATTCGTTGCTTTTTTTTTGGTGATTTTGCAATAGCTTTTCAAAATAGCTTTTCATAGGCACTTAAATCTATATAAGCACAAACAATCTAGGCATAATTCACTCGCCTTGTAGCATACCATCTCTTTGTAACTCAACTCTAGGGTTTTGGAGAATTTTGTGAGTACTTTTTCATTCTACTATATTGATTTTTGGAGCTATTTGTCTCCTTTGCCAATCACTTATGTACATTGTCTCTAGTGTCTCTCTCTCTATTCTCTCTCTATATTAATTGTGGGCTTTCAAACCCAGCAAAAATGTGGATTCAGATCCTTTTGATTTTACTATTTCTAGTCGAACAATTGGTTGCTTGATTTATCTTTGTCATACACATTTGCCATTAAGTTCGCTGTTTCGGAAGTATCAAGGTTCATGCACAAACCTCTTAAAATTCATCCGAGAGTAGTTAAACAAATTTTCTGATATTTAAAAGTAACAAAGAATTATGCTATGGTTTTTCCCAAGTCACCATGTTTTATACTTCAAGGAGTTGTAGATTTTGATCGGGAAGGTGATGGAGACTCAAGAAGATTTACAAGTGGCTATTGTTTCTTTGTTGGAGAATGCTTAATTTCTTGGGAGTCTAAGAAATAACCTACAATAGCTATATCTTCAAGTGAAGGAGAGTATAGGGATATTTTAACAACAACACTTGAGGTCATTTCGTTGCAGAAACTTTTAAGTTGGCTTGATGTTTATGTTCACTTATCTATGCAGATATATGCAGATAGTCAAAGTGCTATTCCTATAACTAAGATTTGTCTTCATCATGCAAAGACAAAGCGTATTGAAATTTATTATTGTTATATTCGTGAGTCGGTATCTAAGAAATACATTGAACTTATCCATGTTTCTCCAAGTGAAAATGTGGCAGAGATTTTTACTAAGTCATTGTCCAGAGATAGACATCAGAAATTATGCAGATTATTAATTATTATCTCAATTGTCAAATTGAGATCTAAACCTTAATTTTCAGCAAACCCTAATTACATAAATTTACCATTTTTTAAAACCGAAATGGTCATTATGGTCAAGATGGTAAAAAAGTACCCTAAATCCAACTTTTCATCATAACCTTCAATTTTAAATCTATAGCTGAGGTTGCACTTGTACTTGTGTCTTTAGACTCTATATCAATAAGATAATGTCTTCTGATAAGAAATTTCTTTTATGATATTTCAATGTGACTGACGTTTTGGATGATGAGCTTTGAATGGAGCTGACAGCTCGAATAGCACACACTGAGAAACACCTAATAGAAGACTGATTTGTTCTCGCCTTGAAGATGACGAGTGAATCTTGGTAAACATTAATGTTTTTACTTATGATGAGCTGGGTTGAGTTCATTCTGCTCTATGTAGATGAGAAATCATATATGAATTCGTGACTGCACCTTAACCTGTCTCCTCAGTATTGAACTGTGCCTTAGAAATTTATACATCTCCAACTTCAGATGAAGATAAGCCTGAGAACGGTAAATAACGAATAATGAATTGATGCTGCCCCTGAAAATAATAACCTGTCTCCTGACTTGCAGCCACAAGCTAATAACCTCCTGCTTTGACTGACGCATGGCCTTGTGATGTCTAACACCCTGCTCTGATTGACGCACACCCTCCAGGCCATGTCTAATACTCCTGACAAACCCCTGAAACTGATGATAAATTGACAGAGCTGCCCTCACAAGTGCTGAGGCTAAGAGTGCTGCTGAACGCAAAGATGCAGCCTGTCCTGACTGACGAAATCTTTGAAGATTACAAGAAAACACTGATGTGGCACCTCTAAACGCTGACGTAAGGCCTGCAGACTGACTGGCCCTCAAACTTCTGATGAATGCTGACAAAAACCTGAGCATTACAATCTGACACAAGGCTGAGGAGCTGAAGTGGTTATACCATTGCTTCTGATACCAAACTGTTGGATCTTCAGAGATATGCAATGCGAAACCTGGATGCCATTGACATATACAGAATCCGATTGCATATTGATATTCAGATACAGATCATTTCTATACATAGATTTGTTGTGATGTGATTATATTCGCCAATTGAAAAGCATAAGAGCATAAACTGAAAGCTACAGGAAAAAATAAAAGCACATACATATATACAAAAATAAAATTAGACATTTGTTTGTTTTTTTTTTTTTTGATAGAAATAATACATGGAACACATAACACATAAAAATAAAAGAATAACCCTTCCTAGTGAAAGTTTCTCACCAACAACAAATACACATGAAGTCCTACATTAATGATTTATATCTTCTAATGCAATTAAATGCATGGGTTTTTTCATGCAAAACTGCAGTCATGTTGTGGAAAGAATGTATGCCTATGTGGTCATGCTGCACACACATGCACACATGAACTTGTGTCGTGTGTGTGCATATCCATGTGAATTTGTGTGTTCGTTATGAATTTTCATGTTAGTGCGCATCGATCCAGAGTACATGCATAAATACACATTTGTGGATGCATGTATGCAGACTACATGTGTATGTAATTGCATGTTTGTACACGTATTCATGAATGCCCATTTAAAGCACTACAGCCAATTCCTTAATATTTGTGACGTTTCTCTGTCAATATTCTATATTATTCTGTGTACATGTCTTATGGGTTGAACTCAAAAGTATAATCAAAATTTGAATTTATTTCTATGATAAGACCATGATTGATTTTATTCCATATTTTATAGGTATTGAGTAGGCAGGTGGTGAAGTCTGATTCGGCTACTGTCCAGGTATTTTTGTCTTTGAAAAATATGCAGTTTGTCCTTCATTCTCACCATTTGTAAAGTTTCGCAGTCATCAAATCTTCTTTAGGCTAATTGCACGCCATTTTAACAGATACCAGAGCTTGAATTCGAAGTGCCGCCAGAGGCACAACGTGGTACACTCTCAACGGTATTTTAAGTATATCTTTCAGTAAAATTCATTTTCATGACATAGACGCAGGACATATTTGAGATTCAGGGTTAGATTATGAGCCTATTCAAGATAGCTTCAACTTTTTGTTCCAGGCATCAGGGTCTCTATGCAGTTGGTTACTGTGCTTCACTTTCGTTTGTTCTTATTTTTTGCTTTAGCTATACTTGGCTTACTATCTCTGTACACAGCTAGGTTTTTGATATAAACAGCTGATTATCATGCTTAGATTTGTATGGCCATTGTTGTATTTAAGTGGAAGTTCACCCAAAACAAATGATGCATTACATTTCGATGGATTAACAAAGAGGGGAGCGTAAGTCATTCATTATTCAAGAGGATAAACTGCAAGGAATCATAAAACAATACGATTGTAACAACTCTATACCAAACACCAGAAATCGGGATGTTTTTATATGTTCATCAGAGGGCATCTGCATATTCTAATTTATTCCTATTCTATAAATTGAAGTTTTTGTGAAATCTTATGGATTTTAAAGGATTTCTCCTGCCTCCCCCTGAGTATGTGAAATTGCATTTTTTTTTTTTTTCCCTTCCTGGTTATGATTTGTGAGATTTTAGGGGCCAGTTTATGATTTGGGTGTGAATTTTATCCACAGGACTTAACGAGAAAAATCAAGTATACGTGGATTATTTTCAAGTGGTTCTCGAATCTGTCGGCTCTTGCTATATTTATGAAAGTTGTTCTTGAGTGAATGCACATGTGCTTTGTTTTTCCTTGTCTTTATTATTGCTGAGTTGTCATCCCAAGTTTTTAGGGTCTGGAACCTAGGAAAGAGCAGAACTATGAACGGAATTTTAAGCCGTAATTTTAATTCCCAATAATGAGATAGATTTGGTTGTTGACGAGGTCAATTGGTGTAAGTGCAGGTTGAAGGTGTCCTATTGAGAGCTGCAGAGGAAATTGGAGCCCTTCAAGAGGAACGCAAGGTATTCTCAGTGATTTTTTGAACGGCAGGATTTTCATATGATCTGTGTATTTGCTAGGTCATGCTTGTTGTTTTGTGTTGGCAGAAGGTTGATCCAAGCAAAGCTGAAGCTCTTGATAATTTCTTGGTGAAGTTGAGGAGTTGTGCAGCAGGAGAAAGCACTTTCACTTTTATAATTTCTGATCCTGCAGGAAACAGCTTTATTGAAAACCCGTATTTTTCTTGTTCTTCAACTTTTGTAGAATATTGTCTAAGATTTTGGCCATAGACTCGTAGAAATAAATTCTCTTTATGTGTAAGTGGTATATAGTTTTCATTTCTTGTACTCGCCCAAAATTAGGTTTTTCTGCAATCAAAGTTTGTGTTGTGTTTCTGCGAAAGAAAAGCACATAAGTTTGTTGGAGAAGTTCTTGCTATTGATGTATAACACTTGGGTATCAATATATTCCTCCTAAGACCCTAAAAGCGACTTGCTCGAATCATAATGCATAAAAGTCTAATCGGGTGCGAAAATCAGCAAAAAGCACTGGATTTTCAGAAAATCAACTACAAATTTAGGCAAAAAAGCTGGGTGACTGATTTTATTAGATCTTCATGCAAATTAAAAGAATGATGGCAACAGAATAGTTTTTGCAAAACTTTCTATGAGAAAAGCAGCTTTTTGACATCATCCTCACACCTATATAATCATAGTACAAAGGGGATTTAAATTGTAAATTCAAATCGGAATTTAAACCACTTAAATACAAGTGGTTTTAAATAACAGAAATAAAAAAATCGAGGTTTTTATTCAGCACGAACAACATATATATTCTTTGCATCTAGCGTGTGTGCACAATACCTCTTCAACATTCTTGTACATGTTTAGTGTCAAAAACACATAAATTACCTACTAAATTAGTAATTATCGTGCACACAAAATTCCATAAAGAAAGAAAATCGACTTCATCCATATCTCAATTTACACCATAAATGAGGTAAAGAAGGAAAACACTCCATAAAGAAGGAAAATATTCCATTTATTCTTTGTAAATTAGTCACATATGTGTTTTCTTTTTAACATATTGCATTAGCTCACATAAGTCTGAGCTATACACACCCCCTTATCTGTAACAAATGGCCTACAATATCTTATGTGCGTATGGAATTGATAAAAGGAATGGTACACTTGGAACTTGGGAATGAAAAAGGGGTCTTCCTCATTCTCCATGTTTCACTTTGTGCTCTACTGATAGTGTTGTGACTTTCATTATGCATACTACCAAGGCATGTGAAGCATGGAAAATATTGAGAAATCAATATGAAACTCGTAATCAGACACGGATTCAGAATTTGGAGAATCAACTAGCAAGAGAAAGGTTTGTTGATGGGGAGATTGCGTAGGTGTTTATCACTCACATAAAGAATCTATGGGATCAAATGGCGGGAGCATGTGTACATAAGTCAAGCGAGGAGCTAGCACGGTGTTGTCTTTGAATCTGTCCACCAAAGTTTGATGGTTTGGTAACTTCCCTTAGGGCTCAAATGAGACCTCAACCTCTTAACTTTAGAAGAATTCAGTGCCTTACTCATGGAGGAGCAGCTTTGATAGCAAAGGAGGTGCTGCATTCACAACAAATGCCAAAGGAGGCAAAGTGGACTCTTCAAAAGATGGTCGAAAAGAAGAATGACAAAAAGAAGTTCAAGGGAGAGTGTTTCCACTAGAAGAAGAAAGGCCATAAAATTCAAGAACCCATATTGTAAACACAGCCTTGATGGCCGATCTCATTCAAGAAGAGGAACCAACCAATATGGAAGAGGCACTCCACGATCCGAATTGGAGGGCTGCTATGCAAATGGAATACAACAATATCATGAAGAATGGAATTTGGGAGCTAATGGATCGACCCCCTAAGCGTAAAGTCATTGGCAGCAAGTGGGTCTGGAAGCTAAAGTACAAGGCTGATGGTAGTCTAGAAAAGTATAAAGCAAGACTTGTTGCTTAGGGCTACACACAAGTTGAAGGCATTGACTTTCGTGAATCATTTGCCCCGACTACAAGAATGATTACTATCCGAGTAGTACTTGCTGTGGCTGCACATAAGCGTTGGCCAGTCTATCACATGGATGTCAAATCAGCATTTTTGAATGGAGACCTCAAGGAGGAGGTATATGTGTCTTAGCCACCAGGGTTTGAGGGTCCCCATTCAGAGAATAAGGTATGTAAGCTGAAGAAGGCATTATATGGGCTAAAACAAGCCCCTAGAGAATGGTACCACCCGATAGGTAAGTATCTCTTGGATTTAAGTTTCAAAAGATGTGCTTCTGATGCTAACTTGTATGTTCTAAAGAGAGGAGGGAAGACAATTGTGCTTCTACTCTATGTAGATGACCTTGTGATTATAGGAAATGATGATGCTCTTCTTCAACGAACAAAAGATGCCCTGAGTTCAGAAATTGAAATGATAGACTTGGGCTAAATGCATTATTGCTTAGGTCTTGAAGTTTGGAAGGAAGCAGGGAAGATTTTCATCTCTCAACAAAAGTATGCAAGACAAATATTGAAGGCATTCAACATGAAGGATTGCAAGGAAATTTTTACACCTATGGAGGTCAACACAAAATTATCTATTGAATATACTTCACCTCCATTGGATATTGGAAGATACGGGAAATTAGTTGGAAGTCTCATCTACTTGTGCAATAGCAGACCAGACATCTCATCTCTTATGTTGTTGGAGTAGTAAGCAAGTTCTCTAATAAGACTTGCCAAACTCATTGGAAGGCAAGCATGCCGATAGTCAAGTATGTGAAAGGAACCACTAATTATGGTATTCTTTATGAAGAAGGATATCTCTGGTCGGATACTGTGACTCAGATTGGGAAGGAGATATTGATACCAGAAAATCAAATTCTTGATATTGCTTTTCTTTAGGATCAGGGATTTTCTCTTTGATTAGTAAGAAGCAACTCAATGTAGATCATTTTCTACTTAAGCTGAGTACAAAGCTGCATGTGTTGTAGCATGTGAAGCGGTATGGTTGAGGAGGATCCTATGGCACTCAGGAATACAAGGAAAGGAGGCTACAAAGTTGAAGTGTGACAACCAAAGTTGCATCGCCATCGCGAAAAATCTTGTTTTCCATGCACATACCAAGCACATAGAAATTCAGTATCACTATGTGCGTGAGTTGATTGAGGACGGGGTCGTGGAGATAAGCTATTGTCCTACTGAAGAAAATGGAGCACACATTTCGACCAAGGCTCTTGGGAGAGAGCAACTTCTTCGACACTTTCCAAAGCTTGGGAGTGGACCAAGGAGGTAGTTCATCATAGGGTGGACATTGAGGGGGGGTGTTAGATATGCTCAATACTCCACCCTCATGTGACCACAAATGATCCATGGGGCTCCAAGTTGTAAGGGCCCCATTATGAGGAGAAGCCATTATGAGAGTCCAAACATTTGTGGAACCCTAACTTCCAAGTTAGATGAGGTCTATGTATGACCGTCTATGGTTATAGATGATCTTTGCGAGCCTAGCCATTAGGTTAGGTAGGGCATAAACTTCCGGCCCATTCGATTAACATTTAAGGTGAAAATAAAGGCTCTCTGGCATTGCGCGGTTTCCCCATAGAACGTTAATGGGGGGAGTGCAGAGACGGGCTTGCCCCCTTCTGCGAGGTCCGGGGGGCTTATCCCCCTGGCCCGTCGGGCCGAGACGGTAGGACTTCTGGTGGTGGAGATATTGTCGGATCGGTATATTTTACCGACCATTTTGTATCTCTCGACTACGTTTATCTATACCGGACCACCTTGTAAAACCTATATAAGCACAGCCCAGGTTGAGCTTTACATAACATTGTGCACTAGTAAGCCCTTCATCTAGAGCCTGTCTATATCGCCATCTGAGCTCCACATTGGGAGCGCACGGGTGGACAGCACCATCATTGACCATCATTGTAACTGCACTATGCTTGGCAATCTGAGAATTTGAGTTCTCTATCTCTTAGTCTGCGTCTATCTTTGTCTTGTTTTTCTCTCAACTCTGTCTACAGGTCTATTCCGCTGTTTTGTTCTTTTTCTTACACCTGGGCATACTAGCCCTTTTCCCACACATGGTAGGGATGACATGCTACCAAGATATGACAATTTACAAGGGTGTGAGCCTGTTACTTACAAGGAAGAAAAAACACATGAATTGAATAATCAGTTGGGGTTTGAAGATTGCTATGCAAAAGGAAATGAAAGCATTGCATGAAAACAACACTTCAAAATCTTTTGAATTATCCAAGAGAAAGAAAGTTGAGTGAAATGGAAGGGTATGTAAAATCAAGATAGCTGGTGATACCGAGTAAACCATAAGGTTATGCTGCATGGGATTTTTTGGATTTATTCTCATATCATTCCTGGACTAACACTGACCTTGGAAACTCTTTAAATTTTGTAGTGATATCAATTCCTGTCTAAAGCGATGATATAATTTTGATTGTGTAGGCATGCTCCAGCACCTGATCCACTGTTGTCTGTGAAATTTTACGACCGAAGCAAAGAGGAGCAGGAAGCACTAGGGTTTCTTGTTGATTCAGGAGGAGAGGAGTCACAGATTGATAGGACATCTGAAGAAAAGCACAAATATATCCCAGCAGGCACACAAAAGCTTCCGCATGGCACAGTTGGAGCATCTCTTGCACATAGAGCTATTGCTCAGGGTACCAGTGAGGATGTTGCAGCAACTCTTTTCAAGTATTCTGCACCAGAAGAGGTCTCATGGTATCTATTCATTTCATTATTTTGTTTCATACTTGAGAAGGAACAACTGAAGCCTGTATACTTGGCTGGCTAGGTGATGACTTTCCCCTCAACCTGTAGCTCTTGTGCAGCTCGGTGTGAAACTCGAATGTATGCAATCAGTATCCTGGTTATTTATGAATGTGGATGGATGTATCATGAATATAGATACATAAAGTTTGGTTTCTCATTGGTTTTATCATAATTGCTGTGGTTTTATTATCAATGCTGTGTTTATGGCTCTACAATTTAAATATACTTTTTACCTTAAACAATTCCAGACATACCTTACTTCAAAGAGATGATTGTGATGGCATCTATATGTGACATGTGTGGCTATAGAAATTCCGAGGTGATCTCTCAGTCTCTTTCCATTTGCTCAACAATAATTGGCATCAAACTCTGTTTATACTTGATATTTTCAAGACTTTCAACAAATAGTTGCATTGATCTTACAGCTAAAACCTGGTGGTAGCATACCAGCCAAAGGAAAGAAAGTATCTGTTAAAATTTTTAGTGCCAAGGATCTCTGTCGAGATGTTATCAAGGTATGTAAGAGAATTACGAATATGATATTTCTTGCCAACAGTCAGAATGCAATGCCTGTATCCTTAACAGCAGTGATATTTCGTGTTAATATCTGTCAGTTGAATGTCTATGTAGTCAGATACATCAACAGTCAGCATACCAGAAGTAGAACTAGACTTGGCACCTGGCACTCTTGGTGGTCTTGTGACAACTGTCGAAGGATTGATCCAGCAAATTCTTGAGAGTAAGCATTTGATTTTACAAAGTATTTGGGCAGAAATTGATTAGTTTATCTTATAATATTTAGTATGGTGTAAATTTTTCTTCTTTTGATGGAAAATGTTTATTTCGATTCCAAGAATGTGTTTAGTTCACTTTAAAGTAATGGAACCATTCACGTTCTGTTCTTCTTACTACTAATATATCCTATTTCTGTTTATCAAGGATGAATGAAGGACTTAATTGTGGTAGTATGTAGTATTTTCTGGCAGAGACTCACAACAAATGGGAGTCTTATGACAAAGATGTTGGAAAACAAATCAGAATAGCTCAGAATGCTCTAATATTGCCAAATCTCCAATAATCCTCATTTTGGGACTAAGGCGAATTCGGGACAAAGAAGGTTTATTGGCTCATTGTATAATACTCTCTGAAAGCTTAATGATATACAACATTGCACCATCTCACATCAAAAAGTCAACCAAAAGTAAAATCCTAAATTTTGCTTTTTCGATGAATCACTATAGCGACATATTGGAACAAGGTATATGCCATTATTTCAAGAAACGAAGTCATTTTATAACAGAATGCAGAAAGAGGATTTTTTATGAGAAGAAAAGAGCATCCTGCCATCATGCAATAATGTTGAAGAAGGTTCAAAACCGAAGTCTTCAAATGAAGAATCTTATGCATGTGTCAATATTGACGAAATAGCATTTGATCAAGCTGCAATAAATGCAATCTCAAAAAATCCTTGGATTTTTGATTCTGGAGCTATTAAGCACATGACATGTTGCAAGAAGGTGTTTTTTTCTCCTTACTAACTCTTCGGGTGGAAAAATGATCATATGATTTGGATGTCATTGGTGTTGGAGAAGTTACTTTGAAGTCAAGAGCAGGTGGAAATTTCAGAATTTCTCCTTATTTGAATTTCGAAATTTGAAGTTCATGTTTCGATCTTATTTTTAAACCTTGTAGACTATACTTCAGCTTGTGGAGTCCTGATGGGAGTTTATGTCACAACCTATTCATGGGGTTGCGGCATTACTCCATTCGTATTTCAAAATGAGATTATGGAGTTAGGGATCACTCCCACATATGAAAGATATATGTATGGAGTGTTTCATGACTGTGGATGAGCAGATGGCTTTGATAGGGAATTCTCAGGATATATGGGCAGCATCGACATACCGTATGCATGTTCCACTTCTTTCGGGCATGGTGTTGTATCTCTGCCGCTTGAGTGGTGGAACCATTATGGCTATGGATACCCCACGATTGCTCCATATGCATTATGACTATTATGCCATGTATCTTTCTATGGTTTGAGCTTTTTGTATTCGTTGATATGATTTAGTTGACATGATAAAAATTGATATTAATCTTAAGAGTGTTGGTCAAACCAACATAAGCGTAATTGCAGTGGATTCTCATTGGTGCTCAGCAAATTACACAACTGTGTTAGTGTTGCACAACTACAATGTGTGGTATATTGCAAAGCCAATCTTCGGCTTTTGCGATCATTACGGACTCTTAAGGGTCCAATACAAGCATTATGTAGATTGAACAAATCATTATTTTTTGGATTCTATGATTTATAAGTATGCAACTTGAAGGTAAAAGATATCATTTTGATCAATTTTGTAAGTTTCCCCTATTACATTTAAGGAGAGTTTTACATCGAGCAAGCATGTGGGAGGATTTGCAGAGGGCGAGGAGGAGGAAATTTCTCGGATGCTCCATACAGGGCTCAAGGTGCTCTATCAGAGGGATTTTAGAGCACGTTCATGTGCTTTACAACAGAAAAAGGCCTATCGGCGTGTTCTAGTGTAGCTCTAGTGAGAGGTAGGAGGCACAAAATGCGCCCTCGACGGAGAGGTGCTCCTGTACCATTGGACAATCATGACGAGTTTCAAAAGAGGCAGTTCCTATGAGGGGAACCAAAGTTTCGTGACTAACAAGGCAGTGATGATGATAGGAGCCACACTGCCCCCCTGTGGTGTCGTGGGTGGAATGCAGGTGAGACCGCGCGAGGAGGGCCAGCTCTCCATCCCATTATATATAACGAGACGGTGTGCTGCTCCCATCTGGAGTAAGTGTCGGCCATATAAGGTGGGTGTGGCGGTGTCGGCTGAGGCTCTGAGTGTAGGCATGTCCTCTATGGTACGAAGCATCTCAGGGTCGTCAAAGTCGTAGATATCACACTGGTGGCTCTGAGTGCGGGCATTGAAGTCTCCTACAAGGAAGACTTCACCCATCCCGGTATACTCCATAATCGTGTCACTGAGGCAGTCAGATGGCGATGTGGTGTCTGGTCCCTCCCCTCCTGATAGCTGCTCAGGGGAATGTGTGAAGCGTGAACCAATGGGTGCAATATAGCATACGGCGAAGTACGCTGCTCTCTCCTCTGATAGCTCCAAGCGTATCCACATGAAACGTGCCTCTGGGTCTCTGGCTACCACCTATACCCTGTGCTAACGACTGTCTATAGAGCACGGCTACTCCTCCTGATCCCCGTGTGGTGCGCTGTCTCATCTGGCGGCGGTGAACTGACTCCCACATATAGCCCTCAATCCTCGGTAGGCTCCTCCCCGGGCTCTCGTGTGTTTGTCAAGAAGATAATGTCTCTGCCCTCCATTACCTCCTAGAGGCGCCCTGGATGTGTCCATAAAGATCTATTGCAGTTCCAGACTGCAATGTGCACCTCCTGGTGTGCTGTCTCATAGGCCACGAATCCCTAGTCAATGGGCCGTCCATCAATGATGATCCGACCGTCTCTGTAGAGGGCACGATGTCCCTCTCGTCTTGCCTGGAGGACACGTGGCATGCATGCCCGTCTCTGGTCTACCTGCATCCGTGTGAGGTCGTCATCCAAATAGATGGGGGTGCCCGGTGTAGTGCGTAGTACCGCCCGTCGTCTGAGAAAGTCTCTCCTCCTCGCCTCATCTGAGAACTGAAGGATAAGTGCTCTTCTCCGTGTGGTGTCCCGTCCTGCTCTCCATACTCTGGTGAAAGGGAGAGGCTCATCCGCGCAGCATCCAAGTAAGGTGCACAAGCGACGCCCGTCCTGCTCTGGTGATCCGTCTGTCTCTGTGAGTGAGTGAGTGAGAGAGAGAGAGAGAGAGAGAGAGAGAGAGAGAGAGAGAGAGAGAGAGAGAGAGAGAGAGAGAGAGAGAGAGAGAGAGAGAGAGAGAGAGAGAGAGAGAGAGAGAGAGAGAGACAAAACATATACATGAGTATGATCCAAACCATTGTGATCCAAAACGAAAATAAAGTGTGAGTACTGCAAACGGGTATAAAAGGAGGGATAGTAGCTGGCATCAAGGGTGTGGGGTGCTATGGGTATGCACTCTATATGCTCAATGGATGAGATACAAATATGATATGCATAGGGAGGGGAGGCTCGATGGTATCACAACCCCCTAAATGCCTGGAGTGGGTGTAGGATATAATGCATCGGTGGGTAAGGCATCATGGCGATCCTCAAAATGCTCTGGGTGTCCAAATCGATAGGGGTGCGCTGCTGACGTCTCTGTATCTCCATGTCATGGCGTGCGTGAATCGCCTGAATCTCTCTCTGATGTGGACGAGCTCTCCGGACAAGGGGTCTCGGTCGTCGACGCTGTCGTCTAAGCTCCTCTGCTCTGTGTAATGTGACACCCCGCATCGAACTGGGCCCTCGAGTGTATGTGGGTTTGAAAAAATCTGTAATATAAGTCTGAGGGGGGGGGGCCAGGTGTATCTCCATCCGCTGCTGGAGGAGTGATGCGCGGTGGTGCTGGAGCTCTACTAGGAAACGACCTAGAGGGCGCTGGTCCTCTGTCCCCAATAAAGCCCTGATCTCTCTAGGCCCCCTGAAGAGCTGTGGGTAGCGGTCTCTGATGTCCTCATATGCCTGGCATCTACATGTGTAGTGCTCCTCGTCCTCCACCTCCTCTCTACATATCCTGCATAATCGCTCATCCCTTGGGGTATGTGTGGCTCGCCCAATCTCAATCTCGAGCTGGTGTGATGATACTCTGAGCTGCCCAATGGCCACTCTGTCAGCTGGTGCCATATATGTATCCATGTATCGTGGTCTCTGAATGAAACCATCCGCTGTCACAGTCAGGAAGTGCTCTCTGTAGTGTTGCCTCTTTGTGGGAAGAGGCTCCCGTGGTGCTATCCATGTCTCCTTGACGTGTATCTGTAGTAGGTCCTGACGGATGATCCTATTCCTCTCCGAACGAGAGAGGGTAATGTGGGGGGAAGAGAGGTCATACTGAAAAGGGGGGAGATCCGTAATGCTCATGCCATGGTCTGCTAACCATCGGTAAGTCTGTGCATACCATACTCTCTCATGCCCTGTCTCTGTCAAATGTCTAGAGCTCTCAAATGCAAGCCTGGTGAGTCGGCTAGTGGGGAGCTCTCTGACTCTCAGAATAAAGGTCACCAACTGGAAGAGGGCCTCCACTAGCATCGGTGGTGTGCCAAGCTGAGCTCGTATAATGTCATGTGGAACGGAGGGCTTGCTGCGCAGCAAGCGTGATATCATGGTGATCTGGGGCCTCTCAATCTGTGTCCACATCGCCTCTGTGATCCCTGGTGCCCATACTGCTGCTGCGTACATCAATGCGGGTGTCACTAGAGTGTCAAAGAGCCACCCCTTAGTCCGGGGCTCCTGAAAATGTGTCTGAAAGCAGCGTCTCTCCAATCCTGCAAGTGCCGCATAACCTCGCGTCAATCTATCTCTCGCAGCCTGTGCCATGGAGAATACCCCTATGCTGCCCGAGAAGGTGATACCTAGGTAGACGTAGGAGTCCACTACCTCTATCTGTCCTCCAGCTGCTGTGAAAGAGGCGCGATGGCGTACTGTCCTGGAGGTATAGAAGATCATGACCTTGGTCTTGCCAAGGTTCACTGTGAGTCCTCTCTCCATGCAAAAGGTATCGAGCGCATGTAAATGTGACTACAACCCCTCCTGTGACTCTGAGAGAAGGACAATGTCATCAGCATATAATAGGATATGTACTGGCGTACCTCCGATGTCTCCTCCTATCCCTCCTGCTCGTTGTATATACTCCGTGATCTCGTCGATGTAGAGAC